>JBAIZL010000001.1:269978424-270370924 GCA_036971475.1 Prosapia bicincta | reverse complement strand
TAGGCAGGGGAAGTTCAAGTGCATGTCATTCCTGCCATAGCCTCACTAACAAGGTATTTCCAAGGTAATACCCCTCATTATCCCTTAACATAAGGTGATCTAATCCCCAAGCGTTCCTGCATGATCTGTCGTGAGATTTTTCCTGGCAGGTTTCCTTTCTTGCCAGGTGTTTTCATCCCGTCATTAGCGCAACATTTACCGTACTGTTTCATCCCACTATCTCCTGATTTTCCATGGAATGAATTTATTAGCTGCGTACATGGGCAATCAATTCAGTTTCCTTCACGTGCTGCAGGGATACAAACCACATGTGCATGTAATACGAAGGTAGCTCTATAGAGGTTGGCTGCCACAAGGCCTGGGCTGGTTCTGAGGTTAAAAAATTTTTTTTAAAAGTCGGATATTCGATATTTTATAAAATGCTGTACTTTTGGTACATTAGTGCCTGTGGAGCAGATTAATCCCTATCCAGCGGTTATGAATTTCTGTTCATAACTTTACAAAGTTGCACTTTACAATTGAAATTTAGTCATGAAAATGAAAGAATCACAAAAAACAAATTTCACTGGGAAATAACAAACGTTGTTTCCGATTAAAAGAGTAGGACTGTAAAATAAAATTAAATAACAACACCAATATATTAAGGACAAATCAATACAAGTGCTGTGTATAAAACTGATAAATTTATTGTAAGATTAAAATGAATTTATAAAATGGAAATGAAGGTTTTAAAATTGAAATAAGTAAAAATTCAGTAAGTACAGATGCATTTATCCCTTGGCGCATATTTTAGAAATTCTAAAAATTGTTTTATAAAGGAACCAATTAATTGAAACGGGCATAGAAAAACAGAAGGCGAGTATTAGAGTCGAGTACACTACTCGAATACAAAAACACAAATAGAGAGCTAAAAATAAGCCTTCTGGTTGTGTTTTTTACATTGAAATCCAAAAAATACCATCGAAAAAGGTTTTATCGCCCATTTACTGATGGTTTTTCTATTCAAGAACCTATATTATACTGCTAACCTAACCTCCCCTGTTTCTGTCTTCCATTTTACTTTGTCCTTGGAACGTCCTTGAAATTAGAGGAGTCGAGACAGGAAACGAATCATTACATGGTATGGAACAAAACATTCAATAAAGGGGCTGTCTATGAATCGCCACTTGAAATTTAGGTTAGTTTTTGTTTTTAATTTTGTAATTAAATAAATCATGTGGCGCCTCCACACTTACTAAAAATAAACATAAACCCCTTAAACATAAAAGCAAAAATGTTAATTTGCATACAAGAATATGTAGCTGTAATCTTTATCAGAATTATATTTTTTTCGAAAAACTGTTACACCATTAAGGAACCCGCATGGATCCTGCATAGACAATCCCGTAATTGCCAAATGTTTTGTCATCGTTTATTAGACACGTAAAAGCGAAAACTATGGAAATCCTCATCATTCTGGCAAAAGTAGGCATCTGGCACATACGTAGTCGTCAAGTGAACATCTGGTGAGTCAGGGTTATTATTAAATTATCTAGTAAACGCTTCATAATTCACCACAATGATTTTGAGTAATTTTTTTGAAAGGAATAAAAGGTTTCAAGTCTTGTTTATTACTATCACAATATAACAATTTTATGAAAATTAGTCATATATTTCAAGTACAAATTCAATCGACCTTTAGTTTAATAACTCGCATTGCATTTTGTATAATAAAATCTCATATTTGTCTTTAGACAAAATTTTAAAAAAAATTGAGATTTAAAAATAAATTTGACAAAAATAAACAGTTTTTGAAAAATGAAAACAAGTAATATAAAAAAAATTAAGTAAATTTCTACTTAGTTCAACAAAGAAAAAAATTATTTTAGTTCCTCTTTTTTAAGAATTACAATTAATATAAATAAAGTAACATAATTTATGCGTAAAATCAACTGTTATACCACTTGAACTAAAACATAAAATCAGCTGTTTTGAGAAATCATATGCTATCATTTACTTTAAGCCAAACTATTAGGACAACACAACTATTTCGCATACCTTGCTCATTTTGTGAGACGCACTTCTCCCATATAAAACTAAAATAATTAATTAAATTTAATTACTAAATTACTATTTGAACAAACTTTAATAACTTCAAGTGTTATCCACTAAAGATTTAAAAAAATATATTTGAACTTGAGTGGTTGAATAAAAAGTACTTTATTAACGATTGAAAATCTGAACAAGATATATATAAGGAGAGTGTGAACTAATAGAAGGAATTGAAATACAGTAAAGGCAAAGTTGCTATACAAATATACCACTCAAAAGAAATTCTACCCAGTAAATTATGTTGCAAAGGAAATCAACTTTAACGCATTTCGAGAGTAGAATAGAGAGAGTGAAATCCCCCTTGACTGCATTATCTAAGGCATGTAACCTTGAGACGACCCACCTTTGTCTGTGGGGCTGCTTTAAATAGGGGTTAGTTTTTACATGAGATTATATGATTATAGTCAGGTAAAAGTCTAGCTCCTCAATTATACGTTACAAACATAATAGCTACGATGTAGCAGTAGCTCTCGGACTCGGCGACTTTAAAAATAATAATGTTTACAAATAAATACAGAATTTGTATTCTGCTTAGACTAACATTTCGTTAAAATATTTCTGTGTTTAATTTCCGATCAGATTGTTTTTCTGTTACATAATTCACTCTGTGACAGACTGTGAATGTGACGAAATGAAATGCATAAATGAGCAGAACCAAGAGGCCAAGGGGGACCGAGGTTCCCCTTAACTTACCCCCGCTTTAAAAAACAAAATAAATATTGAAGCGTCAAATGTAGACTAGTGCATTTTTTCGAAAAAATTATTTTAAAAATTGGTGAATTGTAGGACATGATTTAGAACTAAAATATTTAGATACAAAAAATATGTGTTTTCCTTAAATATTTACATATTGAGGAGAAAACTTCTATAGCAACGCCTGCAAAATATTATTTGATTGACATAAACATACGATTTCGTGTCAGTATAATTTCCGTCAGGTTGGAGCTATGAGTCACCTCAAAGTGAATTAAATGATAACACATGATTTCATGCAACAGCTGATTTTGTGTTATAGGTTATGTTGTAGCACAACGGTTTTACATGCAGGTTATGTCACATTATTTATTTAACATTTTTTATTCGAATTTTTAGGCGTGTCTCATACTTTTTAAGAAATATTTAAAGTAAATTTGTTTCAAAAAAATCTATTCAGTGGATATCTAATAAATGTTTCTTGTTACCGACATTATTTTATTATTAGTTACAAAGAATATTAGTCTTTATTAAATACATTCCTTAAATAAAGATATAAATATTGAACGAAAAATGTATAATTTCATATTTTTAACGATTTCCATTGAATATGTTGCAAAACTATTAGCTCTAATTTGTTGTTTGTATTTTAAACTTTGGTGTTAAATGTGAAAAATCGGTTTTATTGTTTCATATATTATAAGAAATGTTTAGGTAATTTCGCATAACGCAAAATTAAAAGTTTTTCCTAATTCAAAATTTCTATAGTCGTGGTTATAAAGGTTAAGAGTGTAAACAAACTTGTATTTATAGATGGAAGATTAAATTTCCTACATTCTACTGTATTACTCAATATTTTAGTACATATATAACATTTTGAAAGTTATTAACTAATGGATTTAGAGTAATGTAAGTGTGTGTGTGTGTGTGTGTGGGTTTTGGTTATAGGTGTGTGTGTGGGAGGGTGTGTGTGTGTGGGTGGGTGTGGGTGGGTGGGTTGGTTGTAGGTGTGTGTGTGGGAGGGGGTGTGCGTGTGTGTGTGTGTGTTGTATGTGCGCGCATGTGCGTATTGTGTTTGTGTGTGTGTGAGTGTGTGTGTGTGTGTGTGTTGTATGTGCGTATTGTGTTTGTGTGTGTGCGTGTGTGTGTGTGTGTGTTGAATGTGCGCGCGTGTCCGTATTGTGTTTGTGTGTGGGTGGGTGGATGGGTGGGTTGGTTGTAGGTGTGTGTGTGCGTGTGTGTGTGTGTGTGTGTTGTATGTGTGCGCGTGTGCGTATTGTGTTTGTGTGTGTGTGTGTGTGTGTGCTCGCGCGTGTATGGGGGAGGGGGAGTGCGTGTATAAAATATATTTAATGACGTCTCTGGCTCGTGCATAAAATTCAGTCAATAGAACGTTTCTAAATATTTTAATTTTCTACTGTGTACAAAACGCTATCTTGCGAAGCTATCATTTCACACAGCCCAACAATACAAATTATTGCCTACAAACAATCGCACATTGTGCGTCGCGCCTGCGCACTAGCGCGATGCTTCCTTCTTTCTCCTGTTTTATTGTTTATGCTCAACGTTACGACATTGCGTGCCTCAATATGTTGAGAAAGTGATTGCCATTATCAAGGAAAATGACACAAAGGAATGCGAAGCTGGAAGGAGGTACCTGCACCTCCCTCTGTTTCCAGGTATAAAACAAAAGTAAACCCATGTCTGGACTTATTTGACAGTATTTGTGAAGTGTTTGGCAAGGAAGGAGTGGATAGTTTTTACACTATTAGGGTATGTTGTGTTCGTTAATTTAAATTTTTAATAGAAAATTTTAATGAGAAAAATAAGTTTTCAGTTCAATATTAATATATAAATTAATAGGTTCTACAAGTGAATTCCACTTTTTTAAGGTTATACGTGCAATTGGAATATTTTTATTTTACATAAAACTTGTAGGATGGTAGTAAAATATTTATAATTATTGGACAACTTTCATGTAAAAATATGGCCCGTTTGAAGTTTCAAATTTTGATTTATCTATCTATTTCTTGTAAATTATATGAGGATATTTAAATAGACAGATTTTAATGAAATACAATAATAATAAATTTATTATCACCTATTTTGGATAAATGTATATTTGAAGAAAATGAATAATTTACAATTTACATCAAAAGTAGTTTATAGGGATGGATCGATTCCGATTCTCGATTCCAGGAATTATCCAATCTAATGGTATCCAGCAATCGTCGATACTAGATTCTCCATTGATTAAAGTGCCGATTCCGATTCTTGTTTTTAGAATTGTTAAAATATGTGTGCTGTATAATTTATTGGAAAAATAATTAATTATGAATTTGTATTATTTATGTATTAGTTGATTTGAATGAATTCAGGTTTGAAACCGCAAATACAGGTTTGAGATAATGAAAATATTATTATTATTAATTATGACGCAACAACAAAGACGATCGGAAGCATTTTTGATTCATTTGTTTATCACTTTTGTTCGATATGTTTGTCATACTTTCAGAAATTCCTAGTCATAAATCAACGTCGAACGTTTTATGTAACATATTACATTAAAACAAAACTTTCAAAAACCTTCCCCATATGATCAAAATATTAACTAAATTATTATTAAAGAATACCATGTAGGCCTATATAATTTTAAAAAATCGATAATCGACTTAAAAATCAAGAATCGGAAGAAAATGTTCAGAATCGAAATTGGAATAGAAATCGAAAATTTTAGGAATCGGTTGATTGCTAGTAGTTTTTCTGGGTTGCTATTCGACTACTCACGCAATTCCATTAGGGGGCCAATCTAGTTGATAAAACGGCCCTACATTCACAGGCTGGGCTAACCCCCCCCCCCTCAACAGTACGAAGAGAAGAATATCTTAATTTTAATCATATGTATGACACATTTCCTTCCCAGATGGCGATCTGAATGTGTTTGTCTTGTACGAACATAACACTTTTAGTCATTAATTTAAACTGGGTTTTAAATGAGTTTATGACAAAACGTTTGTTTAGTCCCCTTAAAACACTGAACTTTCTTACGTAATTTGTTTTATAACTAGGTTTCTTTTATATAAAGTTTTAATATTAAAAATATTAACTGTCAATATTTAATTTATTTTACATTAATATTGTGCTTTCCAAACGTTAATTAATATTTTAATTAATAACAATTAATACTCATGTTTATTTGAACACACAAAATAAGTATTACTTAAATGAGAAACCAGTTGAATATCGAGCCAAAGATATTTATTTTAATAATGCAACCTTTGCAGCAGCTAGTTTGTTGCCCTTTTCAAGCCTGTTATGCTGTAAAAACAGATTAAAAATAAAAAAACTTCCCTAGTAAAGACGTTCATATGGAAGTGTAAGGGGTTTGATGTTCTCCGTCCTCACATTACACATTTGAACGTTAAACGTAAGAACTTTGTTTTTTATAACACTACAGGCTTGATAACGGCAAATAACTAGTTGCCGAAACTTTCCATTATTAAAATAAATATCTTTGACTCGATATTCAACTGGTTTCTCATTTATTAAACAAATATTGTTATTGTCTACTTCAAACATTGGTTATCTTATGTGAACAAAAAAAAAAAAATTATTTTTAAATTCATGAGACGCCTTCAATTTGTTAAATACCTATTCCTAAATACTAATATGATGTATCTGTTGCCTATGGTAAGCATATTCAAACTAAAACTAATAAATAAAAGATGAAAGTTATTCACATTTCTGATTGCAAATCTAATATTTCGTTTAAGTACACGTCATCCTCTTACAACACTCACTAACGAGGTGCGTAGCCTACTCATTTTATTAGATACCCGACCTTCTGCGGAATTATTTTGTGGCAAGAATTTGTACTTGTCTCAGTTTCCTTTCGTTAAATTCCGATTAACCATTGTTAAAATTTTTAGCTTGTTAGAAGGTAAACAATTCTTGCATTCGAGTTAAGCAAACTTAAGAAGTTTTACTGTATCAGACTATTTGTTCTAAACCCTGGAAGGTCGTTTAATATTTTCTATTATTATTTCTACACAACTCTTCTATTCATAAATATATTCAGATATCTCCAACCATGTTGGTCGCTTTAGGAATTAAGGGCACATTTTTAAATCAAACTAGCATACTCCAGACTTTTGGTTTCAATGCACTTCAACGAAATAATGCAGGCGATGTGAGATTAAACGATTAATTTTTAGCGTAGGCTACTTCTGAACGATATTATATTGTGCAAGTTATTTTTGTTATTTTGTTACAACTGCTTCTGGAATTACAATCTATTATCTAATTGCTTCAGGTATTTTGGAAAGGTGGCGATTAAATATTGTACAATCTTCCACATTTTTAGAATATTTATTATGAGAAGGTATTGTGTGCTGTTGATTAAATCTGACTTAAAAGTCTAATTTATCAAATATTTTAACGTTTTAATATACATGCGAAATATACAGATAACAATCTTCATATGAAACTATAAGGCCGGGGTTTACAACCTACGGCCCGCGGGCCACAACCGGCCCGCGGACATATTTTTTCCGGCTCGCGGAAAGCTATCATACTAAAAATATATAATTTGGTAATATATTTCCTCAAGGTAAAAGTCAAAATAGTTAACTCAAAATCTCACAAAAAAATTATTTTTAATAAACAAACACACTTAATCACAACAGACTAGTTTCGGCGAAGATGTCAACTTCCTCAGTGCTTGGCTACTACTGTCGTACTACTACTTCGAGTCGTAACTAAATATATTTCCTTTTAGGCATTTTTACTATTAAATATGAGTACAGTACTCGTCTCACACTTGCCACTTCTTTTCTCTATAAGTGTAAAACTAGCTGTAAACAAGTAAAAAACTATGCAAGAAATCTAAAAAACTACCACTGAGCTCTTGATTAGACAGAACGGCGTAGGTGTATGGTAGGGGGCTAGACTTTCTGCCCTGAAATATTGCAGCCCCCCTTTCCTCCAAATGTTTTCGATGTGGCCCCCAAGTTGGAAACGTTAGAGACCCTTGGTATAAGGTATATAACTAGATTTACCATACTACACAATTTATACTATTTTTACTTTCAGTTAATTTTTTAAAGTTTCTTTAGTTTCCTATTGCGAATGAAATCCATTAATAGCGCAAAGAAAATATTCAAATAATTTGTTATTGGATAAAAATTAATCATTTCGTCTATCATCGCCTGCAATATACATGTATAAATACGTACAAGTCCGGTGTGATACAAATAAGTACGAAGTACGCTAAATTTAGGCCTACTCCAAAATAACCCTCAAGCCATTATGGTTCAGATTTTATAATATATTTTATGAACAGAAAGGCTGTGTGCGAGCAATAGAATAAATCAATAGAATTTTAAAGGTTTACGAGAAAATCATGTGGTCAGATAAGGTGCTCATAAGGTCACAGCACAGTTTCCATAACCCCTGAATTCTGGCGATTCGGAGATTATGGTTAGATCTACTAATCTCATATACTTGCATGACGGGGTGACTCGGGAGAGCTAATTAACACTAAGTTTGAACGGTTTGGGGGGGTGCTCGTCTGCTTGTATTACGAAATAAGTACAAGTAGCAAAGGATGTTTCGCTACAAGTACAACATTTCCGTTGGAGCAAAACAATGGATGTTTTATAATGGAAAATAGCAGTGGCGGCCCGTGGGCAGGTTGCACGGTTGCGCAACTCCAAAACCAGAGACCAATAGCAAAAAAAATAATTAATTGTTTTATGTAAGATTTATGTAAATTTTTATGAGCGATTATTTATGATGTAATAGGATTCCTTATTATAAAAACGCCAGAATCGCAGTGACTGTATGACCACTCAGTCGCAGATAATCTCGTTCGGCCTGGTTGCAGGGAAACCTACAACACCCAATGACGTCACTCCTAATGGAGAAAAGCATTAAAAGGTCCAGACAGACTAAAACAGTCAGGCAGCGCCGTAAGGATCCATTAGGTTGCAGACGGGCTGCAACCTCGGGAGTATTCGGTTAAGATCGGCTCTCAATGAAGAGACGCATCTCCGCTTCACTTCGAGTTTGTTGACATTCACAGTTCAGAATGAACTAAGATTGGTTTGTTAATAAATAAACTCATAACAAGATCTATACTCAAGATCCATACTCACTCAAGATCTATACATTTTTTTAAACTCTAGTTGGTGACCCTTGATGTTAATACAGTTTTTCAGTTATTACTTTATTAGTTAAACTTAATTCAATAATTTTAATAATTAATTTTGCTCACTATTATGCCAAGTAATATTGTAATTCTGTCATATGAATATACATATCTAAATTAATTGTAATTATTTATTCAATTTCTACTGTTATTTCACATTCTCCCTAAATATATTTATATATTTTTAATTAAATTATTGAATTTATATTTGAAAAACTGTATTAAGTGTCATCTACTACAAGTTTTAAAACATTTATTTGAACTTAAATGGACTAATAAAAAGTATTTTGCTAACGATTAAAAATTTTTCAAATTAAATTAGGTAAATTTAATTAATCAATTTTAATAATTAATTTCACTTTATATTTTGCCAATTAATATTGTGATTCTGTCATACGTCACACATATTTATATTATTTGTAATTATTTAATGAATAGTAACTCAAATAACTCATTGATCAAAGTAGAAATTGACTTGAAAAATTCTATAAATTACTTTTTAACTGTGTTACAAACTGCCTATAGTAGCACTTATTTATATTTGTTGAGGACGGCCGTTTCGGGAAATGTGTCCCATTGTCAACTCAGACCGTAACTCGCCTGATGTTGTAGTTTCTATTTATGTTTATACTGGAAGCGAGACTCTGTCCGCGATGACTATCATCTACCAACCGAAAGTTATCAGTGAGACTAATGGTATCTTCTGCTTGATTCCACAACTCCGCAAATCAGTTTTCCCCAAAGTGATTATACTAGGAGTATTTGAAATAAGATATTCTATTGTGTTACTTTTATAGGAATATAACCAACAGATGTACTTCCTTATCTATAACATAGTTCAGGAGTTTCTTAGACTCGAAATCTCTTTCCTAAATTATATCAACTAATTTGTTAGTACATATTTATTTCCTTATATTATATTTTAGTAAGCTGATAAATTTTTTTAGCAAAGCTTAAATTAAATTGTGTGTGTGTGTGTGTGTATTATGCTCTTCAATGCAGACACCACAGATGCTGTCTTGAATAAAAAGCTGTTTCAAATATTAAGAAGTTTTAAATAAAAATCTCATTAGTGCAGAAAGCTTGTAACATGAAATTTCAGATCAAATTAGGAGCCACTACTGGTGACATTAATAATAGGTAGTAATTTTTTTTTTAATGAACTCGTAATGAATATTTTTTTAATACGTCGTAAAGTTTAACCTTAGGACATTGTGTTGCTAGCAGATAAAGAGAAGCATTAAATTCAATTAATTAAATTGTAGTATTTTAAAGGTGACGATACCATGGTCATGTATTTAGCAACCTATGAGCCTATCATTCAGATCAGATTAGTTCTAAATGAACTAGAATAATGATATAAGAGTGGTAAAAGTAGTTGCGCTGCAGGTCCAGCGGAAAACTGCTTCCATGTCGTCTTACACCGAACTTCTGATTGGATTTCGGTCCTTTAATCTATTTCATTGTGAATGAATTTTTAAATAATGACACAACAATAATGACCTAACCTAATTCTTTGTAACTTTTCAGATCATAATCATGTACATAAACACCAACTTAGTCTTTGTGTGCCTGATGGTCTGCAGTGCTATAGCAGCAGAACAAACCTCGAGGTCACAATCAGCAGAAGAGAGATCTCTAGGTTCAGGACTGGCAAGGTCAATGTTGGCTGATATCGCTAAAGAACTGATTGCAAGATCAGGCACCAACAGTCAGGTAAAAAGTGTTGAAGTATCAGTAACTTAATTCTAAACTTTAGGTTACCTGTTAACTTATTAATTACTTAAAACTTTACTTTCTGCTTGTTTGCGTATCTTGTCTAACAAAAATTGCTACAGTTAATACATTTTTTTTTTTTAAATTGTGTTTTAGTTTTAAAAATAATTGTATATTTTTTTATGAACATATTTCATTTTCAAATGCAATAGATTTCTTTGTTAATTTAATCTCTGTTACTCTGTGTTTCTGCAAAACAGCCTCCAGTCCAAACATTCTAAAATTATGAGTATCTTTTTCTGTTAGCGTTGTAAAACTTAAGAATCATATCTAACAATGAAATACAATGATACCTCTCTTTGCAGAATTTATGAAGCAACAAGACAACCAGGGGACTGCAACAAATAAAATTAAAAATCATTTTTGGTTTCTACTTGTATTGAAACTAGCTCTTTCTATATAATTTCCAGAAACTTTTGAAAATAAACCTGAAACACTTGAACATATTTATTATTGGTAAATTTGTATTAAATATTATTAGATAAGTAGTGCACATTGTTAAATATGTTTAACAGTGGTAAGTGGTTTTGTAAACCACTTTCCATTTCAGTGGTGTATAAATATAGGATGTTGTTATACAGTTACCTTAGATAACTATTAATTTTGGATTCATACTTAATAACATTTATTAAAATGTGTAGTCAAATTACCAACTCCACGTACATATTTTTTGGGAGGGGACCGGCCTTCTGCTATAAACACCACTGTACCATATCTAGTATTAAACTATATCTATATTTAATGATTTGCCAAATTTATAGTTTAAGTAAATTTATTTACTTATGAGACATAACACTCTCTATCACAATAAATTATCTTAATCAGTGTCTAGAGCAGAGTTCTTCACTGGGATTTCTTGAAGAGCCAAAGAGCTTGCATGAAATTTCCTCAGAGCCGCAAGTACAAGTGGTGTTATGTTGTAACATGGTATTTTATTGTGACATTAATTCTAATGAATTATGTGATATTAAAGATTGCAGCAATTTGTTACATAATTAAAGGTTGACCTGCAACGTCAAATGTTCAGTTTTAACAAGAATGATGTATTCGATAAATAATTTAAAAGACAAATGTTAATACAAAAAAATCAAATTTTACTTCAACCATAAAATTATAAAATTACAAATAAATTTACACTTGAAATGTTGACTTATGCTTGCTGTACACATACTTAATTTGTAAGACCTTACTATATAACAAATCTATGGTAGAGCGACATTTTATGAAGGCTGAAGAGTTGTAAGACGAAAACGTTTCCTCCAAGTGTAAGTTAACAATTTAACAACTTTTAGTTAACAAAAAGTCTGGTAGCAAGTAACAGCAAAAATGTAATAAGAATTAACAACCAGCTCGTCATGAACAGCAACAAGATTTCAATATTTAATGTATTAACGTTCTCACTAGTTAACCTAGATCTGTACTTATGTTTTATGGACTTCAGATTACTGAATGTAGACTCACAGACATATGTAGATTCAAAAACACATAATACTTTCTGAGCATAGTCAGTTAAGTTAGGAAATTTGTCCTTTTCAGCTGCTTTCCAAAACTCATAGTGAGCTTTATCCTTTTTTTCAAAAATACCCTTGCCACCAAACTGGTGTTTGTGGCGTTCTAAGCCAGGAAGGTTCAGCTAAACAGCAGCAGTTTTAAAAACAGGTTTTCTATAATGTGGTCAAAAAAGTGTAAATGATTTTTACTGGGTTTTTTCACTGCATATATTTTTGTGTGTTTTATATCTTTGTAAATTTTATAATCCTCTTGTTGTAGGTTTAGATGTGGTCTTTTTTTGTTGGGATATTTCTTGGTTATGATTGATGTCTGTGTAGATGTGTCCTGTTTCTATTTTGTGGTTAGAAAAAGATGAATCAGTATCATATTTATAGAATCTATGTATTCTTTTAATCTTTTCTAAAATTTGTGACTTGTTTGCCCAATATAGAATTTGTTAGTCTGTACATTATAATTTCTATTTATCTGGTACAGTATATATATTTTTTTGTACTAGGTTGTAGGTTAATTGTATATGCGTTTTAAAAGCTATCATATACATAAGTTTTGGAACTTTTGATCGATATTATTTTGAGTATTTTGTTTATAAATGTGAGTATAACTAATTTCTTTTTCTATCAAATTCTCAATATTTTAAAATTTATTTAAATTCTATATCTTTCTTCTAGTCATGAAATGTATTTATTTAATGCATGAGTTATTATAATTATATGTTGAATTTGTTACAAAAAATGTGTTGGAGAAATGTGAATGGTAAAGTTCCAGTAATATATTAGCAAATTTATCTATAGTTGGTGAGATAGTGTCTACTGGGTATCAAGTAGTGGTCTTCCTGATTATATAAATGGTGGGGTGTCTTGTTTTAGCCACTCCACTTAAAGTGATGATATCTAAAAATTATAAAATGAAACCTGCACTTATTAAAATTGGGAAAAATATTTA
The DNA here is from genome assembly GCA_036971475.1 of Prosapia bicincta. Lineage (NCBI taxonomy): Eukaryota > Metazoa > Arthropoda > Insecta > Hemiptera > Cercopidae > Prosapia > Prosapia bicincta. Next base: position 270,357,702 of record JBAIZL010000001.1, on the reverse strand, counting down.
TGATGCTTTCCCAATTAATCAAATTATTGATTAAGTTGAAAAAATGACTCAAACCTCAAATTTTGCTACAGATCAAAATCTTTTACTTTCTATATTTTGATAAAATTTTACCTTTCATTTACAAACTTTGTTTAGTTACAAGTTATGTATTGAGTATTATTTCATGTCTATAAAAGGTCACATTATATTTTTCAGAAAACATTTAGAGTTACAAACAGTAAAAAAGAATCGTACAATCCTTTATTTACCGATTTTCATGACTATAGCCAATTTAAACTTATTTTATTTTGAGGTTGTGTTCAAATTATTAGTAACAGTTATGTTGACTCAATATATGTAACTAAATTTATATTCTTGAATTTTTGTAGTCCATTAAGTTTGGTGAAACTTAATTAATCACTTTTACAATAGCTTATGACTATCCAAACTTTAAACTTGTAAATTTGTAAAAACTTACTCAGACATAACGTTTTCGATCGCTCCATGGTGATCTTCATCTGTGTCTAAATTTTCCTGCTTGGTTGTTGTTAGGTTAAGGGGTGACAGTTTTAAAGGCAAGTTTTTGATAGTATCAAAAAGTATGTGTGATTTGTATTAGGTTTGTTTGTCTAATATGTTTGTATTTTGTGTTTTCATAAATTTCATATTGTTCTAATGTGTTGAAATGTGGTCCTATTTTGTTATATGTGTAAGATTTATAGGTTTTGGTAAATGTATGTGTATTTGTGTCCTGTTTCTTTTGTGATTGTAGAATGCTGAGTTGGTGTTCTATTTGGGTGGTTTTGTGTGTTCCTCGACTCTTTGTATGAAACTACAACCTGTTTGCCCAATGTAGACCTGGTTGCATATTATGCAGTTTAATTTGATTACCCCTGGTGCTTGTAGTTTATCTTTGTTGTTGGTGTTGGGTTGTAATTTATATTGTAGTTTGTTATTAGTTTTGTACGCTATTTTGTATCCTCTTTTATTGAAATTTGTGGGGCTTTTATTTGATGTTCGGTTTATGAATGGTATTGTAATGTATTTGTTTTCCCTCAATGAAGGGTTAATTTTAGTGTTTTTTTTTTGTTGTTGTTATTGTGCCATAGTTTGTTTATTATTGTGGTGTTATATCCCTTTGTGTATGCTAAGTATTTAATGGTGTCTAGTTCTTTGTTTATGTTTTCTGTGGTTATTGGTACTTCTTTAAGTCTATGGAGCATGGATTTAAAGGCAGCGAGTTTATGTTTGATAGGGCGGTTTGAGGTGTTATAGATAAGTGTGTCTGTCGTTGTTGGTTTCCTGTAAATGTTGAAGCTCTGTTTTTGTGTGTGGCTTTTTGCTATGGTGAGGTAGAGTAAGTTTAAGGATTGGTTGGTTTGAATCTCTAAGAACTGGAGTTTAGGGTGTACTTTACTAGTGTAGATAAGGAGTTTTTCACATTGTCGGGTGTTGCCCCTGTATAGTGTTATGATATCATCAACGTTTCTGTGCCAGTAAATTTATATATATTTAAGTTTATATAATTATCTGTCAGATGTTCCCATGTATTCACAAAGGGCTAATGAATCATTAGCTAATTTAATTTATATTATTATTCAATTCTTTTGATTACTTTACACTCTCCTTAAATATATTTATATATCTTGTTCAAATTTTCGTTTGTTAATAAAACAGTTTTTATTCATCCACTCAAGTTCAAATACATTTTTTCATACAGTTTTTCAAATATTAATTCTTTAATTAAATTTAATTAATTAATTTTAATAAATAATTTTCCGACTTAATATAGTGATTTTGTCATATGTATATACATATTTGTATTAACTGTAATTATATGTTAAAAAGTAACTGAAATATTTTTTTACCTAAGTAGGAATTTACTTTTTTTTAAAAAAAATATTACTTGCTATAAAATACTTGTCACAAAAAAATGAACTCTCAAAGGATTACAGTTTGTTTTTATTTTACAGCTGTTATATTACATGATACTATATACATAATTGTTTTTTATTCTTTCTCTGTAGTGCCATGAGATATCAACAAAAACACTAATTGCTGTGGTATATTCACCTAAATTTTCTGATAAATCAGTGGTAGGAATTCCATTTACTATTTTGAGGGTTTCTATTAAAGGTTACTTATTTTGTTACTTTAATCAATCAATTGATTCTCATTTCACTGTAGTAAATGTTTTTTACCTTACTTTGGAACATATAATTAATAACTGATCAGGCTAAGGTGTTTAAAAATAGCTTTACACAAACTCATAATATAAACAATTTACATCTCATATGCGCTTTAATAACTTGTATCATTATCAACAGGGAAACCACTACACAATCACAACTACAACTGTTTTGATTGAAACTTAAGTAAATCATTGAAATATGTTTGAAATATAAAGTTTTTATAATCGTGAATTTGCACATAGTTATTTATGAACAGACTTCACAATAACTGTATGTAGCAACTGTGGCGTAATGTTTATTTTTAAATAAATAAAATCTCTAAGCCACAAATAACTTTTATTTAAACCTTATCTACATTTCAATTGCACAACAATCATCTTCAAAGGTATTTAAAAATACAACTCCAGTTGTATTTTCAAATACCTCTGAAGGTGATTGTTGTACAATTGACATGTAGATAAGGTTTAAATAAAAGTTATTTGTGGTATAGAGGTTTTATTTATTTAAAAATAGACTTCACAATATTGTTCACAATAAAAGAAAAATAATAGTTTTTAGGGAACTCTTCTTATTATTTATATCACATCCAAAATTAATACTTTTATCTCAACACTTGTTTATTTGGTCTTCTCTCCATCTTTTTTTAACTTCCATTTCATTATCACTAAAGAAACTTCTCATATAGAGTTATTTGATCAGTTATTCTATGGACATATCAGAAAAGTTAGAGAAATTATGCTAAAACACTGTCAATCAATAAACAACTGACTACTTAGGTGTAGCCTATAAATATATATAACCTTAAATAATACTCACAACCACTAACCACAAATATATATTTTATTCTAATCTTACGTACATTTCAGTTACAAAGTAACCATCCTGAGAGACATGATAATACAAACCAAAATGTACATAAGACTAGAATAAAAAACATATTTGTGGTTAGAAGTTGTGGGTATTATTTATTAATACTAAACCACAGTAAATTATTCCACATAACTATTGATATATAACTTTGTGTTAGGTATCTAAATAAGACAACTATCCTTGCCTCTTGAGTGTCCATTATCCTATTCTAACACTTCTGTTCTTTGTTTTCACACAAATTACAAATACTGTAATTTGTGTAAAGACAAAGAAAAAATACACATAAAGTTAAAGCAGGCATATCTCTAGTAACTTCTCCCACTCTAAAATATCCATGGGGATGTGTGCCACACTCCTCTCAAAAAACGTTTGTGGGTACAAGTATGACCATTACATGCTCAAGAAGGTGAACATTGTTTTGCTAACTTATTTGAAATAATTTAATTCAAGTCAACAATCAGCCTTCATTAATTAACTATTTTAACTAACCCAATATATTTTTCAATTCTAATTTAAATGATTCTTAAAACTAAAACAAATTGAAAGTACTGTATGTGTAAGATTTTTTTGTTAGTTTGGAAAAATTTTAAGTAATAAAATGTTAACACTTTAGTGCCAAATCTTGACAATTTATCTCTATTTCCAAACTTTTAAAGATCCAAAGAAAAGTAATTTGCAATATAACAATTATTTTTAAACCAATAAATTAAATAAAAAACAAACAAAGTATCAACTAGTGAAATTTACAAAAATTTGTTTAAATATTACTAAAATGTGTGTTCTTTGATACATTTGTACATATTTAGCTTGAATAATAATTTAGTCTTTTTAACATTTTTTATAATCGAGTTATTGAAAAATATATTTAAAACTATAAAAATTAATTTTTTAGACCACAAAAGTTAATTAGACCAATTTTTATTAACATCCAAACATAAGACTTTTATTAATTAGATTGCTAGATGTTTAGACATAAGAAAAAAACAAGACACTGATGAAGATTGCTTTGTGTAGTAGAAAATATTTTGTCTCAGTAAGAATTATAGATTTACTTATAAGTTCAGCAAGTAGTTAATTTATTAAGATCAAATGGAAAATTTTTGCTGATTGTCAAAGACAATAAATCCATAAGGCATTTTAATTATAATATCAATTCTATATAGGAATTTATTTATTAATAAATAGCTATTTAATGCTAAGTAAGAATTCAAATGTTATAAAAGCATAATATTAAAATTATTGACAACCCTTTTAATCATTTAAAAAATAACTTATTTTCTAGGTATTAAGTTTAAATCTGAGCAACCTCATACTACTTTTGGTTGTAAAAGGATTGTTAGTCGCTATAGCAATGTTAGGATCAGGAACATACAAAGCTCGTAACTCAGAAGATGATGCTGTCGAGTTCATACCACGATTGCAACCTATAGTAACAGAATCAGAACTATTGTTATTAATAACATATTTGATGGGTGAGACAAACAGCAAATATGACTGTTTAAAGAAAGTAGCATGTTACGAACCAAAGAAGACAAGAGAGTATGTTGCTGCAGGAAAGATGCTCATTAAAGGAGCTAAAATCTTAAAAAAGTGAGTCGGAAAATTCATTTATAATATGATTATATTTATAGGCTTATTTTAAAAAAATTATAATTTTAATTTAATAGATATTATTATTATAAAATGAACTATTAAAAAAATATTAACTGTACATAAGTGAATTTTCTCAATAATTTTAATTCTTTTCTCTCATAAATACTATAATAAATAATAGTGTGTCTGATAACAAAATCTATATATTTGCATAAAATTTGTTGTTTTTATAATATATACAATAGTTATTTAGTGACAGGACATAATAGTGTTGTGTAAAAGTCTTTATCTTTAATCTATAATTAATCCCATGGAAACCTCTGTTGTTATAGATATAGTTTACCAATGAGTGAATGAATATATATTGATTGAAATTAAGAAGGCCAGTGTTATTTTTTATTATGGCATTCAAAACTTTTTAAATTAAATGTAATAAATAAATTACATAACTGGTATCACTTGGCAAAAAAACTACAACTTACTGATATTTTTCAGCAGACACACTTCACACTAGGTCAGTGCATTATTCAATACTGTGAGTCACAGACAAGACTCTTCTCCGTAACTCACAGCATTCAACAATACACTGATCTAGTGCAAAGCACATCTGTTAAAAAATAACAGTAAGTAGTGTTTTTTTTTTGCCAAGTAATGCCAAGAGTGTAATTTATCATAAAAACCTCACGATGTAAAGCATAAAATCTCCAAGTTTTTGTGATGAATATTTTTTTTCATAATAGAGGCTGTCAAACATTGTCATATTGTCTGACAACACATAATGCATTTGTCATGACATCTGTCAACACACTCCATGGATTGTTTGTAGCAAGCCAATAGAGGCTCTAGATTTCTTTCTTATATTTTGTTTTGCCCTAGTACTTTTTAGGATAAAAGCTATCCTTAAAAACCACTATCTTCAAGTAGTATTAAACTAACACTGATATAAATAAGTATATTAATTAAAAGAACCTCTCACCACAAATTCAACAAATTTTATTATAAATAAAATTTGTTGAATTTGTGGTGAGAGGTTGTTTTAATTAATATAAACATTTACGCCACAGTTGCTTTAAGTTGTTGATATAAATAAGTGTTGAAACTCTCATATCGGCCTAATAAATCTTCTATAAAAGTTTCAATAGCTGATTTATCTTATTTTATTAGATATTATTCACAGTTATTCAAACTTATTTGCTTTATATAAAGTGACAAAATAAGTTATGTGGAATTGACATGCACAGTTATTTATAGTAAAACAAATGAGTTAATTCTACGCAACATTTTATCTTAATTAAGCACATGGTAAGCACATTAAGAGCTTATCGGAGGCAGGCTACTAAATTGAATCGAACGGAGACTGTTTTTACATCCCAGCCAATTCCAATTCCAGCATGGATACTGAGCTTTTGGCTATAACTGCAGCCCTGACTAGTTGTGTGCATTTAAAGGGTAATTCAAAAATATGCATCCTATCGGATTCAAAAGCTGCCCTTCCTTGAACTAATGGACTGCGGGAAGGAATTAACTCTTCAATGGGTACCTGCAAAGGAAAAGGCTGACAAAATTGCAAAAATAGCCTCAACCATGGGACTACAGATGAAGGCAAACACTCCCTGCTACATTGCAAAAGTGTAAGCAGGGAAGTTTTCCAAAAACATTGGTGTGAAAATTGGGAAATGAGTCTACTGGTCGACACCTTTACCAGCTCCAACCTGAACCACCAGTCGAGGACAAATATAGGGAAGTAGCATGATCAACAGCATCTTTTGCTGCCAGAGCAAGAACCGGCCATCTGGTGACACAGGAGTACCTATTTCGATTTAATCTCACAGAGTCTCCGTTGTGTGCACTCTGTTGTGTGGAGAGCGAAACAATTTAACACATCCTGCTGAACTGCCCTTACCCATTACCTACAAGAGACATCCTCAGACCAATTGTGACAAAGTGGCAAAATATACTAGTTAAGAAGAACCTGTGAGTCATAGCATCATATATATATATATATATATATATATATATATATATATATATATATATATATATTGTGGACATCAGGCCATCGGCTATAGTTAAGCTGGACGCCTGCACGAAGAAGTAAGAAGTAAGTAAGCAAATGGTAACAAAATGACAATGCAAATAGAGTGAGTCTATACCAGTAATGAAATATGCTTACTTTAGATAACCTGTCTTTTATCAAAATCGATCATCTTTAAAATTCCATTAGCGGATTTACCTTCAAAATATTCTACCTAAACTTTGCACATTTAAACTTTAGACTTATTCAGTAGGTTTAATGTAATAAGTGATATATTTACTTATATCCTTTAGAAATATCGAGTGACCGTGCTATGAAATATTATGTCTAATTTACTTTTCCCTTTACATTAATACTCGTATAGACTATTTTAAATAATTATTTTAAAATACTTACACTTGGGTTATTTATCTAACCTATACTAATTCTCAATTATATGCTTACAGAATTATTCCATTTAACTCGAAATATGAAACTCTTGTAGCAGAACTTCAAGAAGCAACACAATACGGATCTGGGGGTGGAGTCTGTGATGAGAAATATTCCTGCAGCAGTAGACAAAACCTAATATAGCATAGTTCCTACATGCCACGGTTTTAATATTTATTCATCTTTTCTACAATTAATTTATAAATATGTCCTTACAATAAAGTCCCACACATGATAATTATGGACTTATTTCAGTAATACAGTAAACATTTGCACTTGTTAACTGTCCAACAAACCATAGAAAACTTCTTAAATAATGGACAAACAAGAATAAAGACTGGTTCATTTAAAAATTATGTATTACTTTTGTATTTGCTTTATATTTATTAAATTATTGCAAACATACTGAAGCAAATATAATTCAACTTTTGTATTTTTTTTAAACTTAGTACTTCCTTCCTTTAACTTAGTAATTTTAAGCTTAATTAAACAAGTCTTTTAATACATAAATTTATAGTATAATAAAGATTAACTGTTATAACTATATTTTTTTCCTGCTGATTGAATTAACATTGTAAAAACAATGGCAACTGGTACTGCATTGTTATTTGGGCCTCAATTATATTTAACATTAGTTAATTTTTAAATACAATAGATGGTATATTTGCATAGTTAAAAATGGTTAGTAATTGGTTTGATTTCACAGTACATGCGTTAATTTTTATTAGATTCAATCTTGTTGGTGGTTGACTTTGGCTACACCAACAAAGGAACAAAAGACTGACTCTGCAACATGTTATGGCTAACATTGTATTTACTCACCACATTTAACAAATAAATCATCTAAAATATTGCATTAGTGAAAGAGAGTGATTGCTAGACAAAGACAGTTTCAAGTGTAGGTTAACAAATAAAAAAATTAAAAATTTAATAAAACAAAATTAAATACTATTAATGTTATTGAATGCTTACCATATACATGGTGTGATATGTAAACTGCTTTAGGTCCAAACAAATTCACTTTGAAAAATAAAATTATCGAACCTAAATCAGAGAACTTCATAGTTTTCTGGTAGTCCAGGGTTGCTAAATGAACAATGAATTTATTAACTTACACTCCTGACACTCTTGGTAATTAAAATTTCAAAGAGAAATTTTCAAGCATAAACTAATATGTGATGGAACTTATCACCCTGATGAATTAACCTTTATAATGGATATGTCTGAACAAAACTTAACCATCAATTTGTAATCACTTTTCTCAATAATAAACAAACAAAAAATTCTTTGGGGCAACACAAATTTCTACTTATAATAGTAGGAAATGTAGAACACCCTAATGCCTAAACAATATTAATTATACTTTAGTGAATCAAAGCATAAATAGATACATCTACATAATACATTCAGCTATAGATAGTTTACAGTTTTCTATAGAATAACTGATTCTGATTTTCCCTGGGGTATGAAATTTTCCCAAAGAAAAAAATAATTTTACTTGTTGAAAACACCTCTTTTCATCAAAAAGTAATTCACTGCATTTTTAGCTCCTAATTAAAATATCTTCAGATTACCTTCTTAGGCTATAAGAGATTGTGCTGTAGTTTTAAAAATTCTACTCCTTTACAACAGCAAACATGAGACCAATTATTTATTAAAAAATAATAAAATATTTACACATGCTCTACAGTGTTTGTTACTGTGCTTTTTAAATATGATCTTCAATTAGAATAAAACTTGTTATTACTGTACCATAATGATTTTGTTGTTGTTTTTACAGATATTTTTTTAAATTCAATATGTTTTCAAATCACTGCATCATTAGTAAACCAAGTTTATACTGCATTTAACTTTTAAAAAACAATTCAATCTAAAATTTAGTTATTAGTGCCTAAGGCAATATACAGGTAACAACAGGGTGAGATAAACATAAAATCTGTGAGCTGACTTCTGAAGACAGCTCCATTTTATTTTCAAACTATATTTTGTTCATGTATCAGTCTGATTATCAAACCAACTTCTATTAGTTTTAAAAAATATTATTTTAGTTTGATGAATAAGATAACTTTTAAAAAGTACCTTGTTCACAGAAAAAAAACTTACACTTTTAATGTTTTAAACTTGCCTATAGTAGCACTTACTTTGTCTGTTGAGGACAGCCGTTTCGGGAGATGTGTCCCTTTGTCAACTCAGACCGTAACTGATCTCAAGGTTTACGTAGGTTAGGGTGGGGGTGGGATATTTTGGTGGTGTGGGTGTATTTTGTGTGTATTAGGAGTTATGATGTCAAAAAGTGCGTGTGAATTGTAATGTAAATGTGTATTGAGCATGTGTATAGGGTGTAGTTTGAAGTGTCTATATATTTCGTATTGTTCAGTTGTGTAGCGTTGGTTATTTCTGTGTTGTTTATGAAGAATTTGTAGGTTTCACACCATCGAAACAGAATAACAAAACTCCCTCAACTTCTTAGACCTCACAATTAAACGAACAGACAAACAAACACATATACCGAAAACCCACCAGCACTAATACGACCATACACAGTTCCTCAAACCACCCACACCAACATATACTAGCTGCTTACAACACCATGATATATCGCCTCCTTAAAACACCACTAGACAAAGATGAACACTACCAGGAGTTAAACACCATAAAATATATAGCACAAACAAACGGATACAACCCAACAATGATTGACAAATTATACAACCGCCTAAAAAATAAACATAATAATCCAAATACAAACACACAAGATGACAATCCCATAAAATACTTATCAATACCATACAGATCTTCCAAAACCCACAATCTAACCAACACATTACGAAAATACAACTACAAAATAGCTTACTCCACACACAACACTCTCAACAAACAATTTAAACCCAACAACAAAATCAACGACATTTACAACACCATTGGAGTTTACAAACTAACTTGCAGTTCATGCCCCAGTTTTTACATAGGCCAGACATGGAGGTCATTCTACACACGTTACCAAGAACATATAAAAGCACTAAAAAACAATAACTACCAATCAAACTTCGCCGATCATCTCAACTCCACAAAACATGACTACATAGACATAACATCTAACCTACAAATTCTTCATAAACAACACAGAAATAACCAACGTTACACAACCGAACAATACGAAATATATAGACACTTCAAACTACCCCCTACACACATACTCAATACACAATTACATTACAATTCACACGCACTTTTTGACATCATAACTCCTAATACACACAAAATACACCCACACCACCAAAATATCCCACCCCCACCCTAACATACGTAAACCTTGAGATCAGTTATGGTCTGAGTTGACAAAGGGACACATCTCCCGAAACGGCCGTCCTCAACAAACAAAATAAGTGCTACTACAGGCAAGTTTAAAACATTAAAAATTAAGTGATTACTAGTAGCTCACGCGAAGATGGAATCAACAAAAACAAAAAAAAAACTTATTCTGAAATTAAATTTCTTACTTACATATAATGTTTGATCAAAAAAATTTTATAAAATTATTTTTATCTCAATAATAATAAATATAAAGTTATTAATAAGTTAATTAATGACTTTTTAAAGTCAACTTAAATTAGGTGTTGAACTCTATAGTTCTGAAAGTCAATAATAAAGTTTAGTAATAGTGTTTATCAAATTTCATGGGCAATAAAATCCAAGAGTATAACAAACACTCGGATTTATTTCAATACAAATGGTAACATTCTTTAGACAACTTGAATATGTAACATATTTTTTTAAAATTAGTGGTATGTGAGTAGACTACTAATGTTTATCTAGATAAACTGTTAAATCTATATTTCTTGATTGTATTGAAACTAACTTTTTTTTATATACTAATTTACCAGATCTTTTTATAGAGTAAATTTTTTGTTTGACTGAGACATGTTAGGGTAATAACGTGTCAGGTTTTGCTTCCAGCAGGTCCCAGACCTATTTCATCAGAGGTAGCTACTTTTTGGGTTTTTTATTATCTAGCAATGAAATCGCTACTCTCACAAACCCAATCTGAAACTCTTCACATTACAACAAATTTCTAATATTATTAATGATATACAACTACTGTTATAAAAGAACAAATATATTACAGTCTGTACAAAAATTTACTTTTTTAAATAAGAATAAATATATACATAAAATTAGTTTAAATATATCAAGGTATTGTAGGCATTTCATGTTCTGTGTGAAGATGTCCAATGTTATTAAATTTATCTAGTCTATATGTCCAAATTCTCCAATACGCTTCACAATGCTTTGGTGCGAGGAAGAAAACATCAGCTGGCGATCCACTGCTGTAGGCTACAACTACTAGTCCATGGTTTATCTATAAGCAAATAACACAATTTTAGTGCCTAGAATATACTCATACAATATTTACCACATTATTTTGAATAATTTAGGAAACATACAAAAACTGTTAAGTTCTTATATAACCAGGAGTGTGAGTAAAACACAGTAATGTTAAAACACTTGTAAATATGTTACACTTACCAATTGTATCACTTACTTTTATAATTGTTGAGGACAGCCATTTCGGGAGAAGTGTCCAATGGTCAACTTAGACCGTAACTTGCATTAATGTTAATGTTATTTTGGCCTGGATAAATTAACATGTCATCATTAAACTTGACAACTAACACATTTTTTCTCATGTATAAAATGCTAGGGTATACCGTTGAGAGGGCAATGGAAAATACTATTGATTAGTCACTTTACCTAGTCTATTTTTGTAAACTTGTCTTAATCAGTATGTTTTTTATTTTTTATTGGATTTTAACACTATATCTGGAGGGGTTCTAATCTCCATGAAAGTATTTGAATAATTCTTTTAATTACTTGTAGTACTTGTAGTTAAATTAAATGATAAAAACATTTTTACTTTGTATGCAAATTAATGTACAGCAGAACCAGCGGGATAATTCAGTCTAACTGGGAACGTGGCCCATCCGGGTTAGCCAAACACTAAGGAAAATTAAAAGAAGACATTGTACTTATAGAAAAACTCCTTTATAACTAACAAACAAAGGGTATTGTGGACAGTATATGAAAGTACATATTGCATATACTGTTAAACTCCATTGCAATTTATTTATCGTCAAAAAAAATCTGTCAATAAATTTTGGTCATTTAATTTTTTGAGCCACTTTCATGCTGTGTGATCAAGTAGTCTTTTCAGCATAAGACACCTAAAACCTTACGTCCATTATTTGGTTTATCTGCAGGTCTTAGACGTTTTTATTGTTATATTAGACTTTTTATGTATGTACTGTATTTATTTGATTTTTGTTATTTGTTGTTTTTTTATTCTACTTCAAAATCATTCCAGGTTATCTGAGATCCGAGTAAACAGAGTTCAACTTCTCGAGATTCTACTGTATATATAATTATATTATTGTACACGAACGCACGCACGCACGCTTACACACACACACACACACACACACACACACATGTGTTGATATATTACAAGTTGATATATTACTATTGTAAATACTTTTATCCACCACTAAGTCATTCGACAATGGTCAAGTGACCGAAAGGTGCCTCATCACAACAAGGTAAAATTATTGCACTTAGTGGTGGATAAAAGTATTTACAATAGTAATATATCAACTTCATAAAGTCAGTGCAACGGAAAAATAATGGACAACGTAAAATATCAAGATATATATATATATATATATATATATATATATATATATATATATATATATGTGTGTGTTTTATTTCTTTTATGTGTTTCTATTTCAAGACTACAGAGTGGACTCTTACCAAGGTAAGTCTGTCAGTCTCCTAGTCCAAAAAACCTATATATATATATATATATACAGTTGAACCTCTGGATAACGAAGTCGATTATCCAGAGAAAACATTGTTGTAGAGAGGTATTTGTTATTGAGAGGTTGTGTTGTAAAGAATGTTCCCACCCCATCTTACGCATATCACACTACCTGCGGTAATAAAAGGGATACAGTATAATATTGCGAGCGTAGTTAGTGTAATAGGCCAATGTTAATATAGGAAAATGTTTTATAAAGTCTCAATTTATTTGAAATTCAAGTTGTTAAAAATGTTTTGTTGATGTTTCTTCATTGTATTAGATATCCACATTCAATATTTGTCATAGGGTCTACTCTGTATAGGCTATTATGATAAGTTATCTAATGCTTATGAAAACTTACTGGTAAATAAGTACACTCACCAATTCATTTTCAGGAAGCATGACTTGAACGTAGTGGAATTTAATCGAAGCAAACTCAGTAGGCTGTAATTTAGTAACTGTATTATTTATTAACCGTATTACATTTATTAACACGAACACGGCGGCGATATTGGCGATCTCATCAAACTACTGCCTGTATTTCCTTAACTTCCAGCTCTGACGGCAGTGAAATGCCATGCGGGTTGCATAGCCTGTCGTAGCATCTAATTATCAACCCCATTGTTTTCATCTCAATAATTTTATTTCTAACATATACATTTTTATTGGTGACATCAGAACAGTGTATTAGACTCTAAAATATTGTTTTATTTATCGGGTCACAATTTAAAAAAAGAAATAATACAAATGATAAATTACTGTATGACAAATAAGAAAACACAATAAAAAAGACAGAGAAAAAAGAAAATTTATATACAAAACTAAAGACCCTACTACTAAAATATATTACATACTAAAATAAGCACTCAACGTTTCACTCAGAATGTTTGTTTCTTTTTGTGCCGTGTTTCGGAGATCGTAATGTAAACGGAGACAAAGATAATACATATGTCACGTCCGAGACTATTTATAGCCGAGATAAGCTGACATTGGTTTACTACAATCTTATGTTGACACAATAGGTTTTCGGGCGTCCAAGCAATTTGTCAATGACTCATATTTACAATATTCTGTTCCCACCTCCAGTTGGTTTATTAACTCTAAGACAGTTACCGTTTATTCTTGCGTTAGTTCAGAAAGCTTGGTTACTTTTTATGATCGTTGTTTTTACCGGATATTCTGCCGCGTTGAATGGTTCAAACTAAAAAAAAACATTAAAATATAAAAGTTAAACCAAATTAAATCTGTTCATAAAACTTCCTGAATAATTGTTTCAGTTGAAGCATCAAAAGTTAACTTGGGATGATCGGATTTAAAAACAACTCAGGCACAATGCTCTCCAAACTCTTTTAAAGCACTGGCGTAAAAATCAAACCTTTATATAGATATCGACACTAGAGAAGTTTCAATTAGCCTGGGAGTAAGGGTGCCGGTGAGCTCGCCGTATCTAAGGAAATAAGCTGGGAGCCCATCTGTAAGGAAACCCAGAGCGTGCCGGAACGCTAGCCATGCTGAACGTGTTAACTGAACCGAACTATAACATGCGGTCAATTGCTGACATGTGTTTCGCCTATCATTCTTGGTTTTGTTGACCTTCCTGCTGAAAATAAACAATTTCCTGGAAATGCCATTGTGAGCTGCCTATACAACACTTCATTTCTTCGGTTGAAATGGAAAAAAAATTCGTTATTGAGAGGTCCGAAATTCGTTACATAGAGGTAAATAAGCAGTATAACTTTTAAATGTCATGGGACAAGATAATAATTCGTTATATGGGACAAGAGGATTTCGTTATCTGGAGGTTCGTTATGTAGAGGTTCGAATGTATATATAAGTAAAATATGCAATACTAAACCTTCTACTGCCACGTAAATTTCTATAGCCTGTAGAATTTAGTTTTCATACAGAAAATCTTATATTATTTGTGAAGTGTTAAAAATAATTAAAATAAAATAATGATGTAACTTTTTCGAAACAAAAATTGCAAAAATCATTATCACTATATGATGAAAACATAATTTTTATGTATTCCATACAATACTAAGATTATGTGGAAAGAAACAGCAATTTGTATGTGGCATGAGAAGTTGGAGAGGGAGTAATATTGTTCACCAACAGCTTTGAACTGTGAGTTTTTTCCCCTGGCGAAAAACCAATTGTGGTTATCATGGCCAAGGACTGTGAGTTAGTACACTTACAGTAATGTACAAGGAAATATTGGTCAACTGTCTGTATATCTGTAGTTGCTATTAAAAATGACTGGAGCAATAGAAAATGCCACCAATTATCAGTTACGTTTATAAGTTATTTAAATTCTCCAGGTAAAATTACCAAGGTAGTAGACATTTACCATGAACTTGGGAGGTTTAAAGGGGCTCATATAACTGTAGAATAAGTTGTAAGAGAGAAACAACAAATGTTTAAAAATAGAAGAAAAAATATTCATGACAACAGATTTGGCCCTTGAGTATGGGCAATACCTATCTGATTCAGAAAGCTAACACAAAAGTTACCATCAAAATAAACCATCAATTTATGGTGGTATGAACCATGGTATATGGTATGGTTCATGGTACTCTCTTTCTGAACATTTTTCTAATATTTTGTATGATAAACACATGTTTGCTATTCTTGTAAAAAATCCTAGGATACAAGAAATGTATTTTGTTGGAAACAACAGGATACCAAAATGTTGAGAGAGTATCGTTCAACATGTCATGAACAATCATGCTTTAATATTTCTTTAAAGCTTCAACAAATGACTTGAAACATTTCTTGATAAGATAGTGATGAAATATGGGCCTTGTATATGAATGAAAAATGGTATACAGGTCATATGTGGATCTCAGTTATATGTGAACACTGACACAAAATATCAGTCAATGGAGAGGTTATAAAGAGTCATTAAAAATCCAAGAAAATGATGCCAGATATATATATATATATATATATATATATATATATATATATATATATATATATATATATATATATATATATGATTTGGCAACATGGTGGCACAGAAATTGTTAAGTTCCTTATGTACCTCAACTCTCGCTACTTTGGAATTAGAGAGTGATGGCTGCTTTCCATTTCTGGACGTCTTGGTTAGGAAGGGTCAGAATGGTTGTGTTCACCATTCAGTCTACACACCAATAGATATTTTAACGCTCTCATACCACTACCGGTCTCAGATCCAGGCTCTCACTGACATGCTCTCCTCTCAGTCTCACAAGTTAATGGACATCCATTCTAGGGACTATGAACTTATTACTATGAGAGAGGTGCTTAGAAACAATGGCTATAAGGACACTCTGCCAAAGTGTCCTTCCGATTGACGTTGACGAAAGAAAGATTGAGAAAACTGGTACTGTTTAACTGCCTTTTTTTAGAGGGACTACTGATTGGCAGTCTCTTTAGGAGGCATAGTAACATCACCATCGACAAGGTTCTTTGTAACGCCAAAGATAAGTCCTTTTTGGAAAACCATGGCGTTTACAGTGTTTCTTGTGGAGTTTGTAAGAAATAGTATATTGGCCAAATGAACAGACGTATCTAACCTAGGCTTGAGGAGCACAAACTTGGCCTTAAAAATGAGCGGAAAACATCGGCTCTGTACAAGCACCACTGCGATACAGGGCATACCATTGATTTCCGGTCTTGCCGACAGATTGCTAAAGTGGAAAACTACAGAAGAATTCGTGTATAATTTGTGGAATTATTCGTGAGGATGTCAAAATAGAGAAGCAAAAGAGTCTTAACAAACGCGATGATACTTTGAATTTGCCCACAGTGTGGAAATGTGTCGATAGATTTTATCGTGTTTTTTTAATTGCTCAAGCATTCAAAAGAACTTTACCTGAAAGTTAAAATTGGTGTCATAGTTAAGGGCGCCAACATAAGCAGAAAGTTGGACTGGAGCGTCATAAGTATCCTGCAGTCGAGGCTTGGGTTTATCTGACAACTTCCATTCTACAACAACTGGAGTGTTTCTGCAATAAAGCATTTTAAAACTCAAATCAGTCTTTACTAAATGGAAATAATAATATATAATATTAATAATTTTATTTGCTAATAATTATGAGGTGTTAAATGTTACTATTTCTTTGACAGCATTAATATATGGCCTCGATTGAACCCTGTAGTATTTGTATCTATAGCCACCTATAGTAATGCATCTATTCAACTCAATTTAAATTCTATACAATTTGAAAATCTCTAAATCTGTCTGAATATGATTTTTTTTCTCGTTACATTAGTTACTGTAGAACCTTTCCCCCTCCATTTCCCTAAACATGAAAGTTTGATCTATATGTTTTCTAAGTGTAAGAGTAACATATGGAGAATGCCGTGCAAGCACTGGCTTTAGTCTTTCAGGTGATTACAACACATTTTGCTTATAGATTCCCTTTATATAATGAGTTGTAGACCAAATATAATATAATTTTCTTATACATATATTACAATTCATAACGTTCTACTCAGTCTTTCGATTCGCAGTTTCCATTCCCATCTGTTCACCCATAAGTTTTCAGGGAGTTTCTTTTCTTGTATTTCTTTATCCATGCCTTTTTACCAACTTCATCTAGGCATCCTCTCTTTCTTTTTCCATAAGGATTCCATTTTATTACTAGCTTCAGTATTCTTTATTACTCCATTCTTTGCATGTGTCAACACCATTTTAGCTGTATAGTTTTTATGTCCTATATAATTGTATTTGGCATTTTCATTATCTGTCTCATTCTATCATTTGCAGTTCTGTCTGGTCTCGACTTTCTAACTCACCCTCTAAAAGCCCATCTCAGTTGCAATCAATGTTTTCTCATTCTGCTACTTCAATTCTCGTACTTCACTGCTATATGTAAATATACTTTTTACAATCGTAATGTGTATGCGTCATTTATTGTCTTTTGATATGTCTTGGTGCCATAGCATCCCATTTAGTTGGTTATTAGCTCTTCTCCTCTGTACATTTTTTTCTCTTATGGTTGTTTCTAATGTTCCATCATTTGCTATGTGTAGCCCCAATATATATACTTCTCGCACCCTTTTATCATTTTTTCATCTTCCAACCTAAGGTGTTGAGTTCCACCTATACACACATACTCTGTTTTTTCCAAACCCCTCATTTCGCCTATTCCTCTATTAGGTTTTGTGTCATACTTTCTATAACCTTGTATTCTTCTGCTAGCAGTACCTGATTGTTAGCAGAGCATAAAGTATAAATGGTGTGTTCATCACTAAGAGGTATTCCCATCTGTCGGCACTTCATTTTCCACATTCTCAGTGCTTGCTCTATATCTTAAACAGTGTTGGTGCCACACAACATCCTTGTTTGAGTCCTTTAGTAACCTTGAAGAGTCTAGTCGAATTCCTTCCAACTTTTATTTTTACCTCATATTTTGTATATAATTATCTTATTAACTTATTTTTTTTTAAACTCTGCTTACACACTTTCAAAAACAATTGCAATACCTCCCTTTTATTTACCAATTTATTTATATTTTCACTTTACATTTATTGTTGAAATATAAAACTAGAGTAGTTTGAGGCACTCCTGTTCATTTTAGCTGTGTTTAGAAGACCGTTCCATTTCTATTACCAGCGTACAACTATGTGGTTGTTTTGAGAATTTTTAAACCAACTTAGTATTTAAAATTCAATTATTTTAAGTAATATCCTAATAAACAGAACAAAAAAATAGGCTACAACTCACAATTATAAAAACTTTAATATCAGGCACGTTTCAATGACATTAAGTCATCATCCTCAGTCATGCTACACAATCCAAACTTCATTAAAAAAATTGAACATAACCTATAATACTATAACAAAAGTAAGGACCAGATCTGGGGAATGTCAAAAAGAACCAAATCAGGTTCTTACTTTCGTTAAAATATTATAGGTTATGTTCAATTTTTTAAATTAGGTTTCGATTGTGTAGGATCACTGAGGACGATGACATAGTGTCATTGAAATGCGTCTGATATTAAAGTTTTTATAATTGTAAGATGTAGTCTATTTATTTCTTATGTTTATAACCTTCACTCACAAGCCAGCTCGAATATTGTTTATAATATATAAACATGAAACCTTGAAGTTCAAATAGACAACAAGGGTATTTTCTTTTGTTATAACATATTTACTGGGATCCATGCTGTTATCCTATAATTAACACGTTGATACCAAGGCACACTAACACAAATCCTAGAACATTGCATTACCATGTCTCCTGAAGTTGACATCCTACACTTAAAGATGTGAGTTCACAGAGAACATGTTACATATGTTCTTCTTTAATTTGTAGTGTTAGGCAGGTTATTTGGTGGTTAACAAGCAGTTCATTTGAGACCTGCTTGGTCTGAAACGGTTAGTCCTTTTTCTATGTTCCAGTAGCAGAAAACTAGTTTAGTTAAAGCCTTAGCTTTTAGTCAGGCAAATGGCATACACAAATGCCAAATATTCATTTACAATAGCAAATGTTCTGAGAGGGCATGCAAACTTTCTACAATACGGTTTTAAAAAGAATATAATAAATGCATTTATTAATAGCTTGGCCAACCTAATCATGTACTCAGCACTTCATTGTTCACCCTGTGTGTTAGATAAATGCCATCTTAACTATTTTGACATGGGGTGTAAATCATTAAGAAAAATTATATTATATTTCTTGAATTTTGTAGTCCATTACGTTCGGTGAATCTTATTATTCACTTAAACAATAGTTTATGACTATCCGAACTTTAAATTTTGTAAATTTGTTAAAACTTACTGAGACAGAACGTTTTCGATCGCTATGTGGCGATCTTCATCAGTGTCTTCTGCTTGTAGATGTCGGGCAAGCGGTGACGGTTTTCGATAGTATCAAAGAGTATGTGTGATTTATACGTTAAGTTTGTTCGTTTAATATGTTTGTAATTTGTGTTTTTTTTGTGTCTGTAAATTTCATATTGTTCTAGTGTGTTGAGATATGGTCCTTTTTTGTTGATGTGTAGGATTTCTAGATTGCCTTATCTTTGTTATCCATTAAGAAAATTTAATGTAAATTCATCTTTAAAAAAAATTGAATCTAGATTTTTCTAACATTTTACCCGTTATAAAAGTCACTACACAATAATACTTTATATCATTGTATTGTTCTATGTAAACACCAATAACACAATTGGTAACGGTTGCATCAAGTTCCGTCTTGCCAAACACACCTACTATTAAATATGTTTCTAATAAAATTCAGTTAGGTACAGAAACAGGAAACTATCAAACATAATAAGTTGTAATCTATAAATTACATTACAATTTTTAAACAACAATTATTAAATCAGCAAAATATTTTCACAACTTTTAGAACTATACAATTTGCTTTTTCTTGATATTTTTGTTTATAATTGAAATAGTGATGTAAATAGTTTTTTATATAGGCTAATGACAGATCACAGACAATTTAGCCTTTTTTAGACACTCAACGTTTCGAATTTCTTTGCGAAATTCCTTTTCAAGAGCTCAGTTTTAATTAAACAATTATACAACATAACTTACAATTTACAAAATACATAACATTATATAAAACATAATAAAAATCAACAAATTATTAGCCTATATAAAAAATTAATAGTTATTAACAGACATTAAATAAAGCAATATTATCCAAGAATAGTGCTGATGTATTACTCATCGGAATCCAAGTGAATGAGATAAGTATTTTAGTGAAGAAAATTGTGTGCATCTATAATAAGTATAAAATAAACTTCAACAAATACAAAAAAGTAACAGAATTTTGAAAAATCTTAATAATATTTTATGTGTTTAAGGTTAATGACAAATCACAGACCAAATCATGTTAATACAAATGCACTCTACATTTCAATTTTCTATCCAAAACTCCTTTTCAAGAACTGAACATTTATTAATTTAATATTAAGCCACAATTTACAGTTTTTATATTTATAAACAATTCTTTTAACATCGTTAACAAAGATTTACCTTAAATAATAAATATTAAAATTTACAAGTCGGATTGCACTTATAGGTACGTCAAGTTTTGATCAAAATTAATATATATAAAAACACAGAGACATATCCAAACGCTTACATACTTATTAATAACAGATACTACCTTAAAATATTATATAACTACAATCCTTGTAATACATAAGTAGAATCATAAACATATACAGTGGAGTCTTGATAATTCAAGGTAAATGGAACAGAGATCCCCTCGAATTAACGAAAACTCGGACTACACTGAAATACAATCCTGTAAATTAGGAGTTTTAATGAACCATCACACTATATTAAATATGCACTAAATAAGTTTATAGAGCTTAAAATGCACATTTCTTAGAAGCCCGACTTATTTCCATTGCATACCATGTATTCATATAAACCTTTCTTGGAAGCCTGACTCATTTCCATTGCATACCATGTATTCATATAAACCTTTCTTGGGCGCCTGACTCATTTCCTTTGCATACCGTATTGATATAAACATTTCTTGGAAGCCCGATTCATCATTTTCTTTCAAATAGATGAAAAACGTTCAAATAGAAATAGGCTTGAATCCAACGGAAGCTCAAAATATCGTGTTCGGAATTTCGAGACTCTACTGTACATACATACTGTATGTAAAATTCTTGTAAATTTTAATATTTATTAAGAATAAGGTGAACATTTGTTTTTAAAGATGTTAAAAGAATTTTTTATGAACAAAAAAACTTTAATTTGTGGCTTAATATTAAATTAATAAACTTTCAGCTTTTGAAAAGGATTTTTTGATAGAAAATTGAAACTTAGAGTTTATTTTTACTAACATCAATTTGTCTTTGATCTGTCATTATCCTTAAACACATCAAATATTTATTAAAAGACGTTAAATAAATTTTAACTTAATAGTATTCTTACATGCCTATTTTAAATATAACCAATCAAATAAACAATACTGATTAGCCAATGTGTTTGTTTTGCTGACAGAAAAATAGATTAAAGTTGAACTACACTCACTTAAATTTCGCCACACAATCTATAACACCACGGTAGCCCAGCTGGGGATGAACTATGTGGGTTTCAACAGCTATTGTGGAGGTAAGTAATGGCCACACCCACTCTAGGCTCTTCATACTCGCATTAACTGCCTCAATAGTGCTTGCCACTGTTTCCCCCAATAATTTTTTCTTAATTGAGTCATGAAATTCACTACCTCTATTCAACTGAGCTGCAATAAAAAATAAAACTAATTAATATAAGATGTTTTAACTAACAATACATCAAACAGAAGGATTTTATAGCTCACCATTTATAAAATTGTAGAACTGATGCAACTTTCTTTTCTTTTGAGATTTGTTTTTTCTACAATAAAATAGAGAGGTAAACAATTTATGGGATCGGGATCGGATTGAATGACCTAAGATAAAAGGAACACTTTTTAAATAATATAAAAAATTACGCTGCACTGTAAAAACTACTGATGAATTTAGCATTGTTTTTAGTAAAACTATGTATATATTGTGTCTAGTGTGAAAATTATAATATGTACATTTTACTGAATATTAAAATTTTTTTAATAAACAAAGACAAAAATTAAATCTGAAAAAGTAACATTAAAATATTTTAGTTGTGAATGTAAGAATCTGAGGATGGTTGAGACAGAGTTTTAAAACTAACATAAGTTTGTGTTCTTTCTTACCACTCATTGAGTTAAAAAGATAACTTGTTTTCGTTTAGACCAGCTGTCAATCTTAAGACACACTCGTATATGATACATCACAGAACCCACATCATTATGTACAAATAATTTTCCAACAACGACTTTCTTATATTTATAAAATGTTTATTTAGCACATTCAGCATGGCTAGCGTACCGGCACATTCTGGGTACCCTTGCGAGGCACTGAGAGCGTGTCGGTGCGCTCCCGCTTCCCTTCTGAGAGATGGCGAGCTCACTCCCGCCCTAATTAAAAATTCTCTGATGTCCCCTATAGTAGAGAATCATAGTTCTTCTTAGATGGGTTGGATTCTTAAAGGAGTCCTGCTTTCTGCCATAATCAGAGAAGTGAATCGCCCATGGTGTATTGAAAACGTTTTTCCAAATGGGATCCTACTACTTTCCAATTAATTTTTATTAAAGTTTCTTGATGTAATCATCTTGAATTCACAGATTAAACTAAATTTACACTACTTAACTATAAGTAAATACGTAATTGCTTACTTGCTGACGTGTTTCAAAACGATCGTTCCTTTTACGAAGTTAACCTTCTAGTATAGTAAACGCGTCAGCAAGTAAGCAATTACGTATTCACTTAGTTAAGCAGTGTAAAATTAATCATTTTTATTAACCAAATGTAATTACTTATTATACAAAAAAGAAATTAGTGGTGTGTGATGTTTAGTCTAAATACAATTGCATTTCCTGTGGAATAATTATTTTCTTTTCCTCCTCAATAGTTTATTTCATGAAAAACAGATTATTTATTCTTTCTTTTTAATTGCATTTTTTTAAATTCTAAGTGTAATTTTTCTTGAGAAATATAAAGTATTGTTTTTATTCGTTTACAGACAATTTACAATTGATATTGTAAACATGGTATTTAAAACTGATAGAGGTCATTGTATTACATTGATAATAAAATAATTAGTTACTAAATCTAAATAAAAAAGTACAACCGAAAATCAAACCAATCTGTGATACATAATTTGCAAATGCAGTATGTGAACAATCATGATAATTTATATTAGATTATAATAACCACTATAAAAGTGGACAAGAACAAAAATAAAATATTTATGATGGGGTGTACACTCACAAAAGTTTTGGTTAAAAAAAGATTCGGTTGATACGTGAGTCAAAAAACCTTGATTTATTAAAAATTCGGCTACGTTTCGATGACTATATTGTCGTCCTCATTCAGGCCTACAAGTATAATAGGCAAGAAATTTTTGATTTTATAATAATTTTGTATGTGAAGTTTATTACATAAATCTTAATTCTGTCTATTATACTTGAAGGCCTGAAGGTTAGTCATCGAAATGTAGCCGAATTCTTAATAATTCAAGGTTTCTTGACTCACGTATCAACAGAGTTTTTATTTAATAATAAAATATTTAATTTATTGCAAAAAATTTTAAACTATCAGCGTCCGTATTTATATCACTGCCTATTTTTTCTGAGTTAAAAAGAAAAACATATAAAATACCACAAAAATTGTATAGTATAAGTCCAAATTTTGTTGGGTAGTACTGCCCAAATATGGATAACCATTGAACTAGAAGACAGAACAGAGCCTCAAATGTTAAATCTTTTAAAACAAATAATAGTAAAGTAAAAAATATACTACAAAGAAAATTACTTTACCTTTATAATGTGTGTTAAATCCTTCCTCTCCATGTTCTGCAATCATTCTTAACCTCCAACGCTTCAATACAGCTGCAGAGCTTTCTGACATAGTTGCACTAATTATTTTTGAAACAGATGGAAAACTTGAGAATCTATACATTACATCATCATCATTTATACCTATCCTTTTAATTTCTTCTATGGGTTCAGGAACTGTAAAACTCTTTAAAGGATTTTCTAAAGGAAACTTTCTTGTATTTCCTAAATTTTCACTTTCATCGGCCTTGTTCAATTTTTGACCTTGTTCACTGTTTTTTGATTTTTTTGTGACTCTGACTTTCTTGGATGTTTTACATTTTGTGGCTGTTTTTAATGAATTATCATCTAGTGGAATATCTGATGCAGCATTTGAACTTTGGCTTACACAAACATTCTGAGTTGATTCTTGAGCTTTCTACAACATATATTAAATGTAAACATATAGAAACTATTATTGCGGCAAAAAAAAAACTACTACAGTATTAATAAAACGTATTTTTTTCTCAATTATCAAAATATCCTTTTTTTTAACAGGCTACTGATGACATACTGCATAATAAATAAAGTGTGTGGACATTATTTACTAGTTTTAAGATATTAAAGTTGCTCTGAATACAATAAAAGATTTTAAAAAATAAATACTACAGTAAAACCTCTCATATCCAGATCAATGTGGAGACAGCTCGAATCAGATTAAAAAATATAAATATCGGAGGGGTTATGTACTGATGTACTTTTGTACTACATAACCACAACCATTCCAATTGAAAGTAGATGTATGTTTGTTCTAAGTAAATAGATTACACTTATTGAAGACTGAAATTATATTTTAATAGCAATATAGAACTCTATGTAAAATTTACGTACATGCCTGTATGTAAAGTTCCTTAATACTGTACTGTGCATACATACATACATTAATTATCAGTTTCGGTATAAAAAAAAGCTATGACGGTTTACTTGTTTTGTTGAATACATTTCCTTGATGAAATATCCCTCCACCTTTGAAAGAGTAGAAGATCGGTTGCTGTTCCTTTGTCTTGTTGTTCAACGTACTCGATCAACTGGACAAATGACTAGAACGTTTTGCTATGCGTCATGATTTGTTGTCTTACTTAATCTTTGGCAGGCACTGGCTGTGTGCTCACTAAGTCTATAATATCACTAGTATTTAACTCATGAACTTTAACCTATATCATCCATTAATTCATACCAACACTGTTCAAGTCCTTATTACAAAGAAATCTTTAGAGAAGATGGACAATTTCTTTATTTGTTCCACTTGATTTTTGTGATTTTCCAATTAGGTCAAGTTTTAACTTATTAGTTCCTGTAACATTACTGCAGACCAATATAGTAACTCTTTCCTTTTTGTTTATATACCCTTGAAATATTTTTTGTAGGGTAGAGTGCAGCTGGTAAGTATTTTGAAATTTATGCCACTTTTGTCACAGTTATAAAATTGATCACCATTAATTTCATCTTTCTCAAGGATCTTATGTACAAAAATTGTAAACTCTTTCGGACTGTTTTTTTTTTTACTGAGAGCTTTTCTCCATTTATTTGAAGTTTTCAAATTCATGTCGATTTTTCCACCTCTCCAACAAACCTTCACTATCATTAAAATGACTTTCAATTTCCATTTCTTTACAAAATTCATGAGCTTTTTCTTCTAATATGAGTCCGGTTACGGCCAGTCCTTTTTATCTACAGTGTGTGAACCACAAGAAGAGTGTTTTGTTCACTTTATCATTTACCGATGTCTTTATCATTTTGCACTTTTTGTTGCCTAAACATGAAACCTGGTTAGAGTACCGTTTTTCTAATTTTCATGAGATTTTTCCAGTCACTCACTATACTAGCTCCTACACCCATCTGTCTTGTAATTTTTTACATGTCACTCCCACATCAAATAGTTTTATTGCACGAATCTTATCTTCAATGAAAAACAAATTTTTCCACTTTTCCGCTATACTGTATAGTGTCGATTACAAACTCTAAATAAAATAACCAACTAAATTAACTAATTGCACAAAATCCTATAGACCATATGTAAAGTGAATAATACGGGCACTCAAATACAACTGATCGAGTTGAGTAATACACCAATCTTGAGGACACTAGTGAATTTAACGATACAGACTCAAATACAATTGGCTAAGTCTGGAAAGAACAAAGAGCCGACTGCTGGTGTTAGAGAACTGGCTCGACAGCAAATCGTCTTGCAGAATTTTTTACTTATTTATTATGCTTACTTTATTTTCATATTACAACCGGATATCGGAAGTTCAGCGTATGATACACCCGGATATGTGAAGTTTTACTGTATTAGCAATATCTGTAAAAAGTGTCAAATCAGATCATCCTTTTTTAAGTTAATGAGCTTCCAAGTAATTCTGAGATTATATGTACAAGCTGAAAATCCAGGTTTAGCATTTTTAGTCATGGATGGAGGACCTAATTAGACATCTGCAAACCTTATAATACATGAAAGCTACATAAACAACAGGAAGAATAGAACTCTTTTACAATAAAGACCAAGAGTTTTTTAATTCTACTAATGAAGGGGCATTTTCATCTTACATTGACATCCATGACTTATCATGCAATAAATTGGCAAATAATACAAATTTATAATGATGCTTAAGTTTTATAATACTGCTACGAAATACAGGTATAAAATGTAATTATTGTTTTAAGAATGAATGATGTCATCTAAAATCCTAAATATATTAATACAATTATTCAATGATTAAACAGAAATAAAGTCGATATCAACTAAGTGTAGAGGTTAACTTTAATTCCCTCCTAAACTGAAGAAAACAAGACTTAATAAGTTTGATTATATGTGTAATGAAATTTCATACAATCTTGAAAAAGTAAATCATACACTATTCAAAAAATTATTGCAATATCATTTTGGTGGGTGTATCCTAAGCATAGTACATGGAGCCTTCATTGTACCATAAATGTGTTCAGTATAGAGTTAATTATCTCCTTTAACAGACTTTTAAATAGATGTAATTATTATGTATAGATAGTTTTCTTTTATACACAATATGTGTTATAAATCTCAAACAATTCTAAGCCAAAATACCAAAAGCTTTCTACTTATAGCTTATTAATCACTTAAACAATAGTTTATGACTATCCAAACTTTAAATTTAGTAAATTTATTAAAACTTACTGTGACGGAACATTTTTCGATCGCTATTGCCGATCTTTATCAGTGTCTTCTACTTGGAGATGTTGGGTCAAGCGGTGACGGTTTTAAAGGTAGGTTTTCGATAGTATCAAAGAGTATGTGTGATTTGTATTGTGTTTGTTCGTTTAATATTTTGTACATTGTGTTTCAACACACTAGAACAATATGAAATTTATAGACACACAAAGTACAAACATATTAAACGAACAAACACAATACAAATCACACATACTCTTTGATACTACCTTTAAAACCGTCACCGCTTGACCCAACATCTTCCACCAGAAGACACTGATGAAGATTGGCAATAGCCAATCTGAAAACGTCTCAGAACATTTTAACAAATTTACTAAATTTAAAGTTCGGATAGTCATAAACTATTCTTTAAGTGATTAATAAGATTCACGTAAGTAATTGACTACAAAATTCAAGTATTTATACAAGAGGTTTTTTTTCTGTTACCAGTTATCAATATGAAATTTCTCATCTTTAAAGATCTGAAATCTTGTTACTTATTGACACTGAGGATTGTGTCTGAAATGTTTCACTGAGGACTGAAATGTTTTATCAGACACAACACCTGTTGCTTGAATCAAAATATTATCATTAAAAGCATTATTTGAACAAACAAGCTCACAAAATAATATATTGGTAAAGATACGTAGATGGCATCCTAATCCTATACAACGGCAACATAGGACAGATAAACACCTTTCACAATTATATAAACAAATTACACAATAACATAAACTCAACACTGGAAACAGAACAACAGAACAAAACCAACTTCCTAGACCTAATGACAACAAACACACATTCAAAATATACAGAAAACTCCCCACTATAGACAGAGTTATACACAACACGTCCAATCACCCACACAACACAAACATGCAGCCCTCCACTCTAATATACACAGATTAATCAACATAACCATGAGCAATGAAGACAAAAAATAAATGAACTAAACAATAAAACACATAGCCCATAAAAACGGATACAAACACACATTGATAGACAACATAATGTGCAAAAAACACACACATAACACAACAAAAAATAATAACACACAAACACAAAAATTTACAACACTTACATATCATGATACACATCACAAAAAATAGCTTCCCCATTCCGCAAACTTAAATATAAAGTAGCATTCACAACATCCAACACAATTAAAAAACACCTACACAGTTCAAAAACACACCAGGATAAAAACGACAGGGCAGGGGTACACAAGATTACATGCAACAACTGTCCCAGCTTTTACATAGGACAAACAGGGTGAACATTTACCACAAGAAGAACATGTAAAACAGATAAGAAAGACACAACCCGCATCAAACTTCACCATACACCACACTACAGTCACAGACTGACTTAGAAACCAATCTAAAAATCATACATTACATCAATAAAAGCAAAAAACTTAACACAGTAGAAAACCATGAGATATACAAATACTATCCACAACACATTCTATATGACAACACAAACTCCCAATCAAACACCATATTTGAGCTCATAATTAACAACTACTGTATGAACAATAACACACCACAGACTCACATCAACACAACACACCTGAGCAACAGTCTTGTCAGTAACTTACAGCATTGAAAAATGCGCTGACTTAACGTGATACACATCTGCTGAATAAATCAGTAAGTAGTGCTTTTTTGTCAAGATATACAAACAAGTGTAAAGACTAATATATAGTATTTACACTTAAAATCACTATGTCTACCACAGTGTTTAGTCACTTTGGCAACCACAGATGTTAATTCCAACTGTGATGCCTCCCATAGTAAAAAAATTCATTGAAGTTAATATAATAAAAATCAACAAAGATGTGGAATATAATATATGATTCGTTCCCTATTTATTGAGTTGTTGTTCTCTGCCCAGCTTGTAATAAGAAGAGTACATGCTTAATAAAATCACAACTCCAACAACATGTGTCCAGGGTGCAGTGCTCTTCATACTTTTAGTTAAGCATTATAAAGATCTAAAATGAGTCATATCTCATAGGCAAAAGTTTTCAAAGACAATGCTATTTCTTTCATGACATGTGTACAGCTGATTGGTGCAAATATCCCATTGTACAAACTCCAGGAACCTAAAAATTGTCCATTTTAGATAGTATTATGAGGAACAAATTACTAATGATTCTACACTTTGAAAACCTACGTACTTTGTGACATATATATGCAGCAACTATAAAAGGATTCCAGTCAATTAATACGGAAGTGAAAGGGCACTATGTAACCAACCATGAGAGAGGTAAGCTGCATGATTTTTTTCAAAAATGTTGCTATTCACTAAATTTGCATCAATTGCTCATTTATTACATGGTAGACTTGAAGAGTTGTATCCCGAAGATGTTAAGAAGATAAAGTTTTTGCTCTTTATTTCGATGCTGCAATGTAAATGCTAAAGGTAGGAACGGTTTTACGTGCATTCTATCAAAATATGATCCATTTTACTTGTCTTACCCATAAACTACAATGTGTTACTGAAGAAGTACAAAGTAAATACCTACAAATGAAAAGTGTCCACACTTTCATTAAAAAGTATTTACTAAACACTTGTATATATTTACAAACTTGCCTATAGTAGCACTTATATTTCTTGAGGACGACCGTTCTGGAAGATGTGTCCCATTGTCAACTCAGACCGTAGCTCTGGAATTAGGAGTTACAGTCTGAGTTAACATTGAGACACATCTCCCGAAACAGTTGTCCTCAACAAATATAAGTAAGTGCTACTATAGGCGAGTTTGTAAATATTTACAAGAAAACTAGTAGCTCACGTGAAGATGGAATCAATGAATATAAAAAGTATTCATTAAAACATAATCAACCTGTGTTTTATTACAGTAGGCAATTGCCAAATGTAAAATATTTACCCCTTAAACCTCTCCTGACTAGGTAGGGTACATGAGCCAAATCTGACTGCTTTCACAGTGATCATAATAAAGACTTAAAATCTGTGATATGTTTGTTACTAGATAAATCAGCATGGATCTAAAACAATTTAGGATTCATTGGTGACAGCATTTTAAACTTGTAGATTTTGCTCTCAATGACAATCAACAAAACTTTTACATTTAAACTATATAAATTGCAAAAATGTAATCTAAACTTTGCACCAGCAGCTTCCTGTGCCATGGAAAGGTCATTTTTTCTATATAAAGGAAAATCTCCCTGACTAGGCGTTTCATAACAATGGAAAAATTTCAGATGTCTGATAGTTCATTGCAATATGGAGTAAGGTAAATCAATTGAGTTTCACGTAATATTGATTAGACAGAGAATTTAAACAGGGACTATAAAAATTATAACTCTGAGATTTCTATTGAATTTTTGTTTTTTTTTATAATATCAAAATTGATTAAGTCTGCTATAATAAATACATGTTTAATTAACTTTTGCATGACAGTTAATTTTGCAAAAATAAGAAAGATTTAAGCTAAAATATTTAAGCAATATAATGTTTAATATAACATTTATATAACAAATTGTTTGAATCTTCCATACTTAAAATTATTTTACATGTAGATATTATATAAAAATCCTAGACATAACCACCAGTAGTATTATCATGACATATATCAATGTTTGTCTGAATCCAGTTTTGTAAAATAATCTGAATTTATTTTTGTTTTAAACATAGTTTGCCGCTGAATTTTGAGTTAAAAATATTATTATTATTAATTGAACACATCTTCCCATGAGCTATTCTCTTAGTACTCATACAAAAAATTATACGTTGTTCAAAGACTTATTTTCAACTTTTTGTATTTTCCCAGTACTCTCAGCTGTCCTTTGTAATCCCTTTAAAATAGATTTCAATTTTATAAATAACTTTCAAGTTATAAAAGGCATGTTGCTGTAATTAATGGTTATTGGCATATTGAAGAAGGACCATTGCACTTAATGATCTCTTATGTACACTTCTAAGGAGTATACATAAATAATTACATAATTAACTTGTATTTATAAATGTTTACTATGAAAAGGGTCGTGAATTGTTTAACCATTTTTTTTATTAAAACAATTTAACCTCATTTTGAGGATGTGTAGATTTTTAGCAATCCTAAATATTCTATATTATATTTTTGAAGATCTTTTTAATGCCAGGCCCATACTGCAGGAATCATCTTTTTGAGGAAACAGAAGTTGAAAAATAGTTATGGGAGCTAGATTGCAGTAAAATAGCTCCTGATAAAATTACTTGCTGCCCAATAACCTCTGAAAAAGGCTCAGATTGTTTTAACCTGCTGACCTCCCCTCTCTAAACAATAAAAAACAAAAACTGAAACACTGAGCTTTATGGTGAGGTGATATGTAATGTTTGATGCAAGATTATATTACAATAAATGATGTTTCCTTTTTTGTAACCATAACTATCCTAACTGCATAGTTTGTTGTAATTTGCCAAATAATTAGGTAAATTTAAAGAATATTTAATTAACAATGGAAGTATTTATTTACCGTACCCACGTGTACGATTTTAGCGGAAAAAATTATACCGGCCGACGCAGAAAGTCATCAGTGATCCGACAAAAATTATTACAACTCTCGCTCACACCTTAAAAATTAATAATTTTGGAAAATTGTAATTCCCCCATATGTGGTGCTAATAGTGCTGGTAAAAATGCAAATTGCCCACCCTCATATTACAGTGCTTATAAAACGAATCAAAAACATGTTCCAAAGCTATTTTGGTAATTATTGTTTGTTATTGTTACGGAAAGTTAATTTTATATACCTATGAAGTAGGTAGGATAGATTTGGTTATAATTTTATATGTTTAACTAAATGTACACATGTAAGGCTAGAATAGAGATGACGTGAAGTCCCCTGGAAAAAAAGTATTACTCCGTGGAAGTAGACGTCTAATTGGGTAATGCAATGTTGTATAAAATTACAACCAAATCTATCCTAAATGTAGACTTTATAGTTATATTTAAATATACGTATACGTAGTACAGTGTGCTGTTGATACACAAACGTAGTAATTCTGACTACTCCGCACTGAAATTTGTACCCAACATTAATTTGATAAAATGGTATTTATTTCCCTGAGCGGAAGTTTTTGTTATTTTTTTCATACCCTTGATAACTTTTTGCGTCGCCCGGTATAATTTTTTCCGCTAAAATCGTACACATGGGCACAGGAAATAAATACCACAATGAACATTATACAAAGAAACCCAATTAATATTTACATAGATGGCCATATGTAAACATAACCTGATAGTTGCATCCAATGGAGGGCAAGTCCTTGTCTTCAGTAATCATATAGTTTACATTGAAAAAGTTATTTTTTTATAAAGAGGTAAGCTACCTTTACCTAAATTTGAGGAATAGGCGAGGAAATAAGGCACTAAACCTACGATAATTGGTGCAGTAAGTCGGATCGAAATGCGTTTTTTTTAAATTCGATTCAGGAAGCCACCACCAACATTCACTGGCTTGATTAAAAAAAATTTATAACTCGGTGAATAATAACAGAAATGGGCCAAATTTTAGTACTCTGGGGTTTTTGGGGTCGCTGAACACGAATATGATATCCATAATGACCCCCGGAGTACCTGGGCCCCAGGGCGGATGACATCAATCTCATCTCCTGGAATTTTCGGTAAGTACAATACAAAATTGATCGAAACTCGTTACTCGGGGGTTTTTGGGGTTGCTGAACACGAATATAATATCGGCAATGATCCTCGGAGTATCTGGGGCCCAGGGCGGGTAATACCTACGTCATCTCCTGGAATTTTCCATAAATTTGACTCGAAATTGATCGAAGCTCCTTACTCCGGGGTTTTTTTGGTCGCTGAACACGAATATAATATCGACGATGATCCTGGGAATACCTGGGGCCCAGGGTGGGTAATACCTATGGCATCTCCTAGAATTTTCCATAAATTCAGCTCGAAATTGATCGAAGCTCGTTACTTGGGGGTTTTTGGGGTTGCTAAACACGAAAATAATATTGGCGATGATCCTCGGAGTACCTGAAGCCCAGGGCGGGTAATATCTATATTTCCATAAGTACAGTACAAAATTGATCAAAACTCATTAATCGGGGGATTTTAGGGGTCGCTGAACATGATTATAATATCGGCGATAATCATTGAAGAACCTAGGACTCAGGATTCAGTTACCCCAAAAATCCTGGAGTAACGAGTTTCCATCTCCTTTTTACAATCTTATTTATTTATTTGACTAAATATAATATGTGACATATATAAAAGGAAAACAACCTTGAAATCTTCAATAAACATTATTTATTTAATTGTATTTACATAACTTAATCATTCTCTTCATTGTCATTTTCTTCATCTACTAAATCTTCATCCGCATTATCATAAGATTCTGCTTCTGAACACTTCTCAATATTCGTACAGTTTGACCCAACACAGTTCTTGCATGCTAACCCGTCCTTTCTGCATCCGCACGAATTACCGCAGTCGGTTTTGCATGCGCAGTATATCAAACTCATGATATTAGGGGGACCGGGTGACTGAGTCATCCTTACGGGGATCAAGGAATTATCGATGAACGCCCATCCCAAGTCTGTTGGATTTATAGAATTTTCTCCATTCAACCAATTCTGGACTTGCAAATACACCCGCTACAAATCATTGCCGATATTATATACGTGTTCAGCTACCCCAAAAACCCCCGAGTAACGGGTTTCGATCAATTTTGTATTGTACTTACGGAAAATCCCAGGAGATGAGGTTGATGTCATCCACCCTAGGCCCCAGGTACTCCGGGGGTCATTACGGATATCATATTCGTGTTCAGCAACCCCAAAAACCACCGAGTACTAAAATTGGGCCCATTTCTGTGATTATTCACCGAGTTATACATTTTTTTTTAATCGAGCCAGTGAATGCACTTTTAAAAAATGCATTTTTCTTGTGCACCGATGCAATTTTGATTTCTCATAAAGTGGCTATGTTCACAAACTTTCGTGATGGCTTCCTGAATCGAATGAAAAAAACCGCATTTCGATCCGACTTACTACACCAATTATCGTAGGTTTGGCCTATTTTTGTGCTTTATTTCCTCGCCTAGAATAACTAGTAAAAATTTACATTTCTAAACTGGCTCCATAATTGCATGGAATATTCCAAAACATATCAAAAGGCTATTTTCCAGCATTTACAACTCGTATTTTAATTTAGAGGTTTCAATTTGTAATATATTACATTAAATAATTCAACCGCGAATGAAAAGTGGGATAAATTAGTCGAAGTTTTCTCTTTGCCTACAATGATAATGTTATATTTAAGCAGTCTATTTTTTTAGGCCCAGATTATTGAACTGTACTTACTTTTTGTTTTAATAGTGTTGCTCTTCGTTGCTTCTGAGTTTCTATTAAACGTCCATATAAATATTGATTTTCCGTATTAAAAGTTTTTATTGGTGATACCTTTGAATTAATATCTGTTGATTTATTAAGCACCAATAACGTAAATCGACGATCGACATCTAAACCAAAGCGAAATATATTTCTACAAGTAAACATTATAGCCATTTATTTAAAATTTAACCTATAGGATTATTAATATTTAAATAACATCAAAACCTATATCGGTTTTTACAAATCAAGAGAATTAACCTCAAAACAATCTAAATTCCAAACAATTTATTTACAATTTGTGTCACATGGCACAGTTCCCACAGTTCAATTCAAAAATAACAAAAAACAGCTGTTTTAATGATTCAAAAACCAAGAGATTGAAATATTCTACTTATATTCATCTAATAGACTAATTGATTAGTTTTTATTTAAAATGAAAATTCATTTAAAAATATGTTGAATAAAAATATTGAAAAAGCTAAGAAACTCCTGTCCGTGACACACAGATAATGCACTGACCTAGTGATATTTTGCAACGTGATACCAAAAGTAGTAATTCATATAAAAACTTCAAGATGTAAAACACAAAACTGCAAGTTCTAAGAAATCCATTTAAACTCGTGCAAATGTTTGATTACAACATCCTTTGAAAAAAAAACCGCGATAAGATAGATGTTGTATAATAGCAATATTTTTTAATCATATGATTTAGTAACTTCTGTGTTGAAATGAGTCATAGAAAAACGAAAATGTTTGATAATGAGTAATGTTTTGATAACAAAGACGTTGTGTATAGGAGGAAAATACTGTTAATTTCTTACTGCTTTATTTCTTGTTACTGTAAGTTACGATTTGATTAAATTTTGAAATACATTAATATTGATAGGTTATGTTTATGGTATAAATAATGTCTATATACTAGGCTGCAATAAGCAGATCTCATTTAACCTAACTACCTTTTGTAGAAAATGCATGAATGTTTATAAGTTCTAAACACGCTTTTTTACTTTCACCAAAAAGAACATTAAAAGTGTAAACTAAGAAAATAATTTACTATTTTCACAATTATATTTGCTGCTGTTTTTTAGGGATGGAATTTAGGGCTTGTATTTTATATAAGTTAAACCCCAGGATTACTACGGTTTTATGTGATGTTAATATTTTATGCAGTCAGCTCCTATTACTATTTTGTTATTACATATTATAAGGAATTAATACATAACTAAGTAAACACTTTAGAGCTTACTTGCTGATGCGTTTCGAGCTCTAATGGTCTGTAATGGCTTGTGTAGCGTGAACCGGACGTGCAGAAGCTACATTGCATACTATAAGGAATTAATACATAACTAAGTAAACACTTTAGAGCTTACTTGCTGATGCGTTTCGAGCTCTAATGGTCTGTAATGGCTTGTGTATTGTGAACCGGGCGTGCAGAAGCTACATCGCACTGCAGCACGTCTAGATTTTGTCAAGACTTTGTTTTATACATACTATATACCTATATTACAATATACGTACAAAGTATCCAATCAGGATAGATTTGGTTGTAATTTTGGTAAATATTTAGACTTATTGCCGGTGCAGAAAATTGCAATCAAATCTATCCTGACTGGTTACTTCATAGATATATAGTAATGTTGTATAAAATTATAACCAAATCTATCCTGACTAGATACTTCATAGATATATTTGAATGTAGGTATAATATAGTAATGTTGTGTAAAATTAAAACCAAATATATCCTGACTGGATACTTCATAGATATATTTTAATGTAGGTAAATAGTAATTTTGTTTAAAATTATAACCAAAAGTTAAATATTTAGATTTTAAGTTTAGTAGAAAAATAAATTGACTTTGACTGTAGCTACTGCGGGGTCATTTCGTACTATACATGCCATTACAGACTAATATATAACATGTGCAAAAAATTAACTTTCCACATTTTCCTTAGGAAAAAAGTTGGTATTCGTGTTCTGCACATTAAAACAAGTAATTTAAAAAAAAAGTCATTAAGACTATATTTTTACCATCTATTCTAGCCTTACATGTGTACATTTGGTAAAAACGTATACAATTACTACCAAATTTATCCTCTCTGGATACTTCATAGGTATCTAAAATTAAAATTCCTTGGCAATAACAAACAATAATTATCAATATAGATTTAGGACATATTTTTGATTCATTTTATATGCATTGTATCAGGGGCGGGCAATTTACATTTTTGTAAGCACTATTTTCCCAAGTATGGGAGGAATTACAATTTTCTAAAATTGTTAATTTTTGGGGCGTGAGCGAGAGTTGTAATGATTTTTTTGCATCCCTGATGACTTTCTGCGTTGGCCGGTATAATTTTCCTTGCTGAAATCGTGCTGAAACACCTGGGCAAAGGAAATAAATACCGTTTTTGTTTATTGAGGACAGTCATTTTAGTGTATCCCATTGTTAACTCAGTTCATATCTAATCATTTGGTTATTTTAGGTTAAGGTGGGGTAAAGTAAATAGGGTTATTAAAGAATTTTATAGAGAGTTTTGGGGATTTTTGATGTATCTGAATTATAATGTAATCAGGGCTTGAGTATGTATGTTGGGTGTAGCTTGAAATGTTTGTATATTTGGATCTATTTAGTTGTTTGGCATCTTGTTTCTTTTTTAGTGTAGTTTAATGTATGTTTGATGTTATGATTATGTAGTTATGCCTTGTTTGAGGTATATGCCATGTATAAGGTTTGAGAAAGGTTTCATTTAATGTTTTTTTTCTGAATGCTTTCATGTGCTCTTGATAATGTATGTTAAAAATTAAAAACCTTTCTGTTTTGCCTATGTAGAAACTGAACCACAAACTGCAAGTTAATCTGTATGTACCAGAGATTGTCTGTTTGTGGTATTGAGTTTAGTTTCTTTAAAGATTGTTTAAGATTGGTTGTAAAAGATGTTTAACCACAACAATACAACACATAACATCAAACCTAAACATTCTACACACAAAAAAAATAACTAACACCATACAACCAAACAAAATAAACAAACATTTCAAGCTATACGCATGTGCAACACCCTAATAGATTTTAATTTACATATACTTTTTGACATTACAACCATTAAAACTCTCTAAAAAAAATTATATTCCTATCCTATATTACCCTAAAACCTAAGAAAACTAGAGGTCAGTTACTGCCTGAGTTAACAATGCGACACATTTCCCAAAATGGCCATCATCCTCATTAAACAAAAATGTAAGTACTATTATAAGGCAAGTGTGATATATTTTAAATTAGTTTTGGTAATTATTGGCTTATCAGACAACATTAATATTGAAAAAAAATAATTCTGGCTAATATAGAAAGTCCTCAGGTCGTCTGGATCTATACTATAAAAGATCAAGTTTGGCTCTCTTAAATCGTGTTTTATCAAAGTAATTGAGCGATAACTTCAGATAAACTCAAATATCTACCATAACTGTTTTTACTTTCTTAAAAATAGTATATGAGTACTAGACTGATGTCTTTCTTACAAGAAATAACTATCATATTGCAACATTATTTCATAAGGCTTCAAGGCAACATAATTTTCCAACGATAATAATTGTCAGTGTAAAGTTTTAAATTTGGAGGTAAAATTGAATGTAATTATTAGAGAAACTGTAGTTATTTAGGCCTATTAAAAAAATATCAAGAAAAAACTTGTTCTACAAAGGTTTGCTCGTTACCAAGAGTTTATGATAACCAAAACACTAGGGTTTATGACATACTTATGGCAATGAAGTGTGAGCAAACAAGGGTTTAAATTTACTAATAGTGTATTTTACATACCAAGTTACAGTGTTATTATTTTTTTTTATAACCAGATCTATTTTGTAATAATGGTTTAACATATTACTCTTTTTTATAAAAATGTTGATATAAAGATTCAGGCTTTTTGCAAATGTCATTAAATATATATATTTTTTTGAAATTTTTACAGGGTTTAGTGTGTCATGTGTCCGTATGAAGTTTATTATTTTTCAATGTTTGAATTTTATAGTTTATTACTTTTGGTGAAACTTAATTAATCACTTTTAACATTAGTTTATGACTATCCAAACTTTAAATTTGTAAAAACTCACTGAGACAGAGTGTTTTCGATCGCTTCGTGGGGTTCTTCATCAGTGTATAAATTATTTGCTTGAAGTTGTCAGGTTAAGTCGTGACAGTTTTAAAAACAGTTTTCGATTGTATCAAAGAGTATGTGTGATTTGTATTGGGTTTGTGCGTTTAATATGTTTATACTTTGTGCTTATATATGTTTGTAAATTTCATATTGTTCTAGTGTGTTGAGATGTGGTCTTTTTTTTGTTGATGTGTAAGATTTCTAGGTTATGATAAATGTCTGTGTATTTGTGTCCTGTTTTTTAGGTGATTGTAAAATGCTAAATTGGTGTTCTGTGTGTGTTCCTCAACTCTTTGCAGCGGTGACCTGTTTGCCCGATATAGAATTTGTTGCAGTTTGTGCAGTTTTAATTTGTATAGGCCTGGTGCTTGTAGTTTATCTTTGTTATTGGTGTCGGGCTGTATTTTGTATTGTGGTTTGTTATTAGTTTTGTATGCTATTTTGTATCTTGTTTCTTGAAATGTGTGGGATATTTTATTTAATGTTCTGTTATGTATGGTATTTTGATGTATTTGTTTTCCCTCCCTGTAGTGTAAATTTTAGTTTTTTTCTTTGTATATTGTGCCATAGTTTGTCTATTATTGTGGTGTTGTATCCATTTGTGTATACTAAATATTCAATGGTGTCCAGTTCTTTGTTAATATTTTTGGTGGTCATTAGAACTATTCAAGTCTAAGGAGCATGGATCTGAAGGCAGCGTGTTTGTGTTGGATAGGGTGGTTTGAGGTGTTGTGGATAAGTGTGTCTGTCATTGTTGGTTTCCTGTAAATGTTGAAGCTGTGTTTTTAAATGTGGCTTTTTGTTATGGTGAGATCAAGGAAGTTTAGGGATCGGTCGGTTTCAATCTCTAAGGTGAAGTGGAGTTTTGGGTGCATTTTATTAGTGTAGGCGAGAAGGTTTTTGCATTGTAGGGTGTTGCCTCTGTATAGAGTTATAATATCGTTGACGTATCTGTGCCAGTAAATGATTTTGTATGCGTGTGTATTGTTTGCGAGTATTTTGGTGTATTCTATGTGTTATAGGAAAATTTCGCTTAAGATATTGCTGATAGGACCTTCCATGGGTAGGCCACCAGGTTGTGAATAGAAATTTGAGTTATGGGTGAATAGTTTTGTTTGTGATGGTTTAGAGGATGTTTAAGATTTCGGTGATGTGGGTTTTTGGTATGTTGTTCTGCATTAATTGGGTCTTTAGGATGTTGAGGGTTTTGGATACGGGTATATTGGTGTACATGTTTGTTATGTCGAGTAATAGTAGTGTTAAATTATGTGGTGTGTTTATGTCTTATATTTTATTTATGAGGTTTGTTCTGTTTTTATGTGTCTATCTGTGTTTAAGTTAATAGATTGAATATTTTGTCCACTTAAACAAGGGTAGTTGATGGAGGCTGAGATGGAGACATTGGGTTTGTGAATTTTATGGAGAGCTCAGAGGGTGGGTGCTTTAGGATGGATTTGTTTTAGGTGGTATTTTTGTTTTTTGCTGATATTGTATTTAAACTAGTAATTAGTTTTTTGATTGTTCTGTGATATTTCTCAGTTAGATCTGTATGTAGTTGTATTATATTATTATTTATTATGCACTCATTGATTTTGTCATTTAGGCTGTTTGTACTAATAATTACTGTGGTGTTGCCTTTGTCTGCTTTGGTGAGTGTGATGTTGTTTAGTTGAACTTTTTGTTTTATGTTTGCAGCGATTTGAATTTCATTGTTTATATTTTTGTTGGTTATGGTTTTGTGTTTGGTTAGGTTTTTTGTATCATGTCAAAATTAGTCTTGGTCTTTGGTGTCGGTTGTATGGCTGTTTCAGTTTGTAGTAATATTTCTGTTTGTTATGTTATTTAATTTATAATGTAGGTTGTATTTTAGGCCTTTGTTTATTAAATTCATTTTGTGTTGTTTGAATTTGGAATTAGTGAGGTTAACTGTATAGGGTTAAATTTTTGTGTAGGTTGAGAGTATGTATGTTTGTTTTTTGTTTTACATAATAGTTGATTAATTTTTTTGTTGTGCTTATTTTAATGCTTATTAGTTTATTTGTTGCCCAGTTATTAGTGTGTAGTATGATTTGCAGTGTGAGTTCATAAGTAGGTTTGTAAATTTGTAAGTTTTTATAAATTTACAAAATTTAATATTGTTATGCTGATGTAGAACAATGTACATACATAAAAGAAACTAAAATACATTTTTTCTTTGTTGACTTGTGTAGGAATTTACTTTTTTTTTTAAAATTTAATATCACTTGTTTATTTTTTTAAAATTTATTTATTTTTGTAGTTTTAAGGTGATTGGCTAGTATGACAATTATTGCTTACACATTAATGTTGAGAAGTAATAATGTATATATAATTAATTAATAATATAAGTAATAAATCTATGTTATATGCATTTTAAATAGTTGCTTTTTAAATGAATTTTAAAGTAAATATGTTTAATTTACTAGGAAAATTAATATGTCAAGACGCAGTTGATATGCCTGGAGCCACATTGGATTCTTTCTTTTCTTTTGGAAGGAGACGAGTGCCTAAATATGATAATCTTGTTGATGTGAGTAGTTTTACTAATTGTCAATTTTATGTAAGACTTGCGCACCTACATTCACTAGGGTCCCATGCATCCATCCAGGTATTTCAGGAATATTATCAGTTTTGCCCTCAATGTTCTGATTTCCAGAAAAAACTTGTCATGTTCTGGCCTTGAAAATGTAATGCCGGAAATTTTGCTCAAGTTTAGGGAAATTTCATATTAGTAAGTTAGCAGTGACTTTCAAATTAGTAACTTTAACTGGAGATAAAAACACTGAAGTTACAAGGTCAGTTAGTTCATTCATTAAGGTGGTTAATGTAATTTTGTTGTTATCTTATTTGATTGTGTGGCTACTTAAGCTTTGTTTATATAACATGCATGTGCAATGCTTAAACAAGTGTCACTTTAGAGAAGAGTTTTTGAAAGAGTGGTCTTTTATTAAAAGAGTGAGGACTAAAGAAGAGTTGTTATTTGTGCAAGGCTTTTTGAAGTCATGATGGTAGAGCAAATTTGCTATTAAGAACAAACAGAATTATAAATAGCTTGTAGACATTTTAAAAAGTTATTTCTGATTTTTTTATGAAAAAGGACTCCGATAAATATATATTGGTAGAGTCGAATATATACTGCTGAGTTTACAATAGGGTACTGTGTTGCTAAACACCATCATTCTTTTATTCTTGAATTTTGTAGTCATTACGTTCGGTGAATCTTATTAATCACTTAAACAATCGATCAAAAACGTTCTGTCTCAGTAAGTTTTAACAAATTTTAAAAATTTAAAGTTCGGATAGTCATAAACTATTGTTTAAGTGATTAATCATTCTTTTAATTGGTTGGTTGTATAAAGAAGCTAAATCTGACTATGTTCCTCAGAATTTAATGTTGCAGCTAAACAATAATTAAAGTGAATTGGGTTAGATATTTATCAACACTCATGTTCAATTAATGTTAGTGTTTCAGATTTTTTTATAAGAAATACCATATTGTCGTGTTTCAAATAATACTAGCAGCCACAAAGCAATAACAAAATGTTTTTTCTTATTCTTCAGTATTTTAAAGAAGTTTATGATATTACTATCAAAATAATAGATTCAATCACATAAAGATATAACCAACTAGTGCTTAACAAGTCTTGCTAACAAGTGTACCTGCCCTTAGAAAAGTGTTGAATATTTCACGGTCATAACACAAACCCTAATATTGGAGCTGTGTTATGCAAGTAAACAAAATTTAACACAAAAACCTCAAAGTAATTTAAAGAAAGGTCTTAACATGATTAGGTGCATTGTGCTCATAGTATACACCATTGTTTCTTGAACAGTTGATATACCCTAGAACCTCATTATATTGTACATTATAAACAGGTTGCTGTATATAACAGACTGTGTTTAGACATATCATGCCCCATCCGCTAGCCAAGAAAACAAGCTGTGCATAACCCATACTCCGACAGTGTACCTAAACACCTGCTGACACAATCACATATACCTTTTGTCAAGTGGGGTTATTCCTAAAAAGATGCTGTAAAACTATAAATAGTATTCCTAGATTACTTTTGTTTAAATTTTGTCATATGATTACTTGTGTATCGTCAATTTGATTACTCCAATTTTTTTAATTAGCAAAAAAAGTGTGTTTTTTTTGTTTCCTGTGTTAGGCATAGTAATATCTTGTACTTCTCCATCGGTTGGATAAAAATATTATAGTAGCTATGAATGCTACTATTAGAAAAGAAAATATTATTTACCAAGGCTATGTTTTAATAGGATAGTGGAAAACAAATGTTAAGACAATTCTTGAATTTTGTAGTCCATTACGTTCGGTGAATCTTATTAATCACTTAAACAATAGTTTATGACTATCCAAACTTTATATTTAGTAAATTTGTTAAAACTTACTGAGACAGAATGTTTTCGATCGCTATGTGCCGATCTTCATTAGTGTCTTCCTGTAAGACTGCGGTGGATGGGATTCCAAGTAACTCAAATTTATGATCTTGCGTTTTCCACATGTCGGGTATTTCAAGATTGCATTTGTGGCTCAGTAACTTCATTCCTTTGTCAAAGATCTGAAGGAAGATGTTACATATTGGGTGCAATTACTGATTGGACCAGGATGAGTGCTCCATAAATGATAATTTTTAGCTCGAATGAATACAGATTGTGAGATAAATAGATTACGATCAGGTGCACGACTATATGTAGCATTTCCACTATAGGGTTGTCTTTAGGTTGAGGGTCGGCGATAGGTGGAAGATCGCCATTAGGAGAAACGACATTAGGTGGAGAGTCTATGTCACGTGGGATGTTGGCAATATGTGTAGGTTCAGCAATACAAGAAAAAACACATTGTGTAAGTGCTCTGCGGTGTTTTTTATTTCTGCTTAGTTGATACTCAGTATCA
Source organism: Prosapia bicincta (assembly GCA_036971475.1). Taxonomy (NCBI): domain Eukaryota; kingdom Metazoa; phylum Arthropoda; class Insecta; order Hemiptera; family Cercopidae; genus Prosapia; species Prosapia bicincta. The sequence goes on along the minus strand of JBAIZL010000001.1, from coordinate 270,313,709 downwards.
CTGTCTAATGATACACTCATGTCTATGGCTCCAACTCCGGGGCGATAAGTCACTTCTGCATCTGTATCGTCCTCGAGTTCATGTATTTTAATCATTATCTTCTACTACATCTTCATCTTCAGTATCATTTGAACACCTATTTGAAATAGAAGCACGTTCGCAAAACTCCTCATCACTAGACTATTCGAGATATTGTCTTATTACAGTTTCTCTACAATCATACTCAGCAATGAAAACTACCACAAAAAGTAAATAACTAAAAAATATAAAGAGAAGACAACTTTAGCGGTGAAATTACGCAACTGGTGTAGAGAAGAGAGTACTGGGGAAGGGGAGCTCATGAAACCGGCATTTGTCAGGTATAGCAATTTTTTAAATGTAGCGTCGTCAGTTTGACAAGGTATAAATAATCTAGGAGTATACATACATACATATATAGTCTGCAGAAATATAAGTAATAACTAAAACACTAATTAATTAATTACTTAAATTTTTTTGTTGAACATAAATTTTGAAATACCTTAAAGATCACTGGCCTAAATTGTTACAGCTGTTTGTTTAAAGTACTTTAGGTAATACAAAAGAATTGTCAATATCATAAAGTATCTGTATTGTTGCTAATACTAACTTACCAAGCGTTGACAGTTGTTTGATAAACAAATGCTCCCTATAAGCTGCCCAACAGATTGGTTTTAAACATGACTTTTGAGCTAAATTGACTGATAGACTTAAAACCATTAAAAAACCTTTCTCTTTAGAGAGCAACTACAGTGGCTCTAGGAAATTAATATTCAAGTTACGGAACATAACTTTAACAATATTTGGAATAAAACTTTACTAGGTAACTCTACAGTGCAAGACATTTTGTACTTGAAATGTTTCATTTTTTTGTAAAAAAATTATCTAGCAAGTTTTTATAGTGTATACAAAATTATAACTTCTGTGAGTTATTAATTTGTTAAGCTTAAGTGTAAACTTGAAAATCTGTCTTATTTTCATTGCCTCCGTGAACTCAGTTATTATCAGAAAATGTTTAATTTTAAACTATTTGATTATATAGTGATTTGTAACCTGTATTGGCTAACATATGATTCAGAAGTAGCTCAAGTGGAAGGTTATTGTTTCAGTGGAAATGTATTCTTTCTTCATCATACTATAAGAATCTTAAAATCTCTGTTTGTTAATGAATTACCTACAGCAGGGATCTCCAAACTTTTCAGCCGTAGGGTCATACTGATTACTCCATTAAGTTCCAAGGGCCAAGATTGTTTCAACTTTCTGCCATTATCTATGAGTTCGAGAGTAGTAGACTGGTACTTTTAGATCAAGCCCAATCTCCAGCCTTCTAGTTGAAGCTGGAGAACCATGTCTCTCAATGCGACATCAAATGCTACAAATTTCATATTACACTGGTCTTTGAAGTAAACCTAAACATCAAAGTAGTTTTTGATAACTACATCAAGGATCATTACAATGTGCATCAATGTTCAACTACTCCCTTCGAAATAAGAACGTTGCGCATATTTAGCAATCTAAATTTAGAACTTCCACCTATATTCGAACGATCATCATGCTACATCCCTCCATGGATAATACGGGAAAAATTTGACTTCTCATTGTCTAGGTACCTAAAACACAATACTCCTGACGTTATTTATCGTCAGGAGTTTTTGCAGATACAACTAACTCACCAACATACTGTGACTATATTCACAGATGGTTCAAAACTGGACAATGAGATAGGTTGTGCATTTTATATGGAAGGACAAACCTGCACTTACGGATTAGCCTCAGCCTGTAGCGTTTTTACTGCAGAACTTTATGCAATTTTCCAAGCTTTAAGATCAATTCCGTCTGCAACATCTAAATATCTTGTATGTTCCGATTCCAAAAGTGCTCTCCAGGCTATTCAGGAAATGTACACTAAGAACCCATTGGTTGGAGACATCTTGTGCTCAATACACAGGCTCCAATTACGGGGTATCGAGGTGTCATTTCTCTGGGTGCCTGGTCTCTGCGGAATATTTGGAAACACTAAAGCAGATGAAGGCGCAAAATTAGCTACAAGTATGGTGCCTTCGACACAACATGTGATGGCATCAGATTTTGTATGCAATGTTAAAACTATACTATTTTCTGTTTGGAATGAAGAATGGCAAAATGTAAATAAAAACAAGCTGAGGGACATCAAAAATACCGTCCGACCATGGAGGACATCTGTTCGTTCGAATTGTAGGGATGAAGTGGTGGTTACTCGACTTCGCATCGGCCACTCTTTGTTAATGCATGGATGGTTGATGGGACATGAGGATCCACCACTATGCCCGTTTTGTAGAAGTATTATTACAATCAAGCATATCTGGTTTGATTGTGATGAGTTGAGCGATTCTTTTATACGTTACGATCTTCGAGGTAGTTTAAAGGTGGTTTTAAGGAACGATGTCATGGCTATCGACCGTGTCATCGCTTTCTTACGCCACCTGAATCTATTAAATAATATTTAAATTATGTGTACTTTAGTTTCTTTAGTTTTAGTTACAATTAGTATTAAACATTTATTTTATTTTATTTTGTTTACTTTGGTTAGTTTTATTTTTGTAACATTTATTTTAAAATAAAAACTTTAGTTAGGCGATGATAACCATGATAGGTTTTTCGCCTGGAAAAAAAATCGAGAGTAGTTGACAAGTATAAACCTTGAGTGAGCATATATTTGCTAGTTCACTTGATATTGTTCAATGTAACAAATATATAACATCTGGTTGTCAAAAGCAGAAATAATTAGTGGTAGAACTCTCTATTGCTTATTATATAACAGACATTAGTAGTACTTTCGAAAGAAATTGTGAATAGCCTTGTTAGTTTGAAAAAGCCCTTGAGTACTCACTTCCGAATAGCAATAATTGGGTTATACAAATTCTAGCATCACAACCACATAACAGTCTGCCTTAGGAAGCAAGGCTGTGTGTTGTGAAATAGACTAATCCGTAACCCCATGTAAAAGACATCTGCAAACCAACCAACATGCATACATAATACTTAGATTTGTTTTGTTTTTGTGTGATTTACTACTATAAAGTAGAAGTGAAAATCAAACAGTGATAGGAAAACATTCAGATATGAATGGAGGTATCAACATTTCTTTATTGAATCTAGTAATAAAGCACTGTTTGATTTGCAAAGAAACAATAGCTGTTTTAAAAAAATATAAAATTAAACGCCATTATGAAACGAAGGATTTTCAAAATTACTGGAAATGCACACGACAAAAGTTTGCCAGCTTTTGTGTGGCTCTTGAAATCGCAAAATGTGGCAAACAATTCATTGATGGGGACATTATTAAAGAATGCTTAATTACAGTAGTCAAGGAAATATGCCTCAAAGAAAAAGGTAAATGTATTTAAAACTCAGTTTGTCAGCAAACATCGTGGCTCAGAGTGGGCAACACATGGCAGAAAATATACCACCAACTGTCTGACAGTTTTATTCTTTTCTCTATTGTCTGATGAAAATTTACATCCTGTGTGGTTTCCTCTGGCTTCGGATGAATCATTGTGTCAGGTACTGCTCAGGTGTTGATCTTTATTCAAGGAATAGATAAAACCTATTTAGTGTATGAAGAACTTTTTGATTTTGGTAGTATTCAAGACACAACTATTGAGAAAGATATTTTTTAAGGGATTCGAAAATTGGAACAATGAGAAAACCTTCAATGGAAAAAATTGTAATCTATTACAATTGACGAAGCCAAAAACTTGTGGTAAAAAGAAAGAAGTGGTGGCACTTGGTCAAAGGCTGTAGAAAATGACGATTGTTCAGAAACCTTTAGTCTTAGATTGTATCATTTATCAATAGTCCATGTGCAGAAAATGTTTGGATATGTCTGAGTTGGTTGTACAACAAGTCATATTATAATTAATCACTTAAACAATAGTTTATGACTATCCGAACTTTGAATTTTGTAAATTTGTTAAAACTTACTGAGACATGTCATAATGACTTATAATTCATATGACTTATCACATGACTTATACTATCAGAGGTAGCTTTATAAAAGTCCTTGAGTGCTTTTTTGAATTTCAACCAGAGAAAAAAGTTTTTTAATGAAAAGTATTGCCCTCTTACTGAATTGCACAATAGCGAATGGCTAAGGAAATTAGTATTTTATATCGACTTGACAAAACAAACGAACTAACTTAATTTGAGATTGCAAAGAGAAAACCACTTCTCCCTGATTTATACAATAGTATCAAATCGTTCAATATCAAAACAGAAAATGATACTGTTTCAAACACAATTAAGTAAAAAAGTATTCACACGTTTTAAAATGTGAAATATTAAGCCATATTACTTAGTTTGGATTTCCCATCAATTTTGCTATAGAAGCTTTGACCGTTTTAAAGATAAATTTTAACTAGTTTTTAAGATTTTAATGTCATTTTAAATGAAATTAAAATTTTTGATACTGATATTGAAATCCCGTCACATTGATCATATTGGTGGACTAGATTACGCATGGATTTTAGTTTAGAACCCCCTGACATATACCCATATGTAAGTAACCTATACAACATTAAATTCTTGAATTTTATAGTCTATTACGTTCGGTTGAATCTTATTAATCACTTAAACAATTGTTTATGACTATCCGAACTTTGAATTTACTAAATTTGTTTTAATAATATAGTAAGTTTTAACAAATTTACTAATTCAAAGTTCGGATAGTCATAAACTATTGTTTAAGTGATTAACAACATAAAATATCATACAACAGACATTACAACATATCTGTAACATCTCTGTATCACCACTTCAGCTAAAATTTTCAGCGATTAAATTGCTGTCACAGTCCAAATTTTTTTGAACAAGAAGATATTAAACCAAATTTTCTCATAAATAATAAAAAATATACAGAACTAAATATGATTTCCAAGCAGAACAGGTATATTTACCTGAAATTGTTACCTTCACAGATAATAAAGGTAGTCATATTTACCTTGACGAACATTTAAAAAAAAAAATTTTGCATTAATTCACTTTTTTTAACCAGTATTCTGTGAGAAAAATTTGTAAAAATAAACTTGTTTCCTTTGTATTAAACATATTATGGTCATTGTACTCAAATTTAATACAGGACAAATGTTTTCTTTTGTTTTTTATATCAACCCTTCCAGTGCATATAACTACTATACTCCAATATACTGTACTCTACATTGTATCTCATAGTGAATTATATAAAGCCAATTGTGGTGTATTATTCCTATGTTACGCTTTGTAATTTGCAATTATGTAGCTTTAAAATTACCCAATTAGCTTTAAATGCTTTGTAATTTGTAATTATGTAACTTTAAAATTAGCAACTGGATTTCATGGAATCCATGTATTAATTGGAACAACATTTATTTCAGTAATAATAATTCGACACATAATATTCCATTTTTCATTTAATACAATATTATAACACTACTGAGAGGAGTTTGTGGTTCCTTATTCAAATAAAACTCATGCAATTCTTATAAAACCTACTTACAACAAAAATAGATATAACACACATATCATTTAAATAAAACCCAATAACCACAATACAAAAATCTTTATGTTACTACAATTACTTTATGTACATTTCGATTACATGGTAATCATCTTCAGAGTACTTCTGAAGATGATTATCATGTAATCGAAATGTACATAAAGTAATTATAGTAAAATAAAGACTTGTATTGTGGTTATTGGGTTTTATTTATTTAGTTGAAAAATTAGGCCACAGTGCTAAACAAATTTATTAATTACACATATCTTAATCAACCAGTTCTGAATCTCATATATTCATATTAAGAAGGATTTTATGTGTACACTTCTTTTTCACTTTGGAATCATCAGGTATATTTGAGTTATTCTGTACTGCTTATTCAAGAAAATTTATTTTCTACTCCCAGTACTAGTTGTTTACGATGGCCTACTGTTAATCATCTAGTCTTCTTCCTATACTTTGACATATTAAATAGATGCATTCTCATGAGTTTATTAAGTGTATTTATAGTTCATATATCCAACGTTACATATGTAAGTTATATATTTTTAAACTAGGGAGTTTTATGTCTTAATTCTAACTGCATCCACAACTCTTTCTAATCCAAAAACAGTCAAACCGAATAAATAATCTCCTTAAAACCTCAAAATAAGATTTCCTTTAAATAGCTACTACAAACAATTAAAATGTAAAATGAGATTAACTAAATGAATGTTTGCGTAGTAAAATAAAAAATTTTATGCTGGGTAAGTTTTATATATAAAGCAAGTTCATAGAAGTTGTTAGATTACAAGAATTTTATCACACAATTTTTTTTAAAATTTCCTTGTTATAATCTTGTTTTGATCGAGTGTGGATTATCTGGGTTTTGAGTATATTACATTGTATAGACCTATATATTATTCAAAGTAATGTAATTTGTGTATTAGTTTTATCTGGAAATAATCTGTAAAGATGTGAAGGGACTTAGTATGAGTCATAGCTGAATGGAATGTTAAAATTAAATGTTTGTTATTCATAATGTTGTTTACAATTCTCAACTTTTTGTTGAGATTTTGCTGTTCATTATTTTTGGCAAAAGCTTAATGTTAAAGTTGAATTATTTTAGAACAAGCTTAATTAATAAATTAATTCTTGTACACGCTTAATTAAAGTGAATTTGTATAAAACTTATTGAAGACAAAACTTGTTTTTCCACTGGACTAGAAAATCATTATCAGTGTTTCAGATATATTTCATTACATATTGCAATCAAAAACATTAGGCCTATTATTATTACTAGGTTTACATTAAAGTTAAACATTAAATAATTTGTTGTGAATTGAAATATTTTGTTTCTAAATTTGCTCAATGATATTTATGTTGGTTAAAGTTAAAATGAAGATCTTATCTTTCTACTTTTCATCACTTCCACTGTGTAATTTATATTAATGTGTTACTATTAAAAAAATGAAAATATTCACAGAATTAATTGTTTATTTAATATTGATTAATTGATATTTAATTCATATTGATATTTTTAGTTATTCAAGTACAAATATTTATTTAATAAATAGTACTTAATTTTTAAGTTTATTAAATTTACTTACTAGGCCTAATCCACACCTGTAGGTGACAATTAAAAGTACTATAGCTTTCATGTCTTTATTTGAAAGAGTTTACTCAAAACCTCAGCAAGTTGTGTAACTCAAACAGATATTGTAATTTCATAAAAAACACTAGTTTTAAACTAAGATTACTCTAGTTATTTTATCACTATACAATGTTGTGCATTCCTCTTGATAATATATCTAATTGGATTAATTCATCAAATAACCAAACAACTGAGGCCTATTACACTTCTTTATCAAAATTGTTTATAACTGAAAAAAAGTGTTTTCCAATTGTATTATTAATAATAAAAGATTATATATATAAGCAAAATTATGATTTTCTCCTGATTAAAGTCGTTCAAATATTGGAAGTATATTTCTACTACAATAAAATAGAGCGTTAAAACCATAAAATACTTCAAACGAAAATTTAACCTGTACCATTTTCTGATGTTAATAATTTATTGCTTTTGAGTATGAGTGTGTGTATGTGTCACATGTGTTTCTATTAAGTTTTTCTTTTTTATTACTGCATGTAACATTTTAAAAATAGGCTTATAGGTAACATGAATTGACTGAAACAGGTTAGGTTTAAATAGTCTTTAAAAAAATATATTTTAAGAAAAACTATAATTAGTATAATCAAAATAAAAATAACTAAATTACAATTAGTCAAATTATTTAAAATACTGAATGAATTATGTAACTGCAGTAGTAAATAACATTAAGTGGTAGTAGCAGCTGACATCTTTCACTATTGAAAATTGGTTATTTTTTAGGATGATTGTTGATTCTTTAAATTTATTTTTTAAACAGAATTTCCCGAAAGTCTAATTTTTAATATATAATATCATGCACTTGTTTGCACTATACCATTGTATGTGTTCTAAAACCTTTTGAGACTACACGTCTTCCTTCTTAACATACTTTCTTATTACTTCACTCCATAGTTTTTACCAACAATTATAAACTAAAAACTTTGTAAACTGCTTTCAGTTAATGTGTAAGGTACTAATACTCTAAATTAATGTTATATTACAAAATATTTTATAATTATCACTGACTTTACTAGTCAAACTAACATCATTAATAAATATTTATATTTTCCTATGATAAGTAACTAATCTGTTTAGTAATCCGTACATTTAGATACTTTTATTTATTGTTTAGATACCACTTATCTCTTCTATAAGATTATCTTAATTATTTTGCTAATATACAAGAAATATATAGAAAACACCAGAGATTTGTAAATTACATGAAATCGCCTTCGATACATCTTTGCTTGTTTAAAGCTCTTCTAAACTCTTCAGGGCGAGAACATGGTGATATTCTTCTTCAAGCAGAACTAAGATTAAAAAGTAGGGATTAAATATTAGAACGATTCTGTAGTCTTCTGGGTGAAATCAGAAAATTTTGTAAATTATCTGTTTGTCAGTGTTATTGATAACATTTTATAGTTGTAAAACTTACCTTTCTTGCAAATATTACCTCCAAATTTCACGTAGTTTTCTGTTGTGTTTATTCCTTTTTTTGATGAAATGAAGAACTTTTAGATATCTGTCAGTGTTGGTCTATGTGTGTATTGGGCTCTGTGTATGAATAGCCAAATTTGATTTGGGTTGGTTTTTGTCGTTTATGTGTTCCTTGTACCTAAAGACACTAATCTAAAAATCCTTCTCTACATAAAATAAAAAGCAATAAACTAAACACAACAGACAACTATGAGATATACAAAAAATCATTCACAGCACATTCTAAATGACAAAACACGCTCACAACCAAATACATATTTGAACACATAATTAAAAACTACTCTATGAACAATAATACATCACATACTCACACCAATACAATTTACCAATGCAATGGTCTTGTTCGTGACTCACAGCATTGAACAATGCACTGATATAGTGAGAAAAAGGTCTGCTGAAAAATATCAGTAAGTAGTGGTTTTTTGCTGAGTGATTCCAAAAGTAGTTTTTTTAAAAAAAATAATTAAAACAAGTGATATGAAAAAAAATTTTTAAAGTAAATTCCTACTGAGATCAAGAAAAACAAATTTATCATTGTTCGCTAATTTCCAGTTTGTTTGTTTATTTTATTCCTTTCATTGATTATTTACCTCACAGCACTATTTATGTTACCTCCAAATCTCTTCAAGAGAAGGTAATGACATAACATATAAGATAAATTCAGTTAATGTTTCCAAAAGAAATTTGCACTATGGAGGCAAAATGGCAGGAAAACATGGGGTGATTTGGGGCCGAAAGTTTCAAAAATAAAAGTCTGGAAATGAAATTTTAAGCTATTTTTTTACTTAAAAATCACAGGAAATTTGGCATTTTTTTATCAAAACATGCACTTTACTTGAATTCACACAGATACCAAAATTATTATTCTGTACATAATACAAAATATTGTTTAACTTTCATCGTTTTATCAAACGGCTTGGTCTGACGAGGTAGACACGGAGTCGTAGTACACATACTATTTCGTATAGCTGAGCCAGTACAGAACTAGTGTGCGACTTGTAACATGCCAGTGTTGTTTATGCTGAGTGGATCTACCAATGTTCAGATAAATGTCTACACCTATGTAATGACATAAATGTAAAAACAATATACATTGTTTTAAAATAAAACTCAAATGAAAAACACAATTATGTAAGTAAACTGGGGATAAATTTAAATGTGTTAGGAATATGAAAAATACTTCTAAAAAAAAAAAGATAGTACCCAAATTCTCAGGGGGGTGGCAATTGCCTCTCGCCTAGAGCTGCCCTTGCTATGGATTGAACATCTAAACAGTAACTGTCTACTCGCTTTCCAAGTTTGAAATCTAAAGTGGAAAGTATCAGTGGCGATGTAAGCAATAATAAGTTTTTTGTGCAAATTCTAGAAACTAGAAATTTTGAAGTAGGTTTAGTCAGTTTTATGAACTTGAACCACAGATATTGTTTATAAAAATTTAATTTTTTTCTGTTCATCTAGTGAATTTGGAGTTTTGATTTGTGAAATTTTTTAAAAATTTGATATTAAAAAGGATAATTAGCAATTATAAAACTTCAATATGATTTATGTTTGAAATCGTCCTACTCTGGGCTTTAGTAGATAGGAATAAATACAGCCTTCCTTTGGTTCCACGTATCTAGGTGCATTGTTGTTTTCATTTATAAACATTATAAAAAATTAAAGCCATTAAACATCAAAATGATATATATCAACAAAATAATGGCCTCACATCTAGAATATCTATTAAAAGCCACCTGTTTCGGTTGTAGCCCGGATTTTCAATAACCCACCACAAGACTCTGATGTCAAATTTCACACTAATGTAAGTAAACTGTCGAAAACGAGTCAGTTAAGTGTCCCTATTTGAAAATTAATTATTCTAATAATAATACTAGTGATAAATAATAATAAATATTGTGGTAAATAATATTATCATTATTGTGCCACATGAATTTTATGTCATCACAAATAAAATCTGCTAATTTGTGCTGATAATAATATTTTTATTAATTCTGTCCATGTTTTTTTGAGGGTTAATGTATTAAGGGTGTACTCTAATTTAAATCAGATTCACCTTTATATAAAAAGGTTGGACTGGTCTGATATGAAGGCTAGATGTTCAAAAAGAATGGAGGTCCTGATGGTCATATATATATATTGAGGAAATGGCGAGCTAAGTAGAGCAGAGTCTCAACAATTCGAGCTCTGAGCTTCCGTTGAATTCAAACCTTTTTATATTTTAGCCTATTTTATTTATTTGAAAGGAATTGAGTCCCAAGTGTCCAAGAAATGTTTATAACCATAAAGAAAATGAATCGTTCGTTCAAGAAATATTTATATCAATACGTCATGCAAAGGGATTGAGTCAGGATTTCAAGAAATGTTTATATCAATACAATATTTTTCTTTCTCCCCATTCTGTTTCATTCAGTTCACTAGTGTTATACAGACTGGTGTATTACCCAACTTCATCAGTTGGTTTTGTACGTCCTGATCAGTTATGTTTAGATGTCTAACAGAAGGTCAATATCTTTCTTTATTTACGCTGTAAGTTTTGACAATCGGCAAATGTACCTTAAGAAACACAAATGTCTATTTTGTGCTTGACATATCAGAAAATAAAGTGTCTTGTAGCAAACAAATCACTCAAACAATGACGACACTCATGATTAGCTTGACTGGCCTTTATTCCCGCTATTAATAAATCTGGATCGGTCTGTCACCAATTTATCTAAGGGGTTTTACTATATTAGGGTTCAATAGATAGCATATTTTCTCTAATTCTCAGGAACTTTTTCCGTGTAATCTGAGTTTTCGATAATCCCATTCACCTTGACTTATTGAGACTCTACTGTATATGACGGACAAAAAATGATTTTAATACTACACCAAATGAAATGAGTTATCTAGAAAAAATTATTCTCACAGGTAGTGTGGTTATTCATAAGTAAACTTTTAACTAGAAAATGTTCTCTTGACAGTATGGGAGATATGCTTGTATATTACCTGCTTAATCCCTGAGATGTAAACTCTTCTTTTTTTTCGATTCTGATGGCAGAATGTTGTAGCGAGGGAACTATGTCAATAGTTCTTAAAGGCTTGGTTATGGTAAGCTAACTAAGAAGAAAAACTAAATACTAGGAAGTTTCTAGAACCTTATTAAAAAAAAATGATTTTACAGTTGACTTTACTTTAAGTTTTAACCAAGAGTAGATACTATTGTTGAAAACAGCCAGCATGATCCTTGAAAAAAGTATAGATAGAAGGGTCTATGAAATAAATAGGGCTGGTGAAAATAAGGAGTTGCTGCAGTAAAAAAAGTGTGTCCTTGTAGCTTATGCTTGTAGGATCTCTGTGATGTCTCGTTGGTTATTCAGGGTAGGTATTCTTAACCCTTTGTACTCCGACAACAAGAATGCTTGTTTGGCACGGCACTTCGAACCCGGGTATGGACGGCCATACAACTTTTCCGCGTCCATTCCGATACTAGCAATACGCTACCATTCCGTTGGCTTCTAACACAATTTTTCTTTTAGTTACACTGTCATTTTTAAAGCCTTTGAATAATTAATATTTTGCAATTATACGGGTTTTTTTTAATAATAAAAGGAAATATTAGTTCCCTCATCGTCGGTTAATTCTGATACCATGCCTTCTTCTTTTTCCAATAGCTGCATAATTCTCATAACATTGGCTTCTTCCATTGTGAAATAAACCACAAAACTGTGGCTACTTTTAAACCACAAAACTTTACCAAAATAAAACTAATTAATAATTAATTCACAGAAAAAAAACTTTAAAACAAACTTCAACACTATTAACCTTTAAAAAAAATAAAATCAAAACCATTAAATAATATGTTCCACAAAGAAACACTTATAACTTAACACTTGTGTATGAGAAACCTAGACACTTTGTGACTATATGAGACACTTTAGGAAGTGTTGTTCTATTAGTAGGTTTTACCTGAACCACCAACTTAAGAAAACAATAAGATTTTGTACAAAGGTAATACAAAACCTAAAGATTGTCACATTGTAATTTAAAAATGCAAGAAACTATCCATTCGGAAGTGGAATGCCAAAAACATAAACCCGGGTTAAGCCTGGCTTTTGTGTAGAAACGACAAAAAACAATGCCGAGTATTGCCCGGCTTTAGAAAACTGTGCCAAGATTGTTGCTCGGTTCTTCGGAGGTGAAATGCATACTGCCATTGCCGATTCATACCCGGCAGCGGAGTGTAAAGGGTGGTAAATAATGTTTTATTCCTACAGATTCTTAAAAATTCATAATTCAATAATAAATTCGTAAACAATCATTTATGATTAATAATACAATACAGTGAGTGATTAGTCTGAAAACCGTGTGGCCTATTTGAAACATCTGTTTGTAACCCTAGCAAAGAAAAGTGAGAGATTTGCAGAAAAATGAATTTATGCTATTAAAAGTTGTAGTTACTGTAAAATATTCCATGATTTATCTATTAAGTGGGGTGTGGTATACCATTTTGGCTGTAACTTCTATTATTTCTGTAAGATATACAGGGGAACCTACAACAGTTATACAGTCTTATATGATGTACTGAAATGGTAAATGAACAATCTAACTATATATTTTTTAATTGTTTTAGTAAATATTAATTCATTTGTTGTTTTCAGAATACTTCCGCCTTAAATAGTGTTCAAGATGATCAATATCCATTGGGAAATCAGGACAGGCTTGTGAAAACTGTTAAAGCAGGGACTTTAAACGTATTAAGTGCAAAGTATGAGGTGAGAATAATATGACTTTATATTTTAAAAAAAAAATTACACTGGATTCTGGTTTAGAAAGTTTTTTAACCCTTAGCACTCGACTGTTGGGGGAGCCCCACTTAGCATATATTGCAGTTTACTCGTATGTCGGGGGTACCCGACCACTCGTATGTCGGGGGTACCCACCACGATTTTCAAATGCCTATAACTCATCTGCGGCGAAGCCCCCGACATTCAATCTTTTACCGTTTGGTGCTACACTCTATTGAAAATAATTTGAACTAAGTTGAAAATGTTTATGAATATGTAAGTCATCACAAAACCTAGTTTGCCGCTACGTTGTAGGCTGCAAGTAGGTTACAGTTTTGCAGGTTATTATTTTACTTGCAATTTGTCATGGCTTCTTGTGCAATTAGTGATTCTGAAATTCCTGATGTTTTACTTGATCCTGATTTATTAGAAAGTAGTTCCATTTCATAAATAAAATAACTAAACCAACAGTTATTTGTAAATATAATCAGTTTATGGGTGGTGTAGATTTAGCTGATCTTTTTAATGAACCGTACAGTTTTACAAGACGAAAAAATAAATGGTGGAGGAAAATGTTTTTCTGGCTATTAGATGTAGCTGTAGTAAACAGTTTTATTATCTGTAATAACAAAAAAAAGGAAAGGAGAGAAAATCCTGTAAAACAAAAATAGTTTTGCCAAAACTTGGTGAGGGAACTTGTTGGTTTCAACTTGTTGCCATTAACTACTGACAAGGAAGAGAGACTGAATGGGAAATTACATTTAATTTATTATAATGATAAAAGTAACTCTAAGGATTATGTAGCTTGCAGTAACAAGTAGATAAAAGGAGGCAGAAGAAAAATAGATTTTTACTGCTAAATATGCAGCAGAAAACCAGAACTTTCTTCGATGAGACGGTCTTGAAAGATACCATACTCTGCAAAACTACAAATAACATAATAAAATCATATACATACTGTATTAATAAAAATATCCTAGTTTACTAAAATCATGTAAGAGAAAACAAGGTTTCTCATAAACAATAATGCAACTTGCAGGTGAGGAATTTGTCTCAATTTAATTACAAGTGGGGAAGCAAAGCATGTTTAAAAAATCCGAGTGCTAAGGGTTAAGAATAGCCAAAATATTTTTCCAATAACTTTACACAATATCATATGTCAAATTAAATATACTTTTGATTTTATGCCACAAATTATATCTGTTTCAGAGGTTTTAGATGTGTATTTGGAAACCATGACCTGCATGCATCCTTTACTGATTCCATTGTTTAGTAGAAATTTCATAACCAGTAAATTTCAAGTTCGTATGCACATTTTTTTTGTAAAAATAGAAATTGAAAAAAGTTTATAGGCAAGAAAAAAAGTATATTTTCCTTGGCCCTTTTCCACTAGCCTAAGCCTTCTGTAGAGTAATATGCATGATATTGCTTGGTAAATAACATAATAAAGCTCAAGTGCCTTAAAAAACAAAAGATTTTTGCTAAAACAAAAAATATTTTATTATGTTATTCAATAAATTCTATAATTTCTTAAACATTTCAGAGTTTAGATTATGATATCTGTGAAAATCATCTGCTCTTGGACGAAGCAAAACAAAGTGGTTATTCATTCCTAATAAAGAAGAATTTAGCAAGATGGTTTATATTCTTGTTAATTGGCGTTTTCACAGCATTTATTGGAATATTCGTTGACATCTCCATTGAAGTGTTATCAGATATAAAATTTAGTACAATAAAACATTGTATCCTTTTATAATATGTATATTTAAATATTATACAAACAACTGTTTTTTTTATCACAAATAAATAATGATAGTCATTTACTAATAGTAATTGGTAATTATGAGGCATGGTAAAAATTCGCCAATCTTGTTTCTTCAATACTTTTAGGTGTATTATGACAATTGGTTTATATAGAAGTGAGTTGGACATGATGGTTTACAATGAGAACTAATAGACATTTTTGTACCAAGTATGACAGTTGGTTTATAAATTTGTTTTCATTACATGGAGCTTTCACCGATGTTGATGTAATCTGTACAACCAGGCTTTACAATTTAATTTGATGTTACTTGAAAAAAATTTGTTAAGAAACAAACTTGTCATTTTTTTAATTTTTGTTGAAATTATTGTTTATGGAGATTCATAAGATGGGTATATTTTTAAAAAAATCTATGCATTTTAAATCCGATAGAACCCTAAAAATTAGATGTGAAATCTGATTGTATGTAACCAATATTTTAAAGAATTTAGGCCTAATAATTTTGTTTTTCATAATGCTAAAATTCTGAGTATGAAGTCAGACAAGTAGAGTTGGTAGTGATAATTGACAGAGTACTTTGCTTATTGAAGTAAACCTTATTCCAGATCCCTCTCTTAGTAAATGTTTTAAAATTTTAAATGAAAATGAAGAATAGAGGATGCTGTGAAATGAAAACCGAATGTATACATATTAATATATGAAAAGTTTTTATATATGCATTTACATCTAGAGTAGGATTTTTCCTTACCAATTAATAATACCAGGCTTTTCGAGTTATGTTAGAGGCCAATTTGACTATGTAATTGTTTTGCAGAAAAGCTATGGGTGATTTTTATCATAGGTGAAAAGTACTGTGAATACTACAATTTATAACAACTTAGCCAGTAAGTCGGAATATTGAATGTTTACACCACGAAAAGTGTAGTTGCAGATTTTATTACAAATATTAGGCTCTGTACATCCTCAGACTCGAGATATATAGACCTAAACATTATTAACAACACATTAACGATTGTTTTAACTATAACATTGGCCAAACCGGCAGGTCATTCTATTCACGCTTCGAAGAACACATTACCCAAAAAAAACAAACAAACCCTAAATCCAGCTACGCAAAACACCTAAAAAACACCCAACACACACACACCGACATACACACTAATTTAAATGTTCTATACACATTAAAACAAAGTAAAAAAACGAACAACCTTAGAAAAATATGAAATCTACAAACACTACGCAACAGATAAAGAAAATGTATTAAATGATCACACACACACTTTGAAGCCAATAATCTTTTCCATTATATGACGCACAACTAATACAACCTCTACAGTCATAAATCCATTCCCGTTAGAGCCTTTACACACAACCAATGCCGCCAGTAGAGGGTTAGCTTCGTAAAAGGACTGAATGTTTTGAAACGCATCAGCAAGTAAGCAATTACTTATTCAATTGGTTAAGTTTTTTTAAAATTAGTTTAAACATTATGTTGGAGTTTGGTATGGACTGAAATGGCTTATTGAACTATAAGAATGTATTGACTTGTTGAACATCAGAAATCAATGAATTATGAATTCTGTATTGGATCAGCAGAAAACTGATAAACTGATATTAGAGAGTTTTCATATAAGATGACAGTTATTTATGATATATGTATTAAAATATAAGGCCTATTCAGGAAATGGCAGAAGTTTTAAGCTATCTAGTATTATGAGGGGCCAAAGCTATCATCTGCATACCATAATGTTCCTACACTCAGTACAAATTGAATGGTGTTAGTGTTTTGTCTATTTTTCTGATACTTTTTTCTTTGTGACAAGTTAAAATGTGTGCTGCAGTAGAAATGTGTGGCACCACTTGTAAAGTATTTACAATGGTTGTTCAGAAAGGGAACAAACAACTTAAATTTATTACTAATTTTGTGATATGTATAGAGAAGAAATAGTGAATAAAAACTAACTTTGGAAAAGGTGTATATATTTTCAAAATAGCCAGTGGTAGACCTACCCTTGTAATTGATGAGCCGTGAGGAAAATCAACGACAAACTTCATGAAAATGTTTAAACTATTAAGGAACTTTCGGAGTATTTACCCCAACTTTACAGATTTTTGTCCATGAAAATATGTCAGTACAGTATGATTACCATATAATTTCTGCTGAGTGGGTCTTAAAAACCCTAACGGATGATCGCAAAAAACAAAGATTGGTTGCAACACACCTTTCTCCGAGATTACAACAAAAACGTTATTTAAGATTATTGATCATATCATAACTAGGGTTGAGACTTTTATTAAGGATGTCAATTCTGAAACAAATAGGCAGTCGTTTGAATAGGAATGGACAAATTCTCCAAAGAAACTAAGAGAGTGAGAAAGTGTTTGCAAATCCAAAGGTGCGAGAAAAGCAAAAAAATCATGCCCACTGTTTTTTGGAGCTCTGCTGTTGTGATCCTTGATGATTTCTTGAACATGCCTTAAGAATTAACTAAAATAGGTACTATAAAATACTAAGAAAATTAAAATGGGATTTGCGAAACAAGCTTCAAGGAAAATTTAAGGGGATTTTTTACCACAGTGTATAAACACACTGCTAAACATTGGATTTTTTTGGATTGAAAGTGTTCAGTCATCTGCTATACAACCCGGTTTTAGCCTCAAGCAACTACCACCTTGTTTTTAAACAATTGATTTGGTCACTGTTTTTAAAATTACTTTGAAGGGCTTTTTCAAAGGTGAATCAGTGTTGGAAAGATTAATTCTCTGTCCTAACATACAATTTATCTAGTGAAAATGTACATTTTCTCTTCCTGAACAAATTTTCAATGTTTTGAGACTACATTTAACAATAAAATTAATAGACTAACTAATACATGTAGTATTAACACCTCATTTCATTTCATAATTTTTAGTCTCAAGATGTCTTGAGATGTCTTGTACTGTTTTCTATCTAAACAGTAGAAAATCACAAATTAGGCTCTTAACATTTATGACCACTTTTTTTTAGAGTCGACTGTTGAATTTGTTTTCTACAATTTTATACAAAATATATATATATAATGAAATTATTACAGCTGTTGCCACCTCTCTGTCCCCAATTTCAAATTTTTTTTGTCATACGTTAATGCCTCGTCTAGGTTTCTTGCAGTCGTTGCTTTCTCAATGCCATCACACCAACGTCTTTATGGCCATCGTCTTTTTCTTATTTCAGGAATCCACTCTAGTACCTTTCCGGGCCACCTGTCTTCTGCCATCCTCTTTACATGTCCAAACCATGATAATTTCCTTCTTTCTATCCATTATTATCAGTTTCCATTTTTTTATGTATTTGTTCATTTCTGACCCTTTCACGTCTCGATCTACTACTGCTTTTTTGTAAATAGTCCATTTCTATCATCATTACTTTGTTATTAATAATATTATGCATACAAATTATAGTTAAAAAAAATTTGAACTCTAAAATAATACAGTAAAGCACTGGTTGTGAATAAAATCTCATAAAATATTTCTAACAAGGTTGTTAAACCTACAACAGGTCTAATTAAAAAAAATAATGTATAGTTTTACAATTCGGTTTAAAGGTGAAGTGTCTTTTTTAACTTTATATTTTACTTGTTTTTAACCTAATGCTATCATTTTTGCTAGTTTGATGAACCTAATTGTTAATTTCTATTTGGGGATTGAGAAGTTTTAAATGTTTAGGGGTTTTGAATTTTGCAATGTAAATATAACGTCCTTAATCATTTCTCTAGACATAGATGAGTGCACTACAGAAAACTGCCTATATATTCCATATCTAATTTGGATTGCAATAAACACTGGTACTGTTTTAGTTGGTTCAATCCTTGTCACATATGTGGAGGTAAGTGGTTAATAAATTAAATTAAATAAGACAACCACTTATGTATTTCTAATATAAAAGAAATTGTATTTTTTATTATTATTTTTTTTTGAGAAAGGGTTTTTTATTTTCCTTTCCCCTTTTTGAAAAAAAAGAATAATGATTTTATATTTTTATCTAACTATATTGTATAAATGATTGCTTTGACCAACATTAATTCTCCATAGCAAGTGTTTTTTTTTACTTATACCAATTTTATAGATGTGTAACATTATATGAATAACATTTATATACAGTAAACTCCCGATTATCCGTGGAATAGGGTGGCCCGGCAACGCCGGATAACGAATTCCCCGGATAATCCGTTATGAACAAAGAATACGCAAAACGATAGATAATCGATTATTATACCATAAGTTATACAAATAATGACCCCGGTTAATGCAATTCACAAATAATCTTCAGAAGACAAAATAAATACAGAAAATAATTTAAAATGTCAGTGTATTTGACGGATTATAACATGTACATTTATATGTCTAACTATTTACAATACGTACATAAGTATATGTCAAAAGTAAGTATGTATGTACATATGTAATTTTCTTTACACATAACACTTTCACTTTTTAACAAAAAAATCTGTCACTTTCGTCTGTTTTTTTGTGAGCGTTGATTTAGCTTTAATGTGCGATCTAAGTTTCTTGAGAACCATTTTGTCGCACAGTGTCTACTTGTGTCATGTGTGTCACAATGCCATAAAGATCAATAATGTATATGACAGATGGATAATGCATATGTCAAGTCTTAGACTATTTATAGCCGAGATTAACTGACATTTGTTTACAATCTTATAATACACATTAGGTTTTTGGGCGTCCAAGCATTTTGTCATTGTCTCTTATATACAGTAGTCTGCTCGCCCCTTTTATTTCGCTGGCCCGCGTCAGGATGCTTCCCTTTCAATGTAAAAATTAGTACGTACATATTTACATATCTATTCCCTTCATCTTAACTTCTATTAAGCCTTACATATATTTACGTCGTAATTCACTGTTTGGAAGTTTAAACACATGAATCTGATTTGAATAAAAATTGGATATTTGTAAAACAATGGCAGACCCCGGATAATCCGCAAACCGGTTAATCCGCCCACGGATAATCGGGAGTTTACTGTACTGTACTTACATATACATTGAAAAATAAAATTGTATGACCCATCATGGAATAAGTTTAGAGCTTTTTATATACTGGTTAAGTTATATAAGTATGTCACCCTGACTTATTATTTCATACAAAAGCTTTTTGCCTGTTTACGTAGACACCGTTTGGAGAGAAATGCTCATACACAAGCTAGCCCAAAGTGAAGTTAGGGACAATTTATTTAAGTGGATCAAATCCTTTCTGTCGCAACGACTTATTAGAGTAAGATATACAGGAGGAATGTCCAAATATCGTATCCAAAGACAGGGATTAGCACAAGGAGCCGTAATCAGTTGTATACTCTTTAATTTGATGATCAATGACGTACTCACGGCAGTTCGAGCAGTGCCTGGAGTACAAGGCCTACTCTATGCAGATGATCTAATTCTCTGGGCTAGTGGTAGCAACATCAAATCACTAGAAGAAGCAATAAACAAGGCACTGACTAACCTGCTGCTTTGGACGGAGACTAACACGATGTGTGTGAATGCGAATAAATCAATTTACCAACTTTTTACACTTTCAACAAGGCGACCTGAAATCTCTCTGCGATACGGGTATAGCGAACTCATGGAGAGCAATATCTGCAAGTACCTGGGAGTTTCAATAGATTCCAAAATGACCTGGAAACCACACATCAAAGAAAGCGCCAACAGAGCCATTAAAAGAGCAAGACTGCTGAAACGCCTAACTGCCACAACATGGGGAGCAAATCAGGATGTACTGAACACAGCGTACAAAACATATATACGCCCCATACTCGAGTACGGAGCTGAAGCAACAATCACAGCGTCAAACACCACATCCCAAATCTTGGATAGAACCCAAAATGCAGTCCTCCGAGTCATCACTGGTGCACCAAAATCGACCCCGATAGCAGCAATGGAGGCACAGTTGGAAACAGAGCCAATGCAGTTTAGAAGAGAAAAACTCAGCCTCGGGTTTTGGGAGAGAAACAAAAGGACGTACAGCCACCGATGGGCAAACTTTAAAGAAGCCACAACGAGGCTAAAAACACAAAAAACTCCGATAACCACATATAAAGAGTTGATTAAGAAATACAACATCAACATTGGCACTCATACAACAGATATCAGGAAACATGAAGTGTTCAATTCACTGCCCAAGGGAATCCTAAATCTTCTTGACCACAACATCCCAAAGAAAGATTGTAACCCACTAGAACTAAATAAAGGCTGCAGCCCTCAGAACCATCAACACAGTCTATCCAGAGACACAGTGGCTACATGTATATACCGATGGATCGTGCCTCCCAGACAAAGGACAGACTGGAGCTGGTTATTACTGTAATCTTTTCGAAGGATCGCTAGCAGTTGGCAACAACCAAAGTAACTTTGACGGTGAAATAACCGCCATACTAGCGGCATCAAACGAAATGAAGAAAATAAAGACACCGGCACAAGCAGTCTTTCTTGTAGACTCAATAGCTGCAATAATGGCCGTAACAAATAACAAGAAGACCGATTGCAGATCCACTCTAGCCTGCCGTCAAAATTTGTCAAAACTAATGAATAGGGGATGGAAAATTGAATTACAATGGATCCCCAGCCACGTGGATATAAGAGGTAATGAATTAGCCGACTCATTGGCAAAAAAAGGAACAATGCTCCCACAGCCGAGCGTAGCAACTTCGCTCCCCTCCATAAAAATACAAATAAATGCTGCAATAAAGAGGAGCACTCAAGCCTACTTACGAGAAGCATCTCTTAATAAACGTTGGGCTACTCTTGTCGAAAACGGGCCAATTAACAACATGTTACCCCGATGGGACGGGGTTGCACTTTTTAGACTCACAACTGGACACGATTACCTAGCTGCACACCTAAACAAGATACACGTCTTCTCGTCTCCCAGGTGCACCCTATGTGACAGCGGGGAGGACATGACAGCTGAGCACCTCCAGTCATGTACAGCTCTAGACCATGGACCCCTGAACGACACGAAGGAAGAGGAGATCTCTCGCCTCTACTGGTCAGCGCGCCACCAAATGGCCCAACAGCCAAGAGTGGGCGTTGGCTAGTAAGTAAGTGTTTACGTAGACGTTCTATTTAAACCATTTTCCTATAAATCAGAAATTTTGTACATTCAATTCAGTTAATTAATAGCGAACAGCATATATTTATTATTAATCTTCATTTCTAAATCGACAGGGCCTATTTTGTAGAATCTTTGAAAGTGTATAAATTTGACTTTTTTTCAAATCTAATTTTAAAGTGTAAAGTAATATTAGATAATTTATGGGGCTGTTATAATGTTCTGTTAAGTTGTGTGTTATGTAATTTAATGCCTTTTTGTAGGGAATTAGAATATACATTAAATGAGCTACTAAAGATTTTTATTAGGTTTTGTTGTGTTTTTTTTTTATATATTATAGACAATAAAGTTGAAATGTTTGAAATTTATCAAATGATATTAATTCAGCATAGATATAATGTTTTAAAAAACTAATATTTCAAAAATTGATGTAAATAGATTAATAGAATAATTATATTGTACTAGCAATAACAGTATATTCAATTTTAATATGTATACAATGTCGTTAAAAAGGTCTGAATTTTTGAATTGTGCCAGAACTGACTATAAATTTGAATATACCTTTCAAGGAGCAATCTTTCCAAACTAAAGAGAACTCTTGCTGTCTTACGCAGTTTGCCAGTTAATGTATGTTGTATTTTAATAAGTTTTAAAAAAAACTCAATTACTTCTTGTAAGTATTCATTCCCATGTTATAAACATAAAAGTACAAATCTATTCTAACCTTCACTATAAAGAAAACTTCATTAAGAAACTTACATGTGACTTAATTTAGATAATGTTAATTTACGTTAATTTAATATATAATCCTTCTCCTGCTCTTTAAATTTATAACCTGTCCTATCCCCTTTCCAAAATTTTCAGAAAACATCATGTCCTACTACTCTTCTAAAAATAATAAAAAATATCTTCTTAAATACACTGGCTTTTACAAATACTTCAGAGGGTGTTTGCATCCTCTTATACTTCCATAGATTTTCTGCACTTGGTGATGACGTTGATGATAGTTCCCTCTAAATTTCTTCTTAGAAAGGCACTAATATCTTCTCCTCTAACACTCCTTACTATAGCCTTTTGGTGTAAAGACAAGTTCTGATTCCTCTATTCCTGTCAGAGTTCATCTTAAATTTCATTAGTTTAGCTTTAGTGATGTAAAGTTCCCGGGAATTTATACTTGGGGGGAAAATACCCAGGGAATATTGCCTGGAATATTCCCAAAATTCATAAATTCCCAGGAATTCATGGGAACTTATGATTTTCTCTTGAACGCAGTTTATTTGACTTTACTGAAGTTATTAAGTGTATGACTGGGCTCTTGAGTGCTACCATGCTCTCAACTCTTGGCCAAAAAATGCATCATTTAACAGCCTTTTTTTTAAGCAGGTTCAATATCGGCCTTTTCATTCACAGCTAAGGTTTGTAGTACAACTTTGTTCACTTGCACACTTTTCAAAGAGAACAGATGGCTTCTCCATCTTGTTTTTCTTGGTAAGTTGAGAGGCAATCCGTCTTTAGGGTTTTTTCCTTGGTAATTTCATCAAAAAGTGCTTTGAAAACATGACTGTTTTTAATTTTTTTTTCATTATTTCAATGACACTTGCTAAAAATTATCGAACAATTTCGCATCCTAAAATGTCAGAACAAAGCAAGTGTAACAGTTGAGCCGATACACCCCATTGGAACCATGTGAGGATATTTTTCTTTTAGTATGCTCAAAGAGGCCTTCATGTTGGCGGTATTGTCTGCAAACCACCAAGAGAAACTTATTGGGATCATACTTCTTTAAAACATTGCCCTTGATTTCTGCAAGGTATTCTGCAGTATGTCTTTCAGTCTGTGTCATTTTAAAATCGACAAAATAGGGTTCAGGCTTGGAGACAACAGAGGTCTTGGAATTGTGGGTAGGCCTAAAGGCACTACTGAGGTCAAGTTTCATCAGTAGATATAGATTGAAAATTTACTTGGAGGGAAATTCAAAAGTTACATTGAACCATTTCCAATTAGGATAAACAGAAATGGTTTGAAACATTTCAATTCAACCATAAAAATAAATTAATTTTAATAATATATTTAATGTATAATTTAGCTACTTAACTTGAGTATTCTTCAAAACCTATTAGGTTTTTTTGAGCTTATAATGAAATCAGTCTTGGGTCTCGGTCTTATAATCAACCGAGTCCACTCTCAAAATTTTTATTACAATTATTATAAAAGTTTTTGCCATGGTATATCACAATATTGTTGATAATTTGGGTTTGTTATTGATCATTTAGAACCAATTAAGGTTCCAAAGCAGTTTTAAGACAAAATAAAGCCCATTTAAATGAGTTTATTCCATAAATTCCCTCGTTTTGGGAACTTACAAAGTCTTCGGGAAGTTCCCTGGAAATATTTCCATATAAATTCTTTTCCCACTGGGAATATTCCCGGTTCACATCACTATTTAGCTTCCTTTATCCTTCGAAGATGAGGTTTTAGTAATGTCAAGTAATTTCATAAATGTAAACCTAAGAATAATTCTACAAGTGTTCTGCTGTTATTGAATAGGGTGTGTTGTGATATGCAAACAGAAAACATTCAAATCAGTGTTTAGATATTTTTTTTGTCTATTCTAGATTATCTAGCAATAGTTGTTTTAACAAAGAAGTTTTAAATGTTCCATCTTTTCTACCTAGCCATTGCTGAACAGATAATAAAATAGAGAAAATATATCCTTTATATTATTAGGTTTAAATAAATCATCCAAAGCACTAGACTGAAATGTGGTCCTCCATACATCACAATATTTTCCGATATGCCATGTGCAGTAAAACAGGTTCTTATTTTAGCTGTGGTTAATGCCACGTTAGTATTTGATATTAAATAGACTTCAACTCATTTGAATAAACTATCAATCAAAATAGGAAGTTTTGTCCATGTTTTTCTGCAGATATGCATGCACTAGACACTACTTCCAAGCTGGCCACACCTAAGGATGTAAAGAAATTGTTGGTCCTGATTTTTGTGTTATTCTTAAATTTGTAATATCCTCATCCATTTTTGGCCACCAGATAAAACTTTTTGTTAAAGATTTCATTCTGGAAATTCCAGAATGTTCTTCAAGAAGTGTGTCCGATACTGTTTCTTGGTTATTCAGGAATTACTACACTATTTTCCCAAAGCAGACAGAAATTGAAACTCAATTGAAACTTCATTCCTTCACCTGGTGTATAATGCACCATATTTTTATGAGTATGCTAACCATTAATTTTAAATTCTGAAACTTCAGAAAGTATTGTATCATTTCTATTTATGTTTCCATTTTTTTCTGCTTCCAATAAGGTAAAAGTAGCAAAGGAGCAAAAACTTTTATTGTTTTTTCCCTGTACCCCTAATTTTTTATTTGAGAGGTAAGATAGCACATTAACCTCAATTGAATATTAATTACATTCATTACAAGTAGATAATTTTTATTCATATATAATGTTTACTGATATATAATATAAGGTTTATTTAAAATATCATAACAGAGCCAGTTAGTTGATCACCTGCACTTGGTTAATTATTGAGAATTAACAATGAAGGACTTTGTTGAGTAATGTTAAAACATTACATTTTTCATTAACATAGGTAATTTTTTTTTAATGTAGGTATTGCTTCGGCACGTTAATAAAAAGACTGTATGAGACATACACAATATTGTAAAGGATTCACATATTTCAAATCTGACAGATCATTTACCAATGAAAATTCAAGATTAGGACTAATCTCAAATAATGAGGCGTTAAATAACAATTGAAACATTTTATGCTGTACAATAGAAATCTGTGCCATAGAAATCATCATTTAACTAAATGAGATATTAAAGAAGAAATTGGGATCAGTATTAGGTCGTGTAATGAAATTTTTGACAGAAAAATTTGCCATACATTGTGTCTCAGCAAATATTCACTGAGAATAAAACCAAAAGAAAGAATACTGTCTTAAAATTATCCTTGATTCATTGAGCTAATAGCGTTGGAAACAAATGCCTACATTTCAGAAAAATTATTATGGATGTTAAAACAAAATTCTAATGATGATAAAGTCTTATATTTTTACTTTTGCAACAGTTCGCTGAGCCTTTTTGTAGGAGTGCACTTAAATGGCTCTGTACGTAACTGAGCAAACTGTGGGATATGACAAGCATATTGTTTAGTTCAGAAAGAATGTTTAGCACATACAGGATTTCAGACAATATGTAGTACCGGAGAAATTTTAAAATTTCATCTTTTTCTTAACAAAATTTGTGTAGTGTGTCTATATGTAGTTATTTAAGTATTTCCAAATTTAACTTCAATGTGTGTTTCTAATAAACAAAATCATTCCAGCCTATTGCTTTGGGCAGTGGAATTCCTCAGGTCAAATGTTACTTGAATGGAATAAAAATGCCCCGCATTGTGCGAATCAAGACTCTGTTTGTTAAAACCATTGGAGTTGTTTCTGCAGTTGTTGGAGGATTAGCTTGTGGTAAGGTGAGTTTATAACAGTTTCAAGACTTCTAAATAGGAAAGTGTAGTATATTAAGTTCTTTTGAAATAAATTTTGAGTTTTTAAAATTATATTATAAGAAATTGTGTGAATTTTTTTTGGATTTATAACTGTATTTTGGTCAGTTTTCGTTTATAGCTTTTTATTATTTGCAATGATTAGGAAGGACCAATGATCCACTCGGGGGCAGTTGTAGCTGCTGGAATTTCTCAGGGAAAGAGTACTACCTTTAGGAAAGACACAGGAATGTTTTCATACTTTCGAGAGGACCATGAGAAGAGGGATTTTGTTTCAGGAGGTGCAGCCGCAGGTGTAGCTGCTGCTTTTGGAGCACCTGTAGGTAAGGCATAGAATTTGATAGTTGAGATATTTTTTTCAATTCACACAACATATTCGATAGTACAGTATAATCTCGAAAATCCAAGTCCCGATATTTTGAGCTTCCATATAAGTCGAACCTGTTTCTATTTGAACCTATTTTATCTATTTGAAAGGAAATGAGTCAGGCTTCCAAGTTTATATCAATATGTTATAAATTTTTCTTCCTCCCCATTCTGTTGTTATGCTGTCTCTCATGCTTGTTATGCTTTGTTTGAATGTCCGTTTGAAGGAACTTTTTCCATGTAATCCGAGTTTTCGGTATTCCGAGGGGGTCCCAGTTCCATTCACCTCGAATTATCGAGACTTTACTGTATTCCTTTTAGCCACATTTGTCTTTTTTTTATAGAATGATTATTTGGTTGACCCTTATTAATGTGTTATTATCTCCATGCTTCAGTTAAGCACTGCAACACATTTCTCATGTCTAACCAACTGTTTTTTTAACAACATAATTTAATTACCATGACCACTTGGCACAATGAATTAATTCGTGCCGCTAAATCACTTGAATCGGAAGTAATAGAGGTTGTATAAAAAAGAATCATCAGATTCCAAAAAATCATAACTATTCAGTTATTTGAGTTAGATGTACCAACAATGTAATGTAAGGCAGAGGAAACTCTAGAGTTTTACATGGTTCCTGGCATCTGACAGTCCATTAATTTCTATATCAAAGAATTTGTGACTGATGAATCGGCTGCTCGGCTCCACTGGACAGAATGATACTGCCTTATATTTCTGGCCTCCATGGTTCTTATTATATGTGATTTTTCTTGTAGAGATTTATCAATGTGCCTCAACAATGAATTGTCTGTGGTATCGCATAGCAACAGGCGTGGAAGCTGTAACTCAAGACGCCCTCGCTGCAGTCTGAGGAGAATTTGAATGCCGCATAGACATATTCTGTGTATCTTAAAGGGGGTCATATTGAACACATTTGAAAAGCTATGAAAAAAACTTTTTGAGTTTCCCATTCAGCCAAGAAAATGAGTAATTGTATGTTTATTATTTTTCGAAATATAGACATACCAAATCCAATGATTATTTTTGATACCACAATGGGTTATTAGCTATTCTACATATTTATACTAATTATTTGTTATTAAACTTACTAATTTACTTGTTGCTATCTGTTATCTTCATCCTAACTTATTTTTGTCATTATGTGATACTATATTTTGGACTATTATTTATTGTTATAGATATTTATTTCTAATATAGTCCAATGCATTTTTTTAGTTTAAAATATTAGGTTGTTGTTGCTTCTTTCTTATATAATGTGTATTTTAAGTGATGGACATTGGACTACATAATCTTACTCTCTACTGCTTGTATTTTTATATTTTAACTGTTAGTACTCAACTGTATGGCTAGCCCCGCCTAGCGTATATTGCCATTTACTCGTATGTCGGGCATCACCCGCTACAATTTTCAAATGCTTATTACTCAGCTGTGGTGATGCCTTTGACATTTTTTTTTACGATTTTGTGGTGCACTCTATTGACAATCATTTGAACGAAATTTAAAATGTCTTTGAATCTTTGAGTCACCACGAAATCAAGTTCGCCGTTACTTTGTATGATCCAAGTAGGGTACAGTTTGCAGGTTATTTATCTACTTTCAGTTTACAATGGCTTCTACATCATGTGCAATTAGTCATTCCGAAATTCTTGATCTAT
Source organism: Prosapia bicincta (assembly GCA_036971475.1). NCBI lineage: Eukaryota > Metazoa > Arthropoda > Insecta > Hemiptera > Cercopidae > Prosapia > Prosapia bicincta. The sequence continues at coordinate 270,284,859 of JBAIZL010000001.1, read as the reverse complement.
TACTTGCTCCTGATTTACTGGTTTTACAAGGGTTTTAAACCATTCTGTGGGTCACAAACTATCAATACTTTAGTTAGGCCAGACCTGCCTTTTACTTCAAGAATTGTTTTACACTTTGAACGTAAATTATTTGAGAGTGTTAACAGAAGAGGCTTTCATATTTATGCAGACAGGTCTATTTTTTCTATAAACTAGGTCAAGAATTACTGGATTTAAGAGCTCATACAACTGAAACAATTATCATCAAGAGAAAAGGTCTACCGGCTGAACTTGAATTAACAAAACTGAGTAAGGGGAGTTAGAGGTTATAATACCAATGATTCTAACTTGGAAAGACGATAAGAATGTAGCCATGGTGGGTACACTTTATGACAAAATTGTACAAACAATTTAAAGAAAAGGGAAAACAGGTATCATAAACAAAATAACTAACTAATTATAAAAATACTTAACTAACTGAATACGTAATTGCTTACTTGCTGATGCGTTTCAAAACATTTGTTCCTTTTATGAAGCTAACCCTCTACTGGTGGCATCGACTGGCTGTAAAGGCTCTAACGGGAATGGATTTATGACTGCGGAATAGGGCGGGTTGTTCGATTTGTGTGTCATATAATAGAAAAGGCTGTTGGCTTCAAAGTGTGTGTGATCATTTAATACATATTCTTTATCTGTTGCGTAGTGTTTGTAGATTTCATATTTTTCTAAGGTGTGAAAAGGAATGAATATTTTGAAACGTGTCACTAAGTAAGCAATTACGTATCCACTTAGTTAAGTATTTTTTTAAAATTATTTTAATCAGTAAATTCAAGATGATTACATCAAGCAACCTAAAATAACTAAGCCAACAGTTATTTGTAAATATAACCAGTTTATGGGTGGTGTAGATCTAGCTGTTCATTCTAATCCACGGTACAGTTTTACAGGGCGAACTAATAAATGGTGGAGGAAATTGTTTTTCTTGTTGTAACTGTAGCTGTAGTCTTATTATCTATAACAGCAAAAAAAGGAAAGGAAGAAAATCCTGTAAAACAAAAATGATTTCCCCAAAACTTGTTGAAGGGACTCGTTGGTGATACTAGGAATAAGCAGTGTAGGAAGAGAGGTCGGCCATCATCTACTGACAAGGAAGGAAGACTAAATAGGAGATACATTTTATTTATCCCAATGTCAAAAGCAACAATTGCCAATTGTAGACTTGCAGATATAGGAAGATAAAAGGAGGCAGAAGGAAAACTGTTTTTTTACTGCAAAACAAGCAGCAGAAATCCAGGACTCCATCCAGGAGATTGTTTTGAAAGATATCATACTCTGCAAAACTACAAATAAGAGAAGAAAATCGTATACATACTACATTAGTAAACAAAAATGGCATGGTTGACTAAAGTGATGTAAAAGTAAACAAACTTTTTTATAAACCATAATGCATCTTGCAGGTGACTAGTTTGTCTCAATTTAATTACAAGTGAGAAGGTAGTGCATATTAAAAATATTCGAGTGCTAAGAGTTAATGCTGTGCTGTAGTTGGATTACTACCCGTGTAGTAGCTTCACACGCTACTGCCGTCGCAGGATTCAATAGAAGCGGAAGTCATTGATATTAACTCTAAAATACCGTTGAGTACAATTCACAGATATTAAATCCTTTGTGGGCCATGGACAATGTGTTCAAATAAACCTACGAATTATTAACGAATATAAAAGGAATATTAAGTGAGTCGTTTACCTGTTGTGAGTTGTTACTAGGACTTATGCGTTACCTCTTACTGGTTTCTTCAGGAAGCTAGCATTCAGCCGGATGCAATCCGTTGGTTGCCAGGAAGACCTCTTCTCTATTGACCCGCTACTCTGGAGATCTCTCAACGACGACTTATTTCCTATTAAAACTATACCGGAAATATCAAACTTTACCCAGTCAGCTTTTTTATTATCGGTCAAAAGTCGGTCTCTCGCTGTGACAATTAGAACCGTTTGCTCTCAGAACTATTTGGTGGTAAAATATTAGTTTAGCGGTAATATATAAAAATAAATGTCACAAGCTTTGTCAAATAAAATAAATAAATGATCCCTTTCTTACTCAGAGGTGGAGAAAATTATGATTTTTTATTTTGCGTAATTCCGCTTATAATGAACTTCATGTCAAGTGGATTATCGTGTTCAGTTTAGATGGTACTCTGTATCAGTCAATAGCTGGTGTTTCTTGTGTGACGTACTATGTCAGTATAGGAAACCTGCAGTCGTCTAAGGTGGATATGAGTTTGAATATTGTAAAGTTGTATTACATTTAGAAAAAGGATGCTTCAAACTCTATTACACTAAAGTAAAGTTCTAAATTTAAAAACTACATGGTGTAAATATATGTAAATATTTTTTTATAATAAGTGTATTTTTATGTATATCCAATGTGAACAATAATAGTGGAAGGATGAAATTTAATGCAAATTTAAAAACCTAGATAATTTTCAATTTATTTTTACTAATTATGATTACAAATGATAAATAGTTAACAAATAATAAACTAACTAATTAACAAAATAATGAATAAATATTTGGACTCATACAAAATATATAATATTAAGTGTGTTATAAGTGAGGATATTTTTGTAGTATAATACATCTTAATTGATGCCATAGGTAGCTTAGATTTCTCAGACTGTGGATAATTTAATCCACAATAGTTTCTTTGGTTGAAATAATTATAGTATATAGTCGTAGCATTGTTTCAGTTACAGCAAAAACTACTGGTGTGTAAAAAAGATAGTGCCTAAAATATTGTTTCAAAGAAATTAATTTTGTTTAGGTGGTGTTCTTTTTAGCTTAGAAGAAGGAGCAAGTTTTTGGAACCAAGCATTAACCTGGAGAATATTCTTCGCTTCGATAATTTCTACTTTTACCCTTAACTTAGTACTCAGTGCCTACCATGGATTACCTGGTATGTTTATATTGTTTATATATATAATTGGAATTTAATAGTGATCTTTAAAGTAATATTAATATGGTTCTATGATTGGAGAGAAATTAGAAGTTCTGAGCAGAGGTCTATTCATTCAGAGTTTGGCATTATATGGTAAAAAAGTGAAAATTCCTTTGAGAACTGCCTCTTTCTTAAAAATTGATTGAAATTGGTATAGTTTTAAAAGGATTCTTAAAAAATCTACAGACTTAATTTTTTCAGATATTTTACTATCATTTTTACTAAGAGTTAATTTGGAACACTATAGTCTCCATTTCTAGCTTTATACTTGTCTTATAATTCCAGCTGATGTATTTTGCAATTCTTCTAATTTTCAAAATATTTATGAGTACGATTCTGGTTTCATACAGACATCATTCATAGATTTAGTTTTTATAAATCAAGGTTCTCTGAAATTTGGTAACTAGGAGAAATAAAGGAAAAGAGAAAAATTGCTTTTTAAGTTAACGCTTTATAAATAAAATATTGTAGTAAAAGTGTTTCAAAGTATTTGTATATTTGGCAAAGTATTTCTAAATAAAAATTGTTGGTTTAAGCAAAACTGAATTTTATATTAATAAGCATAATTAAAACTTTATTGATTCTTCCTGTCTAAAGAACCATTGGTTTAATGTGTAAATTTTTCTTGGTTTTTTTCTGTATGAGTTAATAAGAGTATGACAGTAAATATGCTATATATTTATGTATAATATGCTCCTTTTATTAAATTCCTTCTATTAGCTCACACTCTTTTATACAACTTTCCAATAATAAGAAATAAGTTTCTCAAAGACGTATATAAATGTTTTCCCCCCATCTGGTCGTCCTCCTCCATTGTACAACCTTATACTGTTGCCATGGTTACCACAAAATATCATTAATAGAGCTTATGGAATTAAAAATTAATGAAAGGTATAAAATAAACAAACTGGAAATCAGCAAACAATGATACTATTTTTCTACCTTGACCTCAGTAGGAATTTACTTTGAAAACTTTTTTTATATTACTTGTTATAATATAAACAAGAAAAACCTAGTTTAATTGCAACCTTCTTATGCTGTGAGAAAGAAATACAGTCGGTGCCGCTTATTGTGATCATATTTGTCAGAAGCATATTTGATAACAATAACCGAACGCTTAATCACGATGTAGTCTACAGCCGTACTGCATTGAACTCACTGTATTATTGCCACAACTGTTTGTTCTGAACGATCCTACCTTTAAGCCTATCATTACACAAGTAATTCTAATTCTGTAACACTATAATTAAACTGTACTTACCAAATTTTGATGCTATTCCGGACAGTTTTATGTACAGTAGTAGAATTTCTGTAATTTAGTTTTCTACTTGTTAAAATTAGTGGGCATATTTCATGTCAGTTTATTTTATTCGACTGTAGATTTTTTTTAAACACTGAATCTAGCATAATTGAAAAAAATACAGTATATAGAACTACGTAAAACACTTGATCAAAACATTTTAACACATAAAACTTCATTATAAAACACTTCAATCTTATTTACACTTCAAATTTACATTTACTTTTTCTCGAAGAATTCCTCTATATGTGACTGTCTGTAGTCTTCTCGTAAAATATTGTTTATAAATTGTTCATATTCATAATGTTTGTTGAAATTTTCTGCTTTTTGTTGAACAAACTGCCTTAGAATCTCAAGAGCTTGGTGAACTTCCTGCTTAGATCTTTGCGGTACACATTTATCATTTTCGTCATCATCGGTGCCTTCTTCTTCTTCAGTAACTTTTGATGTTGAAGCAACTACCTCACAAATATTGTCTTCAGTCATTTCCGCTGCTGTCAATACTATGATTTCAATACTATCGTCAACTTCCATCCACTCAGTATATTCTTTTAAGGACAAATCGAAAGGCTTCAAGTTCTCTTCAGAGTTTTCCTCAGATGTAGCTTGCTCTCGATTTTCTTCAACAAAAAAACCACCTTTTCTAAAGCAATTTTTCACAGTTTTTTCAGAAACTTCATTCCAAGATTTTGCTATCAGATGAATAGCATCGAGTAAAGAAGTTTTTTTTAGCCAATTCATTTGAGGTAAGGGTTTGAAATTCATCCATATTTTCTATAGTTCTAGCACGCATCTCTCGTCGATAAAAACTTTTGAGATTTTTAATTATGCCTTGGTCACATGGCTGAATAATTGATGTAGTATTGGCCGGAAGGTAAATCACTTTGATGTGTTTTAGCGTAGTGCTTATGCCATTATGTGCAGTGCAGTTGCCTAGTAGAAGGACAATGTTGCGTTTGAGGCTGGTATCCCAATTAGTCAGCCATTCATCAAAAATTGTTGATGTCATCCAAGCATTGGAATTTGAATGATATTCAACCGGTAGCTTTTTGATACCTTGAAAACAACGTGGATTTTTAGATTTACCGATAATTAAGAGTTTTTCTTTATGACCAACCATGTTAACACAACACAAAACAGTTATTCTTTGTTTACATATTTTACAGCCGTTAGCAATTTCATTTTTAAATAAGTAAGTATGTTCGGGTAAAGCACGATAATAAAGTCTTGTTTTATCTGCATTGTATATGCAGCTAGGAGAATACTCGGCCAAAATCTTTGGCCATTCGTATTGTAACCAGTCCTCAGCTCCAACAAAATCAGCATTTCTTTTTTCACCACACGTTTTCTTGTAAACAATGTTTTCCCTTTTCTTCCATCGATTGAACCATCCATCTGTGGCTTTAAAATCCTGTTTTCCTATTTTTTTGGCAAGATCCTCAGCTTTTAGACGCATTAGTGGGCCGTCAACTCGAGCATCTTTTTCGCGAACATTTTTAAACCACAATTTCAAAGCTGATTCCACTTGCGGATCCTTCCCAGAACGATGTCTTTTGTTGTCAACATTTGCATTACACTTTGATAATGACAAGATTTTTTCTTTGTTGTTCAATATTTTACATAAAAGAGGTTGAGAAACGCTAAGTTGAGAAGCAGCATTTCTTTGACTCATTTTTGGTAATTTACTGTACCTATCTAGAATATCAAGTTTTTGTTTAAGACTTAAATCGCGTCGTTTCTTTTGAGATTCGGACATCTTGCTATACTGTCCTTTGAATCTTCAAGTGACACTAAACTCTACAAAACAAACGAAAAAGATCTTTAAAAATTAAGTTATGTAAAATCACACTGAAATACTGTAATAAACGTTCATAAAAATTCACTGTTAAAAAATACAGTAGGACTGTACTGTAAAAGGCTCAGTAGTAACATCAACTAATGTTAACAAACAACTAAAGACGACTCAAGCGAGGCTAGGGTGTTTGCGTAAACAAAGAGTAAGGGAGACATTCTGAGAACTGCTAAGTGCTGAAACCGTTATAAAGTATTTCTGTCATTCTAAAAATAAACATTCTATGAATTGGGCGTCATTGTGTGTTGCACGTGCTGTTTACACTACTTTGTAGACATTTTTACTTGGTCCATGCAAGTATACGTTGACGCATATGATTTTGAATTGCAAATTAAATGATAATAATAAGCGAACAGATGATTACAATAAGCGGCCTAATTACAATGTATTAATATACGTCCGTGTTTGTTTTTCAATGAAACTATAACAATAACCGAATGATAACATTAACCGTGATCACAATAAGCGGCGCCGACTGTATTTTGTTAGTTTAAGTTTTTTGTTATTATTATCATTATTGTTATTCATTTTCATATCCAACGTCTTTTCTTATTTACTGCATATTGTATTAATGCTACAGTTCTTTACATTACTATTTATTAGGAATATACTGTGGTTGAATTTAATAATAAATACACAAAAACCTCTTAACCACAAACTTTCTTTAATTTACCCTAATGTACATTTCAGTTACAAAGTAACCATCCTCAGAGGGATAACATACAAAGACTGATTAACGCTAGAAAAATACCTTATTTATAATCTACAGAACTAGTCACTCCCACTCTGACCGCCGCGGCCCCACCTGTTAAACAAGGCGTAGCCACGCCCATCGAGTGAAAGCAAGATATCTAACGTCAACTTACTAAAATATAAATTTAAAATACAATAAAAACATAATTAAAAATGTTTTTTGAAATTATAAACAACACAAAATTTAATATAAAAATCATAATCCTATTTAACAAATTAATATAAAATTGAATTAGGAATAGAACCTCTATCAGAATTTAATAAATTCTCAGGTTTATGTTTACTAATTTTTAAACTTTCAAAACTATTTAATAACTTATTAGTTCTAACATTCTTAATTAACTTGACATTATTAACATCTAGATTGTGATTGGTCTCTAAAATATGGGCAGCAATACTAGACTTATCAGATCTTTGGTATTTAATATCCCTAATATGTTCCTTAAATCTAGTTATTACTTTTCGTCTTGTCTGCCCAATATACATTTTATCACAATCCTTACAATTAACTTGGTAAATCCCTGATTTATCAAGTGTTTCTACTTTATCTTTTGCATTACCTAATAAATTTTTAAGGTTATTATGATTTTTATACGCAACTCTCAATTTAACATTCTTAAAAATTCCCTCCAGCCCTTTGGTTAAAACTTTGTCAAAAGGTAAACTAATAAAACTGCTTTCTTCTTTAGTTTCCAAAGGTAATGTTGTTAATTTCTTCCGAAAAATCCTAATCTTTTGCTTCCTAAGGATATTATCAATAATTTTACGTTCATAACCATTAAATTCAGCTGTACTTTTAATATGTTCTAATTCAATATCGAAATGTATTTTACTCAAAGGAATATTAATCAACCTATTAACTAAAGAATTGAAAGCTGCAAATTTGTGTTGGTTACAATGGTTAGATTCGTTTGGAATAAATCTATCATTGGATGTTGGCTTTCTATAAACATCAAAAACTATTTTATCTCTATTTCTAATACAATAAACATCAAGAAACGGTAAACGTTTATCTCTTTCAATTTCATAAGTAAATATAATATTAGGATGTTGATCATTGATGATCCTTAGAAATGGATCTATTTGAAATTCTTTAATATTAAATATAGCGAAAATAACATCAACGTATCTTATCCAGACACGAGGAAAATATTTAAGTTTCTTTTTCAATCCTAATTCAAAATGACTCATAAAGAGTTCTGCTAAAAAAGGTGATAGGCTGTTTCCCATTGTTGTACCATCTTTTTGTTTATAAAAATTATTATTAAATTGAAAATAATTATTATTCATACAACAATTAGTTAATTTTACATATTGGTCAACTCTCTCAATATCGACATCATTCTCAATTAAAAACTCTTTTAACAAATTTAAAGTTTCCGTTACCGGAATACTTGGAAACAGAGAACAAACATCAAAAGAAACTAAAATTTCTTCATCTGTTAATCTAATATTCTTAACCTTCTCTACAAAATCAAGTGTATTCTTAACCGAAAATGATGCCAACTTACATTTAAAAAAACTGAATTCTTTAACTAACCATTTAGATAACATATAGGTTGGTGAATCAATTCCCGACACAATTGGCCTCACGGCATCGCCTACTTTATGTTTTTTTGGGAGACAGTACAACCTAGGTAAAACAGGATTAGAAACATGAAATTTAAAGACATCTTTCTTTGAAATGACTAAATTACATTCCTTTATAACGTTTACTGTTTCTTTAACAAATTTATTTAACAGATTTTTTGACAATTTATCATAAAGTCCCGTTTCTAACAAATTGTTAACTCTATTAATATAATCTTCTTTTTTCAAAACAACAACAATGTTACTCTTGTCAGCTTTGAGGTAATAACAATCTTTTCCTTTTAACTGTTTTATTAAACTTAACTCGTGGTTGAATCCAGTAGACATCTTCTTTCTTCTTAGAACCTCCAAATTTTCTTCAATCTTGATTTTACAAGCCTTCCTAACATAGTTCTTGCTAGTTTCATTTAATGAGGATATACCACTTTCAACGTGTGCCACTAATTCTTCTAAGTTATTTTTGATATTATTAGAAACGGAAAACTTTAATCCTTTACCTAACATGCACAACTCCTTCTGGGAGAAAACGATATCAGTTTCGTTTTTAATTAACTTAAAAATCTGATCAACGGTAGTACAACCTTTACATTATTATGTTTTTTATTTTATTATCCATAGATATGTTGATTATGCCTCAACACCGGATTGACAAAACAATGGTAGTCATAAAACAAAAAGGTTTAAAAAAATGAATTTAGTCAAATAAGAACTTCATGTTTTAAATTTCAAATGTATGATATCTTTGTGACATCTAAGGTTTAAACTAAACACAAAATAAAATAATTTCAAAAGGAATGTCAAATTGTTCTCCTTTCAAGAGATAATAGTGTTAAATAATATTATAACTAATATAATATCTAATAGCTACGATAATTTACTGTTGAGAAAATTTCTGAGTAACTCCAAAATTTTATAACATTGATATGTTCCAAAAGATTTTGATCAATTTGTAATTTATTAGAATTTTTTTCAGTTAACCTCTTTTTAACACAGCAAATAAAATTTCGTTATAGCAGGCAATGTCAGTAACTTATACATTGTCTTGTAAGAGTGTAACTTCAAACTACAGATAATTTTAGACTTTTGGGTGTTTTTATAAGACTTATCTATCATTCACTTCCCTGATTTAAAGATTCAATTTCACTATGTGAAGCTTTGTTAGTAGTACTAATTGAAGAGCAGGTAGAACTTGTATGCTCTGTTTTTATTGCAACTTTGCAGTTCGCGTATGGATTATGATTACATGGCCTATTTTGATTCCCTATATTAGCTCACACTCTCTTTATATATATGAAGTTATTATTATTACTTATAAATAATTTTTTCCACCACTAAGTGCAATAATTTTACCTTATGTGATAAGACACCTTTCGGTCACTTGACCATTGTCTAATCACTTTAATGAGTGATTCGACAATGGTCAAGTGACCGAAAGGTGCTTCATCACATAAGGTAAAATTATTGCACTTAGTGGTGAAAAAAAATTATTTACAAGTAATAATAATAACTTCATAAAGTCAGTGCAACGGAAAAATAATGGACAACGTGAAATATATATATATATATATATATATATATATATATATATATATATATATATATATATATATATATATATATATAGGTTAGTTCTAGTAGAGCTTAAAGCTTATTTAGGAATTTTTGGACTTGATAGGAGACTGACAGACTTACCTCAAGGCAATAGTCCAAAACTGCAATCTCTTGGAAATAAGCACATATAAAACACTTAATACACTTTTATTTGAAATATTTTGATCAACATGATCTTCTTCAGTCAAGAAAGAGAAATACAAAACAAAAGATTGAAGTGAACCACAGATGTGTATAAACATCCAAATGTCACAGATTCACAGATTTATAGTTTATGATATAGTGATATGTGTAGAAATTGTTATATGTGAATCGTGTAAAGATTGGTTACTTGAAACTAGATATTAAAAGTCTGTCAGAAGGAATGTAATGGAGCTGTTAAAAATGGTAGAAGTTAGGGGGAAGTTAAAAGGAGTTTTATCTGATGTTGAGGTTAGGAGGCTCTCTAGATTTGGTATACCACTGGTATGACAACTCCCATCTTCTCAATTCTGAAGAGTTGCAATCAGGGGGGATGGCTTTAATTATTTTGGTGGTATAGCAATCATTGAAAGAGATGATGTTGTGACTAGCAGCGTGTTGAGCGGTTGGCCTGTGAACTCTACATAAACTTCATAATGCAAAACATCACAGACAAATCATTCTTAAACGGCCTCAAAACCAAACCTAACCTTACCAAACTCGATAGAGCAGCAATATATTCTCTAAAAAACAATAACAACATCATGATACTCCCAGCAGATAAAGGCTCAACCACGGTTGTCATGAACAAAGAGGACTACATAAAGGAGGCAAACAAGCTATTGTCTGACAGCACAACATACAAGATCCTCACATACAACCCAACTTCTGATTACAACAATTCTCTCTTGGAGTGGCTCAAATATACAGCTCCCAGAGAACAAATTTCGGAAGGATCCATAAAATTACTGTGCAATGAGAGCCCCTCTACTTCTCAATTCTATATACTACCGAAAATCCATAAAAATATCGTACCTCCACCTGGTAGGCCAATAATCGCTGGTTGTAATTCGGTCACGGAAAGAATCTCAGCTTTTCTGGATTCGTATATTCAACCTTTGGTGAAAAACCTTCCATCACACATTCAGGATACGAATCATTTCATAGACCGGCTGTCTCAAATACCCACACCTCTACCTCCTGAAACAATTTTGGTCACAATAGATGTTACCTCTCTTTACACAAACATCCCGCATGCACACGGTCTATCAGCTCTCGAAACTTTCCTCAACAAACGTTCAGACAACCCTTACCCTACTACACCTTTCCTAGTTCACCTCGCCAAATTCATTCTTGAAAAGAATAATTTTCAATTTGAGGGAAAGAACTATTTGCAAATAAAAGGAACAGCAATGGGTACTAGGATGGCCCCGTCGTACGCAAACCTGTACATGGGTAACATCGAAACAGATTTCCTAAAAACTCAAACACACCAACCATTATGTTGGTACAGATATATAGACGATATATTCGTAATTTGGACACAGGGAATCTCAACACTGGAAAGTTTTTTGAAGGGCTTATCACTATGCTCCACACTTCAATTCACCTGGGAGAAGTCTGCAGCAACAATCACCTTCTTGGATGTAGATGTAACAATCAGAGATGGGAATATCTATACAGGTGTCCACATCAAACCGACGAACCACCTACAATACCTACATTTCAATAGCAACCACCCCATGAATATAAAAAGGTCCATACCATACAGTCAGGCAGTCAGGGGCAATAGAATTTGTTCCAACGATATAGCATTGGAAGACTTTAATAGAAAGACCTTACTAGCTTTCCAAAAAAGAGGATACCCTAAACAACTCGTTGAGGATCAAATCCGCTTATCTCAGTCATCTGATGGACCCAGACCACCTATGGAGGACAAACTGTCTTTAGTTACAGATTACCATCCAGGCCTAACGAAGCTGAACAAAATATTAAAGGATGGCTTCAAGATTCTTCAAGCTTCCGCCCACACCAAAGATCTTTTCTCAAATCCACCACATATTTGGTTCAGACAACCGTTCAATTTAAAAAGTATTTTAGTACATCAAAAATTACCAGATCCAAGTACTGAAAAACTGCCCAAACTTCCTCACGGCTCCTTTCCGTGCAATAGACCAAGATGCAAGACATGTCCAATACACATCCCAACAAATAGTTTCCATAGCCTAGCAACCAATGTGGACTTCAAGATTCAGGGTCATCATACTTGTACATCCAGTAATGTAATATACCAGTTACAATGTAAATTTTGCCCGGCACAGTACATAGGCCTTACCACGGATAGTCTGAGCATCAGAATGAATGGCCACAGACATGACGTTGGAACCATGAACATAGACAGGCCAACCGCTATACCACCAAAATAATTAAAGCCCTCCCCCCTGATTGCAACTCTTCAGAAATGAGAAGATGGGAGTTGTCATACCAGTGGTATACCAAATCTAGAGAGCCTCCTAACCTCAACATCAGATAAAACTCCTTTTAACTTCCCCCTAACTTCTACCATTTTTAACAGCTCCATTATCTTCCTTCTGACAGACTTTTAATATCTAGTTTCAAGTAACCAATCTTTACACGATTCACATATAACAATTTCTACACATATCACATATAGCACTATATCATAAACTATAAATCTGTGACAATAAAAATATTGAAAAGAACCCCAATACCACAAAAATAATCAAAAATAACAAATAAGACAAGTTACTTAAGATTAAACCCTTATGTACATTTCGATGACCATGTCATCATCATCAGAGGGTCTTGTTCTAGTCATCATTCTAGTTTGTAACTTCTTGTGTGCTAGATTGTGTTTTGTAACAAGACCCTCTGATGATGATGACATGGTCATCGAAATGTACATAAGGGTTTAATCTTAAGTAACTTGTCTTATTTGTTATTTTTGATTATTTTTGTGGTATTGGGGTTCTTTTCAATATTTTTATTGTAATATATTGTACCACTGTGCTCTTGATATTGTGTATAAATCTGTGAATCTATGACATTTGGATGTTTATACACATCTGTGGTTCACTTCAATCTTTTGTTTTGTATTTCTCTTTCTTGACTGAAGAAGATCATGTTGATCGAAATATTTCAAATAAAAGTGTATTAAGTGTTTTATATGTGTTTTATATGTGCTTATTTCCAAGAGATTGCAGTTTTGGACTATTGCCTTGAGGTAAGTCTGTCAGTCTCCTATCAAGTCCAAAAATTCCTACATATATATATATATATATATATATATATATATATATATATATATATTGTACAAATTTGTTAATAAAATATGTTTCTATTTATCCAATCATGTTCATATACATTTTTTTAACATGTAGTGGATGACAATTGATGTTAATACAGTTTTTTTCAAATTCGTTTTTATCAATTTAGATTAAAAAAAGCTAATGTCTCTGTCAGATTTCAACTGAATGACTACATGATTGAAATCCAGAACTTTGGTACTAAGCCAACTTTTCCATTGCTAGAGATCTATTTCTTAAAGATGTATATGAAGTTATTAGAGAAATGTTTCTTGTAGTAATGAACCAATAAAAGAGATGGATAGAATGAGAAATTATAAATCACTATCAGCTTCATAAATTACAAACAAAAAAAAGTAACAAATAATTTGTAATAAACAAAAATAATAGTCCAACACCATATACTGTATAGTGAAGGAAATGGAAAATTACAAGGAAATTCGCTTTCTATTTTGGCACCTAATATTGTGATTCAGTCATTTGTATATACATATTAATTTTAATTATTTAATAAAAATAACTAGAAATAAAATTTTCTTTATTGACTTGAATAGAAATTAAGTTTTATATATTATATTTGTTTTTTTTATATTATTTGTTTATCTGCATAACCTACAATTCTGAAAACCCAATTCAATATATCATTCTGCTCTTATATTTGCTACTGTGCCTATAATATACGTATCAAGCTTAATTTTTAGTTTCCTCGTCGAGACTTAGGAAGCATCTTTCACAACTGAAGTGCTTCACATTTCATGCAGTACAGTGAAACCTGTCTTAGATGGACCCTGTGTTAGGCGGAATCCTGTCTATCGCGGAAAACTTTAAAAGTCCCGACTGTCGCCTATTTAATTTACCTGGTTAATAACCTTCATAAGCTGGAAACTGTCTAACGCGGAAGTGGAATACGCAAAAGGATGAGTGATATGTATTTACTACGTCTTTGTTCTGCATAAGCCGGAAAATCTGATCATATACATACTGTAAAATATAAAGTTACAATGACTTCCGTTTAGATAAAATACATTTTATAATATATTTTTTTACCATAACAAAATTCACAGATAGGTCTGCTTAATTGTAACGGATTGTATTTATTTCTGAGGATTCTGTAACAACGTTAAGGATTGCTGATGTGCACAAGATAACGCAATGGTATACAAACATCCATAATTTAAGATAGGCTATGTGTCAGCACTCGTTTCCTTCTAGATAACGCAGTGAATGGTTTACAAACATCCACGGCCAGACATATTGATTGATATATTGAAAGGCGAGAGACCGCTTCATTCTAAAAGGCAAAAAACATGCGCAAATAGAAGGAAAAGAAGAAATTGAAGACGGACCAGTCGTAGAAAACAAAATAAAAACATTTGGCTAGGCTTTAATGAAAATTTATGAGTTAGAAGATTTCGCGGTACGTAAGCCCGGAAATGCGTCACCATTTGTTACAACTAAAAACAATAACTGAAACGCAAGCAAGTAAAACTAACCTTTTAAAACAAAAGTCAATGCTAGATTTATTCAAGCCTACTTGATTTTCTTTTATTTTTACGTAAGCCTACTATGTACAGTATTTAGCCTAAATACAGTAAGAGGATAAATATAGTTTTTAATAAATTGCATCATTAATTCATAAATTTTGTTGACAAGTGTATATGTGTTTTAGTTTTATAGTTTTAGTGTTTTCTATTAAAAATGTTTTGTGGAGAAGGATAAAAGGATGCTGCATTAAAAGCAAGATTTTTATTATGTAATGTAGGTTTTAACATTTTCTGTAGTGTGCATAGCCAACCCCACCTAGAAAACAAGGTTTGCGAGTTGTGACGTCACAGGGCAGAGGCTACGGGCTGTCATTAGGCAATCAAGATAATCGATATTACTGTTGAATGACGTTTATTTAGACGTTAAAATGTGATAGTTTTCTTGATATTTAAATACACTTGCTTTATATGTTGAAGTGTTATCTCTGTAGGAAATAAACAGTCAGTACCTAATCGGAAATAAATAATTAAATTAAATACTGTATTAGAACAAATGTAGACACGATGACAATTAATTGTCCGTTATCTATGTGGTGTTGGTACAGCACCATACAGCTGATCAGTAGAAATAATAGTCTTATCCCCACGGCCTACCCTCACCCCAACGCAAACCTCACCCATCATGTTACCATCATACAGTACACTACTACTGTATAAGCCGGAAACCTGTCTTTGACGGAAAAACATTCCGGTCCCAATAGATTCCGGCTTAAACAGGTTTCACTGTATATATATATTTATATACGTATATATATTGTACATATTTGTTAATAAAATACGTTTCTATTTATCCAATCATGTTCAAATACATTTGTTTAAACATGTAGTGGATGACAATTAAAAAAAGCTGATGTCTGTCAAATTTCAATTGAATGACTACATGTTTGAAATCCAGAACTTTAATACTAAACCAACTTTTCCATTGCTAGCGATCTATTTCTTAAAGATGTATATGAAGTTATTAGAAAAATATTTCTTGTAGTAATGAACCAATAAAAGAGATGGATAGAATGAGAAATTATAGATCAGCATCAGCTTCATAAATTACTAACGAAAAAAAGTAACAAATAATTTGTAATAAACAAAAATAATAGTCCATCACCATATACTGTATAGAGAAGGAAATGGAAAATTACAAGGAAATTCGCTTTCTATTTTGGCACCTAATATTGTGATTCTGTCATATGTATATACATATTAATTTTAATTATTTAATAAAAATAACTAAAAATAAAATTTTTATTTGTTGACTTAAGTAGAAATTAAGTTTTATATATTATATTTGTGTTTTTTTATATTATTTGTTTATCTGCATGACCTACAATTCTGAAAACCCAATTCAATATATCATTCTGCTCTTATATTTGCTACTGTGCTTATAATACATGTATCAAGCTTAATTTCTAGTTTCCTCGTCGAGACTTAGGAAGCATCTTTCACAACTGAAGTGCTTCACATTTCATGCAGTACTAGTCTCCAGAGTAAACCAAAACCCACAGTAATCAAAGTTTTTTTATATAACTCCCTCAAATATCATAAACTTGTGCTTCAACTTTCAATTGCTCTATTTGCCATACAAACTTTACACTTACTGATAGTCTGGATTTTTAACTGTCATCTATGAAAGTACTATCTTCTACCTTCATCTTCATGGATAGTAAATATCCCACATTTTGATTTCACTTTTTCCAGTTACTTTAAAACACCATACTTCTGATGTTATTCACCACTAGGAATTTTTTTATTCTGTAAAACCTATCACCATAGTGGCATTATTTGAACTTATTGTCTTAAACTAGGCTGTGGAGTTTGATGTACTTTGTATACATCAGGCTACACCTGGCCTTGTCTGATTTCCCTTGGCATATAGTGTTTTTACAGTCAAATGGTGTAATTCCCAAAGCAATAATAACAGATGAAACTTACATCTGAGGTATCTGATCTGTTCCAACTCCAAAGAGTCTTAAGCATAACGTAAGGCTATTCAACATCTGTATTGTAGGAGCCCTTTGTTGAAGACATTTTATCTTCAAGTCTAGAGATAAAATAATAGTTATAATCATATTGGCATCAAAGTTGACATATAGATATTTTATATAATCTATGAAAGCATTGCTGTTGTAGAATAATTATCATAGCTAAGGCAGTTATGAGTTTGGATCATAATAGAATTATATGTAATATGAAAAAATCTAAGAAGGCAATTTATGCAGATGATACCTTTGTCACATCCCCTGATCCTAATCTTTTTGAGCATCACCTTAAAACTTTAACAAAATTTATTAAATTTTTTATATGATAGGATTGTTTAAAAGTTCTTTAGTTTCTGTTTTGTTTCTTTATTGGTTAAGTTTTTTATTATGTTCTTTGTTTTCAGAATTTTTTAAATTTTCCTAGGATTTATTTTTTTACTGATTAAACTGTAATTAAATAATACGTAAATAATTGAATACTAAGAGCTTACTTGCTGACACGTTTTGAATAAATCGTTCCTTTTACGAAGCAAAGTCTCTACTTTGGGATTAAGTATTTGCTTAGTTAAGTTTTATTTAATTACAGTTTTTATCAGTGAATTCAAGATAATTATAACAAGCAATTTTATTTTTTATTTCATTTCATTTTTTATGTTATTATAACACGAAAACATTATTGATTTATCATTGACTAAAGAAAGCAGTTTTTTGTGACAGTTCCGTAGGAGTAGTTTTAATTTTGATATTCACTGTAATTACTTCTGTAACAAGTATGATTCAAATATTTCTATAGTAAATTAGACATAATTTGCAAAACTAAAACAAATTTTTAATTGGGTCATATATGTTTAAGGACTAAATTTATTTCCTCAGATTAGTCTAAGGAGAAATAGTTCTGGTTTGTTACTTAGTATAATCTTTGTTATTTCCATTCATATTTCCTGAATATTGTTTAAATTTGTAATTATGAAACCTTTTGCAGTATTGTGTATAATATATGTTTATTTGATATGAAAATATTTCATATAAACTACTTTTTATTCTTATAAGTACAATATTCTTGGGTAAATTTTTCGAGCTCCAATTTTAATATTGTTTATTTTTAAAAACCTTTTTAGGAGACCTCTCTTTTCCTGGATTATTGAACTTTGGAGCATTTCCTAACCTCACTTATGAATTTTTTGAGCTGTCATTGTTTGTAGGCATGGGTGTAATTGGAGGTTTACTAGGTGCTTTTTTTAATTATATGAATTACAAATTAACAGTCTTCAGAATAAGGTTAGTCATTTTTAAATTATTTTTTTTCTCAAGAATCTATTTTGTTTATAAATTTAATTATAATTTTAATAGATTAATAATAAACAAATTATGTGTTTGTTTATTGTTTACCACTATTAGTTTAAAGGCATATTTCAAAGTCGTGAAAAGTAATTCAAGCTATTGTATTTCAACTTACACACACACACACAATAACAAGGATTTTTAGAGCTTTTGTTTACTTGTATCTGTCTATATTAAAAACTTAGACCCCCAGAACTATTATTACTATGATAATATAATAGTTCCAATTGGTTAATCATTCTATCAAATCTATAAGCTTGTATAAGCTTTGTCTAGTATAAGCTTTGAGGTCCAAGAACCAACTTTTCAGATAATGCTTTTAGAAGAGACCTAAAAGTGCTTGTAGGTATTGAGACAATATTTTGTGTAATCAATTTAGGAAGTGTAGTAATAGAGCTGTGTTTTAGGGAAGACTGCCAGGCATAAATATAAGCCAGCTACTATAGATGAGGTGATTTTGACTTGACGTAGCTTTAGGGGAAAACTGCATATAGCTAGCTATAAATTACTATTGATAGACGAATGTTGATGACTAGCGAGTCAGGTACAACTATTTATTTATACAGGAAACATTTCAATAATGGATACGTTATTGTCTTCAGGCCTTATTCCTCCTGCATTCTATTAAAAAAAGCGCCGTTACATAACCTTAGTATATTTATGAAAGCAGCACATATACATAGTTTTCATACAGCCTGAAGATGATCACATACCTGTTATTGAAACGTTGCCTGTATAAATAAATAGTTGTACCTGACTCGCAAGTCAACAGCATTTATTTATAAATTTGTATACATTTATTTAACAATAATTTTTGCGAGTGTAAACATTATTAATATATTACTAATAATCACTTAAACAATAGTTTATGACTCTCCGAACTTTAAATTTTGTAAATTTGTTAAGTGATTAATAAGATTCACCGATCGTAATGGACTACGAAATTCAAAACATTACTATTGTTTTATACTCTATATATAAATTGTATTATGTATAAATGTTGTCTAAATACAAATGAATAATTACAAAAAAACAAATATCTATATCACTGTAAAATATTTTTAAAGATTTTGCAGTTTTGTGAAACTATTTTATCCCGTTTGATGTGAATAACACTAAATGTAATACAAAAGATTTTAATTATATTTGGGCTGAAAGAGAGTGAAGATTCTTTATGCCAGTGGACAGATGGAGAAAAATGTTACTTTGACTTATGAAACTAAAAGTTTTATTTAGTCCTTATTTAATGTGCAATAGTTTTGATAGTACCTGATTTTATTCTTGTTCCCATTTTATTGTTAATTAATTTTAATAATTAACTTTATATTAATTAAAATGTTGATGTTTAAGTGTATCAGAACTATTAGAAATTGAATGATAACACTGAAGGGAAACTGTGTTTTAAACTGAAAAATATGGAAATATTTTATAATGTTAGCAAATAAACTACAAAAGTAAAGTTTTATTGCAAAAAACTGGATGATAAAATAAATAATTTCAAGGATATGGTATAAAAAGAGAAGAATTTGTATGTAATTTTGGACTTTTATTATTACAAAATTATTGTTTCTTTTAACAAAATTGTTATTGATAATAATTTTAAAGCTAATTTAAAAATTAAATATCTACTAATTATAAAGTTTGATTTAATTAGTCTAGATAGCCTACATTAATGGCATAAAAACTTGTCTAAACTTTAAATACTAAAATATTTGTATAAAACATTCCTTGTTAAAAACTTTCAATTTAATAACTTGTACAAATAACAAATGAGCTGCCCTTGAATAGTTGGCTCTTGTAATAAGAGGAAAATGGAAATATTTAATATTGAAATATTTAAAACTAGGTAAATATTTTGATAGAAATCTCTAACAAAATTCAATGTATGGTTCATGTACAGCATAGATTATAAGTAAGCTATGGGTGAGTAAAAACGGGCTTTCTCTCTTCATGCTACTTGTTCCACCTTCTTCTTCTTCTTCGTACAGCATAGATTATAAGTAAGCTATGGGTGAGTAAAAACGGGCATTCTCTCTTCATGCTACTTGTTCCACCTTCTTTTTCTTCTTCGTACAGCATAGATTATAAGTAAGCTATGGGTGAGTAAAAACGGGCATTCTCTCTTCATGCTACTTGTTCCACCTTCATCTTCTTCTTCTAATGCCTCTCACTTAGCTTACGCCATTTGAGATCTTGCCTCCCAATATAATCCAGGTAAATCGTTTTGTTGTTGTCTTTCTTATCTAATCCACTGCAGAGCAGGAGGTGGTCCTTGTCCATAATAGATGTTCAACATGCACATATTTTGCACCTATTGGATTGTAATATTTTAATTCTACTTAGATGTCCAGCGAGACACTCATGCTCTGTGGCCAGTCTGAAGTTAGCAACAGATGTTTTTCTCGGGAGGGTTCTATTCGCCTCAAACAGCTGAAATGCATTATAGGACTTGTTCTTCAATCTTTCCAACATTATATTCCTAAAACCTTGTTAGATGTTGTAATGCTTTTTTTTCTTGCTTGCAGCGTTAACACTTTTTTCGATGGACTTTTTAACAATTTTAGCTCATCTCTTTGCAAGTTGATCTCATTCCCTGGGAATGAAAGTTCATGTCTCTTTACAGGGCCTTATTCCCATGTATTCCCATATGAAACAGGATCCACTCCATTACAATATTGATTACATTGTTTTTTTACAATTTTATAATTCTTTTTTATATAATGTACAATTGCTCTACCTGTATTATCATTATTAATCATTGCTTGTAATGAGAATTTAGGAGTCAACAAGTAAAACAATATTGGTATTATGCCATGGTCTTAGAATCAGCTGTTGAAGAGCCTTGTTGATGGCAAACAGTTCTGCCTCAAAAACAGTTGAATTATTGCTCAGTGCAAAATAGTGTGAGAAGTAATCACTGTATATTCTTGCTTCCCGTCTCACCATTCTAGACCCATCCGTGTTGATTTTCACCCAGGAGACCTGCGGGTACCATGAGTTTAAAGTTTCCAAGGCAATTTAGGATATATTTTCTGGTGTATCAATAGTCTTGTTCACTGGCTCTATTAGATCCAAAGACAGATTAAATTGCATGAAATCCTATGGGTGTACTAATTGCTGAGGTTTCTCAATTTCAGATGTATTTATTTTCCTGCCAACAACCACATGCTTAAAACTTTTCTGGGTTTTTAATCTTTGATTGGGAAGTAATTCCATAATCCATGAATTGTTGTGTTTCCTATACATCATCTTCTCATAAAGGAAATCTGCTTTCATGTGGAATTCTTCAATGGTTTGTTGTTTGTGTAGGCTTGAAGTGAGGCTAAAGGAGTTGTCTTCTTCACTCCTCCTAAAATGAAACATAAGCAGTTGTTCTGGCTTACTTCAAGTTTATTCTTTGCAATTTTGTGGCTTTCGTTAAGACTTCTCTACCATAAGTCAAACGAGGCTTTATGTATGCTTTATAAATTTCGTTAAAAAGGTCAAGAGATACCACCCCCTCCCCATTTAGCTGCTGCCAGTCTTTTTAAAATACTTGATTTATGTGCAACTATATATGATATAGTTTCAGCATGTGCTGTAAATAAAAGCTTATTATCCATCCTAATTTGCTATTTGTTCCAGCCACACCAGATATTTATAGTTTTAATTAGATCTTTGTGACAATGTTATAGTTTTTTATCCTTTATGAGATATGTTTCTTATTAGTTTTTTCTACAAAATAATTTTAATTTATAACAAAATTATAATATTTTAGATATGTAAATAAGAAGTGGATGAAAGTAATAGAAGCAGTACTGGTTTCAATAATTACAGCTACAGTGACGATGTTTATGATATATAGTGTTGTTGACTGTAAACCTCTGGGCACAGATCCAACAAAATACCCAATTCAGGTATGTTAGCCACTGACATTAGTTAGAATATTATATTAACTTTAGTTATGTGTTCAAAAAGAGAGGAAGTACTTAATCTAGGTTTTATAATTTTCATACATTTTTTAGGTTTTAGCAGTCAAATATTCTTTCTAGTGTGTATGTTCATAGTTGCCAGTTGTAAAAATATATTTTTAATTTGTTTATGTGTTTTACCATAATTGGACAAATTTTATATTATCTGCCGCCTATGAATGATAAAAAAAAAAAAACAAGAATTACCTTATTAAGGTGAGGATATACTCTTTAAGATAAAATAACAGTGTAGGATTATGAGTTGTATATGCAATAATGCTCCAACATATATGATATGTACTAAGTATGTATGTTCTGATAAATAGAGATTATTAAAAATGCATCAACAACTAAGAATTTAACAATGCTATAAATAAGGCAGAAAAATATCACATTCAATATTTATAATGAATAAAGCAGAAATATAAGCCGTTATAATAACATCTATCCATTACATCAAGGTGGGGGAATAAGAATAAGAAGTGAAAGATTTAAATAAATGTACACAAAATGAAACTAAGGAATTTCCTGTGCTCAGGTTTTCTTGTCTAAGTAAAGTAGACCAACCCGAAATCAAAATCTGTGATCTACCAATTACTCTCTTTAGAAATATAAACAAGTAAATTAGTAATTATGTATCGTATGACTCTTATTGTTTGTTAGTGGTACAATGTTGATTTCACTCCGATTCGGTCTTTAATCATATTCCATTGTTTCTTTATATATTTAACACATTCAGCACGGCAGCGATATTGGAGAGGTCACCAAACTACTGTTTGTTTTTTCATTAACTTCCACATTTGGCGGCAGTATAATCAGTGAAATGCTTTGCGGGTTGCATAGCTTGTCGTTACATCTAATTGTTGTTTTCATCTCTATAATTTTATTTCTAACAGGTTTATTGGGGACATGAAACAGTGCATTAGACATTAAAATATTGTTTTATTTATTGGGCCACAATAAAAAAAAAATACAAATGATAAAATTCTGTATAACAAATAATAAAACTCAATAAAAAAGACAGAGAAAAAAGATAATTTACTTATAAATCTAAAGTACCTACTACTAAAATATACTATATACTAAAATAACCACTCAACTTGGAATGTTTGTGTCATGTGTTTCAAAAAGCAATAGAGTTTGATAATGTAAATGCAGACATAGATAATCCATAAGTCATATCTGAGACTATTTACAGCCGAGATTAGCTGACATTTGTTTACTACAATCATATGATGACACCTCGAGTAGGTTCATTTACTCTTATAGGACAGTTATCATTTATTCTTGCGTTAGTTCAGATAGCTTAGTTTATTTTTATGATCGTTGTTGTACCAGATATTTTATCGCGTTAAGTGGTTAAAACTTAAAAAAAAACCATTAAAATATAAAGGTTAAACCAAATTAAATCTGTTCATAAAACTCCCTGAAGCATTGTTTCATTTGAAGCATCAAAAAGTTAACTGGTCGAATTTAAAACAACTCAGCCACAATGTTCTCCAAACTCTTCTGAAGCACTAACGTAAAAATCAAACCTTTATACAAACACTTATCGACACTAGAGAAGTTATAATTAGACTGGGAGTGAGCGTGCCGGTGTGCTCGCTTTCAGAAGAGAAGCGGGGACCGCACCGGCACGCTCTCAGTGCCTCGTAAGGAAACCCATAGCGAGCTGGTACGCTAGCCGTGCTGAACGTGTTATATAATGCTTCTTTCATATCGTCAACCAAAATCTTCTTGTTTTATAGTCCTTATATCGCGTGTGCATTCTCAGCTTTACTTTAAACGGATCATATCTTCCTCTAACAATATTTTTAAAAGATATTACCATTGTGATTTGTATTTATTTACTTAGAGTTATTTCTATAAGCACACTATTTAAATTTTAATTCCTGAGTAGTCATCCTTAGAATTGTTTTTAGTTGTCAATTATAGATTCCTTCTAGTTTTAGGGAACTCCTTTCCATGAGTAGGGTGGTATGATTTTGCATTTATTATTTTGACCAGGGTTGAAAGGAAGATATTTTTATCTTTAACTGAAAATACTAAAAGTATTAGAAAAAGCACTTAAAGCACCTACTCTACTTGCTACTTAATAGTATTACTACTTAATAGTATTAGAAACAGTTTTAAATTGGACAGTTTTGTAACAATTGTCATTAATTTAAACTCTCAAATAGATATAGTTGTTGTAATTTCAATTTAGAAAATCTGCAGCAGATACAAGCATATTTATTCTTGACAATTTTAGAGCAAATGTAAACACATCAACATACAGGTATATATAAAGTATATTCATACACTATGCACTTACATATACATTCAGAATAATGTTAGGTGATGATAACCATGATTGGTTTTTCGCCTGGAAAAAAGGGGGGGAAACAATAATGTTAGAAAGTAGGGAAAGAAAAAATCTTAGCTAAACCATACCAAGCAAGCATCAAACACTTGCTCACTTGCTGTTTATATATTGTACATGTTTCTATTGACAAATGTCTGGGTTTTTAATTTCAAGCAGTTTCTTTACTTTTTATCATATTAATATCTGTATTTTATTTAAGATGTACTGTGAAGATGGGCAATCTAGTGCTGTTGCTGCTATCTGGGTCCAGGTGCCTGAAGCTAGTGTACGATCACTATTCCATGACCCAAAAGGTAATTATATATATAAAGGGTATCTATGTAGGGCATAAAAAGCAGATGGTAATTAGCAGGGTTTGAGTCCAGTCAACAATGACAAGAGTAACACATGTCTGCCATTTTTAATAAATTTAATCAATACCTACAGGGTTTGTCGTGTAATTGTGAACCAGTTGTGTTGTTTTATGTATTGTTCGGTGGACCAGTTGTGTTCTACTATTACAAACTGCTATGAATGAGCTACACACTGACATATCATCCAACAGTGTGGCCGTCATTTTCTCCAACAAGCAAAACTATTCTTTATTCTATTGCCATCATACTAATTCCTGATAGAAAGAACTCGTCTTGTTCAGTTTTATCTTGGCTTTCAAACAGTCCATTTTAGGAAATTGCTGTTACAAGTTGCCAGACAGCTTGTAAAACAGGACATGAATGCAATATTAGCCCTAATGAACACAATACAGGCCCTTTTTGTTATATTGATTGTTTGTATTACAATTGATAAAAAACCTGCTAAAAGTGCTACAGCGACAAAACTTATGTGGAATTTCTCAGGAAATTTAAATCGTCAAAAGAATTTCATCATATTTATTCTATATCCGAGCCAGCCATTATATTTGTTGGTTGTTAGAAAGTAGAAACAATAGACAAACATTTATGATTTATCTTTGGAGTTTAGAAACACGTGAGGGTCATGAGTCAAGAAAAAAATTCTAATTGACAAAAGCCTTGCTGAAATTTATTGAAAGATTCAATAGTTTCCCAGATTGTCTCCTTTACAGTTCCAGTTTTCAATTAAAAATGTTGTAAACATCAAAAATTATATTTTTTACAAATTTATTTCACAATTGACAAAGAAATGATAAATAAATAATCTAAATAATTCATGATCAAATTATATATCAAAAACTTGAGGCAAAAACTGTTGATTTGTAAGTATGAGAATACACACCCTTCAGCATTTTCTTGTAATCCAGCATTTTAAATAATTTGACATGATCAAAATCCCGATAGTGCCAGACTAGAGGTCAGTTATTGTATTTAGAGCTGGTTATGGTGTATAATTTTAGAGAAGTTATAAAACTGAATAAAATAGCTTACTTACTTCAGCCAACGCCCGTCCTTGGCCTCTCAGCCATCCGACGCCGTGCCTCCCAGTATAATGTAGCGAGTCCTTCCCTGGACTCCTCGTGAAAGATATCCTTCAGGCCGTCACAAGTGGAAAGATGCTCTGCCGTCCCTTCGTTGTCGGAGCAGAGTAGGCCCGATTGGTGTGTCTACCACTTTCATGTGATGCAGGTGTCTCTGCAGGTAGTCATGTCCAGTGGTCATCCTAAACAAAGCCACTGCTACGCCTCTCGGAAGATCCAGTGGTATGCTTGATTGGATGATCTTTTCCCATTGCTTTCCTGTAGCAGCTTGTTTCCTGTCCCGTTTCATGGAGTCGCTGATAGTGCTGTTTATACTCCGACAGACACTACGGTATGAGAGGGGAAGGATCGGCTGCGCCATGGAGCATGTTTCCTCTGATGTCACAGTGCCCCGGCACCCATTGTACTGCGATCTGTGTTGTTTTTGTAAAATGCGGAGTATTTTCTGGCAGTTGTTTATTTCCTTCTCTTCTTGTGGCTTTGGGGAGGTGATCGCCTGAATCGCGGATGTTGAGTCCGAGAGGAAAACTACCTTCTTGGTGTTGGCCGACAGAAGAATCTCTCTGGCTGCTTCACCGATGGCGGTCACTTCTCCTTCGAAGTTGGTTCCGTTTTTCTTCACTGCTATTTATTTTTGCCCAATTGAGGAGAAATGTCCGGCTCCGCATGCATTGCCGATCTATCTGTGTACACACGCAGCCATTCGTCGGTCGGATACCTCTCGTTGATCATAGCTTCTGTTAGTGCTTTGAGTTCGCAGATTTGGATGTCGGCTTTTCTCATGCTTACACCAGGTATTGATGTGCACAATGGTATTTCGGTCCTTTCCTTTATATATTTCGTTTTCTTGATAGGTCGCTCTGATTGTTCCAATCCATGTCTTTTATAGACGAAGAGCTGTACTTCATTTAGCATTACCCAGGTACACCGCATGGAGGCAAACTACTTTGTACCCCTAAAATAGCAAAATCTTAAAATGTGCTAAAAATTATTTAATTTTTATTCTCACTATTTTTATAACATAGAAAAGTTAGCATCATTGAAAATGGTTCTTAAATTCAACAGTGTATACTATTCTGTATAGATGTTATTGTATCATAGAGATTGTTTCAAAAGACAAACATTCAAGTTTTTAAACTTAGAATTTGATTGTGACCTTTTTATTACTAACTTAATACACATAAAATACAACATGTATACACCATTAACACGGGAACGCTCACGCTATTAGATTGAATCTAACATTTTTAGTTGCTCTGAAGGAATTAGTTTATCTTTTTGTTGTATTTTAACTGAGCTTCTAAATATGCTATCTTGAGGGTGTTGGCTAGCTACTATATCTGTAATTTTAAATATAAATATTTCATAAATGTATTTAATAGATTGTTTTTTATATCAGTGAAGAAGTTTAAATCTTAATATAATACATACAATTGAAATTTATAATTTAAAACACATAATAACAATTATTACGATTGTTAGATTTGCTTAAACGATGCTAGTAATCGGAGGAGTTTCCATAGACTGAGCAATCGCTGGTTATCACACATCTCACTTACTTTACAAACAGTTTCATATTCTTCAACATTTTCTTAGGTTAACTTTTAAAATTTTGTTAAAGTTGTTTTGTGTGTTATGTTCTATTTCTTTGACGTTCAAAGAACTGTAAGATATTATCATTTATAGGCCAGAAGAAATTCTGCAGAACCATATGTGTATAAAAAAAAAAATTCTTAATATATTTTGCAAATCACATAAAATTAAAGGTTTTATGTACATTAATTTTGTTCATGAAGGCAAAAGGTAAATTAATTTTTAATTTTTTTGTTACCTGTATATAAGTCTAATGTGTATTTTATTTTCAGGTTCCCATACAATAGAAACATTGGCTTTGTTTGTATTAGCATACTTTCTTCTCTCCATTTGGACTTATGGCCTCAGTGTATCAGCTGGCTTGTTCATCCCATCTCTTCTTACAGGTGCTGCTTGGGGCAGATTGGTGGGGTTAGGCCTAGAAACCATTTTTCCTGACTCAGTAAGATTATAATTGTATGAAACGATAATTTTAACTCAGTTGCGTCGAACAGTATCTAATATACATGACTTAACTAACATTTGTTTGCAGGCTTGGATAGATCCCGGTAAATATGCATTAGTTGGAGCTGCTGCACACCTTGGTGGCATTGTGCGCATGACCATCAGCCTAACAGTAATAATGATAGAAGCTACAGGAAATATATCTTTTGGTTTGCCTCTCATGGTAACGCTTATTACAGCGAAATGGGTTGGAGACTTTTTTAACGAGGTAAGATAAATTTGTTTTTATTACAAACTGTTGATATTTTGATAATTATAACACAAAGTTAATACAATTAAAGTTAAAAATGTTGAGATAACCAATTGTACATTGTTATTGTTGTAATTATTATGTTGAAAACATTCAAGTTGTTACATTCTCAACACAGCTTTAAATATAAATACATCAAACATTCACCATATAGTTAGTGATGCAAAATTTCCAAGATTTGTATGTGTTTTGTTATTAATAAAAACCTACCTGTGTGTCTTTGTCAGTTTTTGTATCTTTTTTATTTTATATTTTTTTCTGATATATAAAATTTAATACTTAAATAAGGTCTGGTCTTTTAATATGTAGGAAAATATTATTAAAATATATTTATTTTCTGTAATCTTCATTTGTTTTCTGTATAGTTTGATATTTTATTGGAACATTTGTTATAATGTCTTCAAACTTTAAAATCATGACATACGTAAATAAGGTCTGGTTTTTTAATATGTAGGAAAATATTATTAAAATATATTTATCTTCTGTAATCTTCATTTGTTTTCTATATAGTTTGATATTTCAGTAGAATATTTGTCATAATGTCTTCAAACTTTAAAACTATGACATCGATATAAACTGCCACTAGTGAAGAGCCACATCTATAATTTTTCCGTTCCTCGTTGTTCAACCATTGACCACCAAGGACTCTCCACAAGAAAAAATCACTGGGTACAAAGTCTAAAGTGTAAATTGGATTCAGTTATTTCAATCCATTTGGCATGATTAGAGCTTTTGTTTGTAGTGAGATGTAGCCATGGATTGTCATTTAGCAACATCACACATGCTGACACAGCAGAACCATTTCTGTGCATCCATATTATGGTGGTCGCACGTTATTTTCACTCTCATTTACAAGTGAACTTTACTTAAAAAATATCCCTCATAGAAAGATAATGTAATAATAATGTTCAGGTTTCAGTGATTTTTTTGATTTTTAAATCCAGAAAATCTTACATGAATTTTAATCTGTTCAAAATACAGCTCTGGCGCTTATCAATAAATGCATTTAATAATAATATTTCTTAATAATAAATTAAAATTAATATGTTTGCTAATTTTGTATCATAAAAAACAGGAGGTGATGTTGACGATATGAATTTATTTTATTATAGTTTGTCACCATATAGCTAAAATTACATTATACAACTTTACATATATTTTATCACCTTTTGTGTCTTAATTTTTCTCTTTTTATAGGGTTTATATGATATTCATATACAACTTTCTGGTGTGCCATTGTTACCTTGGGAACCACCTCCATTATCATTTGATAAGTATGCCAGTGAAGTTATGAGTTATCCTGTTGTAGTATTATCATCAAGAGAAAAGGTTGGACGTATTGTTCAGATTCTAACTGAATATACATACAACGGCTTTCCTGTTGTCGACTACCCTGGACAGAAAATTCACGATGTAAGTTTTCAAACAAAATTAATATTTTCATAAAGTATACTTTAGTGGTATAAGTCATATTGGTACTTTAAAAAAATAATAAATCACATCTATTTGGTACTGTATAGCACAACAGAGTATTCATTCTCAAAACGACTACTGGAATTAGAACTAGAACGGAAATTTCGCAGACTCAAAGACAGTTGCAATCTTTCTTCTGCAGTTCAAGTTTGACTCTTTTTTTTTTAACAAGAATTTGTGTAACTCCATCAACTTACACTTAAATTCAGGTCTTAAAATTTAATTTTCATCTTTGATAACAATGGAAGGGGAAATAGGTTACCTTTTGTTAGATAAGGAGATAATTAACTATTCCTATTCATTTTGTTTTGTGAACTTTAATCGAAGGTGTTGAGGCAGTGTCATCACTTGAAACAGCGCCAAAGTGGCTCTAATCACTGGCGCCAGATTTATTTTTCACAGTGGTATTTCTAAACATTTAAACATGCCTTAATGTGAATGTTAAGTATATAGAAAATAGTGTAATGTTATATGTTCAATTATAAAAATATTTAATGTTATTTAACGCCTACGAAAAATGTATTCATTTGTTAAGAGAATCTGTGTGCCAAGTGACTCGCATGAAATTAATTGTTTCAGTTGTTTATAATCAAATAATTTTTTTTATACAATTACGTACATGATTAAAGATTCCAATAATAATTATTAGAATTTGTCATCCTTTTTTGCAATTACCATATTGGCTATTTTTGTTTTATAAAACACTAATTTTTGTGTTTTTGAATTTTAATGAATGTAAACGTTAAGTTGGTGAAAAATAGTATTTTATTTTGGAAAAATGCCCTAAATAAAATATTTGCCTGTATGTACAGTAAACTCCCGACTATCCGTGGAATAGGGTGGCCCGGGAACGCCGGATAACCGAATTCCCCGGATAATCCACTATGAACAAAGAATACGCAAAACGATCGATAATCGATTATTATAACATAAGTTACACAAATAATGACCCCGGTTAATGCAATTCACAAATAATCTTCAGAGGACAAAATAAATACAGAAAATAATTTAAAATGTCAATGTATTATAACATGTACATTTATATGTCTAACTATTTACAATACGTACATAAGTATATGTCAAAAGTAAGTATATATGTATATATTTAATTTCCTTTACACATAATACAAAAAAAATCTGTCACTTTCGTTTGCTTTTTTTTGTGAGCATTGATTTAGCTTTAATGTGAGATCTATCCATTTTGTCGCACAGTGTTTACTTGTGTCACAAAGCCATAAAGATTGATAATGTATATGACAGACATGGATAATGCATATGTCACGTCCTAGACTATTTATAGCCGAGATTAGCTGACATTTGTTTACAATCTTATGATACACGTTAGGTTTTCGGGCGTCCAAGCATTTTGTCATTGTCTCTTATATACAGTAGTCTGCTTGCCCTTTTATTTCGCTGGCCTGCGTCGGGATGCTTCCCTTTCAATGTAAAAATTAGTACGTACATATTTACATATCTATTCCCTTTATCTTAACTTCTATTAAGCCTAATATGTATTTACGTCGTAATTCACCGTTTGGAAATTTAAACACATGAATCTGATTGGAATAAAAACTGGATATATGTAAAACAATGGCAGACCCCGGATAATCCGTAAACTGGTTAAACCGCCCACGAATAATCGGGAGTTTACTGTATTTAATAAAGTTTGTAAAAAATCTACCATAAATCCTGTACTACAAAGTGATAGTTTTTCAATTTTCTAAGGCATATTTCAGCAAGAAGAAATGTAACATCAGGGTTACTTTTTTTACCAGTGTATAACTACTTAATAAAGACTGAATTTTCAACAAGAATCCGCATTTAGAGAAACTTCCTTAGAAAGATACAACTCGTCTAAAATAAAACATATACAAAATCAAAATTTTGATGGGTTGTACTTTTGAAAAATTTTAAAAACTTGACATTTTACAGAACAACACTCTGTTACAAGTTATACTGTATACAAATTTCATGTTTGTGATTTTAGCACACAAGCTATCTTTGTACAACCATGCATTATAAAATACATTTATTATTTGAACCTTTTTAATGTTATGAGTCAACCTGATTGACCTATCGTTTATGGATGAAGGTTACTGAATTTGGCTTATCATTTCAAAAGTTCATTGTCACCCTAATGTGATTTGATTTCCGCTTTTTATTGTTGTTTTTATTAAAATTATTTCTACAATATATTTACATATTTCATGTATTTTGTTTAGAAACATGTTTTAATTTCTTTGACTTCTATGAGGATCATTCAGTAATTATAGAACAAATTGATGTAGTGAAGAAATATATGTAAGAGCATTTAGCTAGTCATTTGAGCTTTATGTTGGTATCACTGTGATGGCTGACAACAATTGTCAATTGATTTGTTGATCATACTAAAATTGCTTTGTTTGCAACCTCAAAATTACATTTGACAAAAGAATTTCCACTAAAATTCTCAAATTAATTGAATAACATGACTTATTTGTTTTCTGGAAGTGAAAAAACTGAAATCTATTCTAGAATGATTGTACATTATGGTGAAAATTGTATGGACTACAGAAATTAAAGGTTAGAACAACTCTAAAATAGTAAAAAAAATCAAGACTGATTAGCAATTTCCTGGTCATCCAGTTCAAGTGTCAACTTTTTCACTAAAACTTGAATTGATAACATTATTCATGAAGACTGATGAATAATATTAGAGTTTTTTCTACAAAAAATGTGCATAACATTATCTGTAACAACCTCAATTACAGCAAAACCAGTGACACCTTAAAGAGTTAAGACAAAGAAACAAAGTGTTTAAAGAATGCTCTGAAAAAAAAATAATCCTTTTCTAAAGAAGATTTTAACCTGTGTTGAAACTTGGAATTACCAATTTGAATGGGAGAAAAAAAAACAAAACATGGAATGGAAGCACACTACCTCTGTGTCTAAAAAAAATTCAGTACAGAAACATCGGCAGTAAAAGTTAAGTTCAGTGTCTTTTGAGATAAATGCGGAGCGAATTTATGATTATTTGGAAGATAAGTGTTTACTGGAAGATCAGTAAACAGTATCTGCTACTCAGACATGCTCATTAATAAAATGAAGCTAGCCGTGATCAGATCTAGAAATCACCACAGATGTCAAACAAGAGATTTGATTCTGTTACAAAACTTTGGTCACTCTCACACCCCTTAGATGGTGAAGCAAAGAAATCTTTAAAAGATTGGGTTGGGAGTTATTTTATATAGTCCAGGCCTGCTTCCTTCTGAATTACATTTGTTTGGCCCACTCTAGAAGTATTGCGTGGAAGTTCAACGACAGCGAGGAATATGTAATAATAAGATTCAAACAACAATACGAACCCGTCCATCATTGGGACAAGTGTATTAATATTAGTGACAAATAATATGTTGAGAAATAACAAAAATTTTATTTTGTTAAAATAGCCAGTTTTTGTGCTATATCAAATCAAATTCTCTTTTTAACTTTAACTGTTCTCATAATTACAATGATATATTTCTTCACTATTACAATATTTTTACAAATTATGTATAAATGAAAAGATATTAATATTTTGGGTAAAAATCTGTTTATAGCTATTTTTTTCTATTATGCAACAATGTTTTTTACAAATGTCAGCAAATTTAATGAAAATTGAGATCATAAAACTTAAAATTTATTATTTAATGCATAGAAATTATTAGTAATAATTTTAAAATTAATTAATATATTACCTTAATTTTAGGATGTCGGAATCAACTCTTTTGGTCGTCTACAAGGTCTTATTTTACGATCACAGTTAATTGTTTTGTTAAAAAACAAAATATTTATTGAATACTCTGAAAGCTGTGATGTGGAAAATTGGAATGTGGATACATTTCGAAAAGAATATCCAAGGTTTCCGGATATAAATGTAAGTGAATAATGTATGATTTAAAGTGTTCTTATGAACTAAATAATGTGTAACTTTCTTTAAATATGTTCCTAGGCATTTATTAAATATTCATGTATAATAAATTTAAATTGTTTAATTTTATTAAGCATGAAAATAATGTACTCCTTTAAAAGCCATGCACCAAAATTTTTGTGCTTTATTTACAGATAAAAAAAATTATCTTCGGTAACAGTAGGGATTTAGGGAAATAAAATATAGTAAATACTCTTAATGGTAACCGTTTACATTTCATGTTTTTTCCTCAAAAAAACTAACGTGATTATTTCATCTGTTCACAATAGATTGTTAAATAATAGACTCTTCATCTTTATTTCTGGCTGTTTCTTTTACTCTCCAATTGACTTTTTTTTCAATAATTTTCAACTTCCTGAATTTATATTCATTTTAGATGCCATTTTCCTTGTATTAAAAATCGTAAGGCATTGCAATTTTTGGCATTAATTAAATACAAATGTTTTATAGTAAATTATAACAGCTCGTTAGCTAGGTATATCTTCAACTTGATTTTAATGATATATCTACAAATATTTATGTTTTCAATTGAACTTTAACTTGTAAATAATAATTATTCATCTGTATTTAAATTTGTTGCAAAGAATTAAAGATAAACTCTTGTTTCGTTACATCAGATATTCAATTTAAAAATTATTTTGAAAAATTAGTTAGGGTAAGCAGTGTGCCCAACTATGAATTAACATTCTGTCTGCAAACAATATGTGGCCCACTCAATACTAGATAAGGAAAATCATGCCGTAGTTGTTTGCAGAGCAACAGGAATGTTTCTCTATTAAATGTCCTGTACCTACCTTTTTTTTGGTTTTTGCCTATTGTTCTTTTATGAGTTCAGACTGGTTCTAGTGATTTTATGTATTTAGTTTTGGAACTATACAGGTCAATACCTAGGTCAGACATAGGTAACTTATTAGAGGAGCGAACTTGATTTTGCCTCCCTCTCCAGAAATACTAAATGTTAAATAATAATGATAAGATGGGTTGTAATAAGCAACCCTGTTTCAGAATGTATTTCTATTTTTAGGTATTTATTTTACGGATATTTTTAAAGTAAAGATTTTTTTACTTCATCATAATTAATCAGAGAAGCACACTTGTGGTATATAGAGATAATACTAAGGTTTGTAGGTGTTAACCAATACACCTTCTCAGATTATTCTTTACGAGCTTTAAATTGTAAAAGAATATCCTGCCATCAATAATATGAGCAAGGTGGTTGTAGGCTGTTGCGCAGCTTGACCATGTAGTTGAGTTTTACATTTGCTTCAACTGCCACAATATTTTATTCTTTGCTGCATAAGTGATTTTCAAAGGCAAGAAAGTAAGAAACGAGTAAACAGTACCATGTCTATGCCAGTTACATAAGCTTATATAGATTTGCTGAGAATGTTCCTTTTATTTCACATTTACTAACCTGTTGGAATTAAAGTTTTTTTACTACAAGTTTTATAAAGTTGCAGTGGGTGAAAATCAATTTATAAATATTTTTAATAAACTAGCAACATATGAACCAGGTTTTGTAGTAATTGAATAAACATCTTTTGCCACTATATGTTGTTTGTTGGCCCCCGAACCTAAGGAGGCCCCAAACTGTATAGCATGTAATACCTCTATGGTGCTTTGCAATTTGACCCACTAGAAAGGTAATTAGAAAATCTATTAATCAAAATAAACCAGATGAATTTGGTAGTGTCAATGTCTATTTATGAACCCTGTAACTGTAAATAGCGGCTGTAATTCTTTCCTAATAAAAAAATAACCGAAAGTTAATATAGGCACCATTTTAGAAAAAGTTAATTATTTGTGATTTGTTTGTATCGTAGTAGCTTTTGTATTGTAAAATCCTTATAATATGTTAAACTTATTATAATTTAGAACTTATATTTGTAAAATATGTTGAAACTATTTTTCAGCAGCATATTGTTTTATGCTCACATTGGGAAGCATCTGGTCCTGCCTGTCAACGACTCTCATTTATTTATATAAGTGATGGTTTGATTGTGGATTCTAAAAGTAGATTCCACCTATTCTGGACAATAAAATCGCAAAAGTCAATTCCAAATATTTGATTCCAGTGCAGCCGGTATTTACACATTCGGCGGTAAATATTCCTTTTCGCTCCAACAATGTCGCATCTACATGTCGGGCAGTAAAATATCAATCGCAGGTACATCATAATATCGTGTTTACACATTGGACGGTGAAATATCCGTCTCCGATCTAATATAGTGTTGCGTTTACACATTGGCGGTATAATATCTGCGCTGCTCTAACATAATGTCACATTTACACATTAAGCGGTAAAGTATGCATTATCGCTCTAACATTATGTTGTATTTACACATTGGGCGGTAAAATATCTTTGCCCCTCT
Source organism: Prosapia bicincta (assembly GCA_036971475.1). Classification (NCBI taxonomy): domain Eukaryota; kingdom Metazoa; phylum Arthropoda; class Insecta; order Hemiptera; family Cercopidae; genus Prosapia; species Prosapia bicincta. The sequence continues at coordinate 270,248,747 of JBAIZL010000001.1, read as the reverse complement.
AAGATAATGCATCATTTATACATTGGCAATAAAATATCTTTGCCGCTCTAACATATAGTCGTGTTTACACACTGAGCGGTAAAATATCTGTCGCCGCTCTACGATAATCTCGCGTTTACACATTGACAGCAAAATATCTTTGCCGCTCTAACATAATGTCGTGTTTACACATTGGTTGGTAAAATATCCCTCGCTGGTCTAAGATAATGTTGTGTTTACACATTGGAGAGTAAAATATTCGTCAGCAATCTAACATAATGTTTCATTTACACATTGGCAGTAAAATACCCATCGCAGCTCAAATTATGTCAAGTTAGTGAGTAATCGCGGTTGTAATCCCGGAACTATAACAACTTTTTGTAAACGTTATCTCTTTTAAAGTGTTATAAAAAAATAATATTTTCCTTATTCTATTAATTGGTAATTGTGGTATTTGAAATCGGGAATCAATTTCTTATCGGTATCATTATTGCTATCGGAATTGGTGAAATTTTGGAATCAACCCATCATTATTTATATACACACAAATAAATATAGCTAAAATTGAAGACATAAACTTATATTATCAGATTAGCCATAACCACTGTCTGCATGATAATTCAGGAAGTTATGGGAAATTATTCTTAAGTTCGTGCTTCCCAAGACAAGGTATTTGAGCCACTCGGCATTATCAACATAAAATCAGATATATTTTAGAATGGTGCATTAGGCAACCAAGCCTCTTCCAGAGTTTGTGTAATGCTACATTGTGCCGCTCACTGATGCAACAAAAATATGTTGTCAGTAATCTCACTCAATTCACAATGTTTGTACTTATTTTGAGGATGAAAAAGTTTAGAGGGAAGATTTTAATGTAGTTGAAAATTTTCAATTGATATTTAATTACGGCTTCTATTAAGAATTTTTGAAATGTAAAACTGGCTGTGATTACTATAGCTTTGTACAAGGGTGAACAAGAAACAAAGAAAGAGAAGATGGACTGTTCACCCATCTTTTCTCATTTACCCTCAATACATGTTTTGTCATTCATGACTAGAACGCGAAATTTAAATAAAAATGTTACCTTTTGTTTTGAAATCTTCTGAGCAACTAGAGCGCCATGTGTTGTTGTCACAGCCGTTTTTACATGGGAAAAGAATCATACACCACAGCAAGGATCAGCTTGACATTCAGCCTGTGCCTCTGATATCGTCCCGTTTCTTTGCATTGTGTTGTACTTTGAACTACCCTGTATATTTCAAATCACACAATAACACCATGTCCCTCAATAGACCGACATGTCATACACACTCCATTCTAAAATTAGTGGCTTTAATGTAGACAGTATATGTGTAAACTATTCAATTCGAAATTTTGTTACCAATTAGATTTTGTACAGTACAAATTTAGTGTTTTGTTCTTAATCGTTTAGCTAATTTAAATTCTATGCTTTAAATTCTGTGCTTTATAGTACTGTATTTAGTGTTGATTTGCCCCTTTGAATTATGTATGTAATGTATAGGGTAGATTTCAATTATACTAACAAATGTAATCACTTCATATTATTAATTAACAATAATGAAGGATAAACGATGAAGAAACTGCCAAAAGTAACAGTGTGAACAGATTACAAAATACACAAAAATTGACACAATTTTTAAACAAGGTATTTGAGCATAAGAAACATTAAAATGAACTTCTAAGGAAAACTAAAATTGCAAATACTAGCAATCTAAAACTTAATTGTAGGGTAAATATGCCTTTCATTATAAATTCGTAAACAAGAACAAAATCTGAAAATATGTGATTTATTTTTAGAAAATTTCTGTGAGTGAGGAGGAAGAAAATTACACGATAGATTTAAGGCCATTCATGAATCCATCACCTTATACAGTTCAATATGTAAGTATTCATTGCATTGCATGCTTTAATTCTAATTTTAACAAAAACCTTTCAGAATAATTTGTTGCGAATTGAAGGTATTCCAAATTGATGACAATATTAAATTGGATGCTAGGGCAATACATTAAAGAATAATTATGGATCTAATTGTCGATTTGTTTCATTAACACATCTTTTGGACCAAAACTAAAATGGTTCTCAAGGCCTACACTTAAAAATGTATTTTTGCTCATAAACAAACTAAAATAAATTAAAATACTGCAATAAGATATATTTGTATTTTGTAAAATCATCTTATATGAACACTGTCGTCTATTATGTACTGCATTGAAGTTCTTATTCTCGTGTTTTAAAATACATGTATAGTAGTGTTGAAAACATTCTTTTACTAATTGACTGTTTTAAACTTTTAAGAACCTGACTAAGCAAAAGATTATTTTAAAAATTAGTATGTTACAATATACAGTAAACCGCCTTCAGTAAGTCGACATAGAAATCGATAATTTTTTGTCCAAAGACAGATGACATTCTTTTATATTCAGCAAAATCACTTATGTTTCAATAAAGGGTTAATTTACACAAAATTCTGCTTGGTTTTCATACCAATTCACAATAGTTTCGGCTGGAGCAATTAAGTCCTTGTGTGTCAGTTAATAGGTTTTCCCAAACTTTGTGAAAACCCAAAGAACATTGCTGGAATTAAGTTTAAATTCATATACAAGAATTACCAATATCCAAAATTTTTCTTAAGGAAGATCCACTTTATCCTTTTGAAGGTCTGTTTATTATTTCCAATTTTTGCATCACTTAATGTGTTGTAATTTTTGTTTGTCAAAATTAACAAGATTAAATTTTGTATTAAGAACACTTGAAAATAAAAATTACTATACAGTACATCCATGCATAGATAACTTCATTGTGCAACAAGCTATAGTAACAGAAAAATAAACTATGAATCTACTACTAAATATTTGAACTGATATAACAATTTACCTCCTATTATTTAAGCGTTTATTTTGATGTCGATATTGGCTAAAACTATATTTTATAGTTTCATTAACTAATTATTGGCATTGGTATTTACAAACATAAGTAATGTAGTTGCATGATTGAAAGAAATATATTTGTGGACATTTATTTAGGTCTCTTCACTGCCCAGAGTGTTCAGATTATTCCGAGCGTTAGGTTTGCGACATTTAACTGTTGTCAACAAAGATAATGAGGTAAGTAGTTAATAGATTATTATACAATATATACATATAATTTCATAACCTAAAACTTGGTTCATTTCGTCTCAGATTCTTAAAAGTATAGGTCAAATTTTATAGGCTGGCACTTGGCTTTTAGGTAGAAGTTGTGTATTCGGAGTCTAGACAACACCAAGCACTGTTGTCATCCCTCATCGTGGCCATAAATCGCTGCCTACCTTCAGACAATCCTATTAGCTCGCTTCCGTGAATGCCCTATTTACATTTGCTGCTATTTTTACTATATTAAAAACTATTAATAAGTAACAAAATAATAAGTAAACTCTATGAATCAGCGGAAGTCTAAGGGTCGGTGATTTTGAAAAATCGCTCCTTGGCAAGGACCGTAGCCCACAAGTGCTAGCTTAAAAATTTTACCTGTAGCCTGTGTAAAATCTTTTTTAAATAGTTTTTGAACTGAAGGTAAAATTGTAAATAAAAACATAATCTTTTTAAAAACTGACAAAATAGTTAAAGACCGTTATTTCAATGTATTTTTTAAAATGTATTAAAAGATAAATGTCAAGCTGCTATAAAATTGACAAGTAATTTTAATTTATTATTATTTTTTTTTTTTAAATTTCTGTCTAAAGTTTGGTTTTGGTCGATTTTTTATGTTGAAAACCGTATGATCTAAATATTCTGAGTACAAAAGTTATATACTTCAAAAAAATTTGTATTTCATGTTTATTGAATTATATTGATTTCATATTGTGATGATTACAGGTCGTTGGAATAGTAACAAGAAAAGATTTAGCTCGTTATAGAGTGTGGAAACATTTTGGGAGAATTGGAGTGGAAGAACTGAAAATATCTGAGAATATGTGATATTATCTACTAGTTTGTGTCATTTACAATTGTAGACAATACTGTCAGTTACATAAATATTCTAGGTTAATATATATACATAGCTAATTAGAAGATAAAACTCTATTGACCATCATTTCCAATTTGAATTTTAGAAATAATTGTGATCATATTCAACAGATTTTTTATTCTTCGAAAAATCTGTTACTTTTGTGTACAGAGTTTAACAAATAACTCTCTCTCCTTTTGTCAGTTAATGGTTATAGACATTGATGGTAATTTTTTTAAATCTTATAATTTAAAATTTATTCATTTAAAGTAAATTGAGGTTGTTATAGCCAGAGTGGGCCTTCCTGTTGTGGTCTAATGTTAGATAATAAATGCTAATGATTTGCTCAATTTTTAAAAGGGAAAATAGTTTTTGGTATGGAAACATGATTTGCCATGCCAGATGATCTTTTCTGCCATCAGCTGTTTATAGGTTAACACAGATGATCTAATATTTTTCAGTGTTGCTATCTATCAGCATGTAGCATAATTGCAATTAAACAATTTTTGCAGTAAAAAAAAAGAGTTGGCTCATCTGGCTTTAACATCCTGAATTTCTGTAATAAAAATTGTAATTATATTAATACCGGACAACTGAGTAGCTAGAGCATGCCTTCTAATTTGAAAGTCTAGATACCTAATAGGACCAATTTTCTAAGGTTTTTTTGCCCACAGAACAACTCAGTTCTAGAAAATGAGACTAGATTCAAACCTAGGGTAATAAAAGGTTGCAGAAGCATAGTGCTAATGCGTTACTCTCTTTGTATTCTCAATAGGAAAGGCAATTCTACAATCTCTCTCTCTCTCTCTCTCTCTCTCTCTCTCTCTCTCTCTCCATCCCTCTCTCCCTCTCTCTTTCTCTCTCTCACTCATAAACTATGTCCATTTTTTAAAAAGTGTCATATTATACAAGAGTTGTCCATGAATTACATTTATTCTCTCTCACTCTTAAACAGATTTTCTACATAGTAACTATTCAGATTGAGGCATTTATCATATCGATCCACAAGCTTTTCAGTTCCAACTTCTGTAGGTTTTAACTATCAATTTTAAAGCTACATGTCAAAGTGTGTTGTGAACCAGTTGTTTCTCTCTGGAAAGAAGTGGTAATCACTCAAGAAATAAGTTCTTTATCAAAAGCTTTGAGGAATGTTAACAAGGTGCTAATTGTTCTGGTATAAAGATTTTTGCCAGCCTCTGGCACTGGTTTTCCATCACAATTTTATGATATGAAATGGCAGGTTTTAAGAAAAATGGAGTGATACTTTTGTAAATGTGAAGTGACAATTTTCACAAGTTTTTTTTGTTGTTCATTCATCAGCCACAATGTTAGGCAATTGTGATTCTCATAGTGATCATTGAGACAGCCATTTTTTAGCATATCGTAGCCAATGTCCCTTGGGGTCGTAAGTTGGCGATGGATTATAAATCTCACAAAATAAAGCAATAAATAGTAATTAAATAATATCATTCTAAATGAAAACAACTTACACCCTAACATAAAATTCACCATGGAAGAAAAAATAAACAATTAAATAAACTATCTAGACCTAACAATAACTAGAAATACAAATAACATTGAATACTTAATTTTTAAGAAACCTGCACAAACCATTAATACAATACTAAACTACTCTAACCATCCCCCACAACATAAAATGGCTGCTTACAACTCACTCTTATACATAATGCTAAAACTACCTTTAAAAAACAAAGAAAAAGCCAAAGAAAAACAAATAATTTCTCAAATAGCCCAAAAAAATGGATACAATAAAAAACTATAAATAAATTAGAATTTAAAATATTAAATAAATTAAAACAGCCTACAATCAAACTACAAACAACAACAAAATGGGCCACATCCACATACACAGGATACAACATAAGAGGAATAACTAAAATACTAAAAAATAATAATATTAACATAGCTTATAAAAACACAGGAAACATAATCAATAAAATAAACCAACCGGAAAAAATATGTCCCACATTTAATAACGGAATATATAAAATCAAATTCCCATACTGTAATAAAATATACATAGGCCAAACAAAAAAGAAATTAAAAGACAGATATCAAGAATACCCCAATGCATACTTCAAGCCTCACATTTACAACTCAAACTTAGCTACACACGCCATCAATAACAAACATACATTCCCCACATTAGAAAACATACACCTGATAAAAAAAAGTACAAAAAAGCCTCAAAATGACAATCTGGGAACAACTACAAATTTATAAACATAAAAATAATATCATAAACGAACAAATACAAATAAAATCAAAAACCGATAAGTTATTCAACATAATAGACAAAATTAACCCCAAGACAAACTTAAAAGACTCCCACAGTGCAGTGAATCCGAAAATAGAACAATAAAGGAAATTCCACATACCTGGCAGTCTACTACAACACCCCGGTCAGTTGATGCTCGACAATGGAGATACTATCAATCTTTGAAAGTTAACTAGCATAAATACCAAGTAAGATTCTTGTTGAAGTAAATATAGTTTTAAAAAAAAATGTATATATATATATATATATATATATATATATATATAATACATTACATATTTATATAATAAATTATACAATTTATATAGATATTTAATGTTGAAAGTGTATATATTTAGTGCCTACTTTTGTGCGTAAATGAATGAAATTTGTTTATGAATCTGAAAGTGAAACACTCATCGTATTACTGTTAAACTACATTTTTTTCTTTGTACAATCACTTCTAATTTCTAACCTATATGCATGAAAAACATTTTACTATATGAGATTGTATTTAAATAATTGTTGCATGTTATATATTATTAATTAGATACTTTTTTCAATTTTCGAATTGACTTGGGTTAATAATTAAGTGGTATTTATGAGAGATAATTATAGCCTCATTATAAGAAAAAACAGTATTTTAATAATTAATGCACTTCTAATTGAGAAGATTAGAAATTCAGAATAAATTATGTGATTTTATTTGTTTGGGAAAGAAATGTGAACAAAATCTGTAAGTTAATGAATGATTTTACCAACAAGCTACTCTTGACGGCATCAGCTGCTGGTGACGGCAGGTTGACTGTCACAGCATCCCTACCCTGCCACAGACCCATTCCTAATCCACTTAAAACAAAGTATAGAGGTTTATGCTATTAAATACATTCTTTATCTATTCCAATTGTGCCTTTAGCCTGAAAAAAAAGGATACTACTTATTATGGCTGATCTCTGTTATGATTATGAAATTGTTTTATATTGCTGCAAGACCTGAATTGTTTTAATAACCCAATTATCACTTTTTGGCATGATTCTTATTTTATTGATTCCTTTCGACTAAATTTACTTTTATACTGGTTTTACTGGTTAGCACCTGTATCTAAACCCTATAATAATTAGATCAATTGTAAACATTTTTTTTAAATTTCTAACTGATAGTTATGACTAAAAGGTTAAAAAAACATGGTGACTGTTGTTGAGGTCTCACAAATCAGTGATATGCCAAAAAGTGCCGACGTTATTAGGCGTCTTTCACTCATTGTGCTCATTAGCTATTTCTTTCCATTTTATTGCCCTATCAAAAACCAGACAATTTTAGAGTGTCTTTTAAAATACTTAACTAGAATTAATATATGAATTGAATGTTTTCTTTAACCAACACTGGCTTGCTACTTTAATGGCCTCATACCTGATTAGTTAGTAGGTTCTGATAAATCTCAAAATCTATTCTAGGTAATTATGGTTATGTTCAGAATTGGTGTCATTGGTCTTTTCTAAGTTTTCTCTATTGATGTTCAATTTAAAATCAGGATTATTATGACCTAATGATAATAGCCTACATTCGTTCCATATTATGATTAATTCTTTTTTCCAACACTATTCATTGGCATTTTTGCTAGTTACTGCCAATATATGCCATTTTTATATGCCAAAGATGCTATTTTATCATCTGCATATAGCAGGGTGTCTAGTGACAGGGAAAACCGGGAAAACCTGGAAAAGTCAGGGAATTTTAACATTCTGGAAAATTCAGGGAAAAGTCAGGGAAAATTTTAAAAAATCGGGAAAATATTTATTTTGATTAGAAACAAAACTAGTGGCAATTGCTCTCGAATATTTGGTATTGTAAGCCAGCGGTTTAGGGTCAGGGCAGTCAGGAAATAACACTTCTTTATTTAGATGCCCATTATTTATTTGATGAGCCCATTGCTATGACTTCAGGACTTATGTCAATAAATATTAAACGTGTCGAGTTGGTACAGCTGGGAGGTTTTAGCCTGGACCGTGGCCTTGGGGTGCGCAGTGGTTCTGTTATCATATGGACAGGTGGGGATAACAGATAACTCAGTCTGTTTCTGACCACACAGAACGCTGTGTAAACATTCGTAGCCAGCTATTTGCCTAGACTCGTGATAGTATGTGTTTTATTTGACGGTGATTATTTTTACACTGTTTATTTCAACATGGAAGGTTCCAGTTTTCATTGCAGTAGCGGGCAAGCGCGTCATGCAGATGTCGTCATTACCTCCCCTCCTTCCTTAGAATAAATATAAACTAAAAGATGAAGTGACTGAAGCAGAGATTATATGGTGCGTGAATTTAGTAATGCAACACTTCTTTACGCAATGCAGAAGGTAGTGTGTGCCTCTTTCCAAGGATGTTCCCTGATAGCACCATTGCACAGAACATGAGATTGGGGAAAGATAAAATTTCCTATAGTGTTGTATTCGGTTTATCAAATTATATTAAAGACCTGTTACTGACATCATTAAATTCAAATTTTAACTATGTAATTGGCTTTGATGAAAGTTTAAACAAAATATCACAAAGAGCCCAAATGGATTTGAGTGTTAGGTATTGGGATGCAGAGACGGATGAAGTGAAAGCTCGATATTTTGGTTCTGTGTTCCTTACAGACACAAAAGCAAAAGAGTTACTCAATTCGTTCTTCAAAGTCTGGATTTATCCAAGATCCTTCAGATATCAATGGATGGGCCCAATGTAAACTGGGCTTTCTATAGACATCTAAAAGAGGAAAAGTCAGGGAAAACTCAGGGAATTTCTTCAAGCTATTTTGCTAGACACCCTGGAAAAGTCAGGGAAAACTCAGGGAATTTCTTCAAGCTATTTTACTAGACACCTGTATAGGCCTAAATTGATCTCTATATGCTGTTTATTAAATATTTGTATATTTTTAAACAAAATATTGCTTGCAACTTTTTCTTCAAGAAAACTATTATTTGTTTATAAAGCTTTGTCATTTTATAGAACAGTGCATATTTTGTTACATAAATCTCTTTAACTAATTAAGTAATATGTTAGTAACTAATATATCTAATATTTAGAAGTTGTAATATTACAATTGACTCCTGCAGACACTCTTATGGATCATTAGTATTTACAAAAACAGAAAGGATATATTCACGTTTATTGTATGGGTTTCATATCCTGTCTAATAAAGGTATGAGATATTGAACTTGAATTAAACCTGTCCATTTGCAAACAAAATTTTGTAATTATTCGGTATCCAGGTGTATTATTGCAAAAACAAATTATACCTAAACGTACTATTGCAAACCAATATTCCCAAAAGTCCTACAGAACATTAGGAAATGTTTTGAAAAAAAATAATTTCAAGACACAATATTATAAACTCAACGTTTCTTTGTTTAACAGAGCTTTATTTTATACACAATTGAATATAGCTATAAAGTACCCAGGTAGGATATTTGGTTAAATAAATGAAAACGTGGTTAGTTAAAGTCTTCTTCCTTCCAATTGCTCTCACTTAGCTTACACAATTCGAGATCTTGCTCCCAATACAATCCAGGTAAGTCCCTTCGTTGTTGTCTTTCCTTATCTAGTCCACTGCAGACCAGGAGGTGGTCCTTGTCCATAATAGATGTTTGGCATGCACATATTGTCCACCTGTTAGATTCTAATATTTTCATTCTGCTGAGATGTCTGGCGAGACAATCATGCCCTGGGGCCAGTCTGAAGTTAGCAACAGATGTTTTTCTCGGGAGTGTTCTATTTGCCTCAAACACATTATAGAACTTGTCTTTCAATCTTTCCTTCATCATATTCCTAAAACCTTTTTGGTAAGATGTTTTAATAATTTGTATTCTTGCTTGTGGTTAGTTAAAGTGAGTGCTTGTAATGATAAGTGAAATAGCCTCCATTTTGGTATAGGTTACTACATCACTACATATAATAAGAAGGCTGAGTTCCATTTTATGCATGTACTGTTATTTTGTGCATTAGTAAACTTTAATATTTTTTTTAAAATAAAATTTAACCACTTACTTTTAGCTCTATTGTAATCTAATACTTTATAAGTACGATTAGTGTACTTTTTTATAAAGAAGCCTTGATTTTACAGTTTCATGTGTTTTTAAAGGTAGGTTAAGTATATTTTTTTTCAAATTTGTTAATATTAGTGACATCAGCACCAGGTTTTATTTCTTCTATTTTCATGTGGACTTTCTACATCATCAAGTATTATTTCTATTTGAAATATCGATGATGACTAGATGAACAATAATTATCTAGAATTTCTCCATAAACATGCCACTTTTTTAAATATAAACACAGAATTTAGTTATAGAAGTTGGTTTTTATAAGTTGTGTATTATCATTAAGTATTTTTAATAACTAGAGGTAGATATAATCTGGATTAAAACTTAATTGAATTTTATTGAAATGGATAATTGTTAATGATGCTTTTTATTAAAGTCGAATATGGGGCCTTATAATCATTCATTTTATGACATATATCTTAATTTGCAAATCTAGTTATCATCTTGCATAAGAACTAACCGGTGTTAAAAGATCATCTTTTCTATCAGTGCTTTCCATTGGTTTAAAATATAATTGATGGTTTACACATGATTTTTTTTATTCACCGTTTTAAGACCTTGTTTGTCATTGTTGATTTTGCAACCAACATAATTTGATCCTCTCTTTGTGATTACATTCTCATAATTCTTCTCCAACCATTAACATCTAACTCTTGTGATTTTGAAAAATTCATAAAACCTATTGTGTAAAGTGTCAGTAGCTTCCATTGGATCTTCACCTCAGTTCTGTTATTTGTGCCTTACAATGTTTTTATACATCCACGTGTAGTTGGGAGCTTTTTGTGATATTGAATGATCAATATTGTTACTATGTGATGGTCAATAGAAATTTATTTCCAATATCAACCATATCTATAAATCTTGTATTATAAAAGTCTTCTTTTTACCTGTCTAGTGATAATTCACACTAGATAACCATCCTGGACTCTAATGTCTGATTGCAAGATAAATATACACATTTTAATAAATAATTATGTATTAATGTTATACTGCAGTAAATTATCCTAAGTAATTATTTACACATTTTTTTTTAGATTTCATATAAAGACATTTAATTTGTTTCTTCTCTGGTATGTTGAATCACACAACCTTTTACTCAATTAGCGGCACATTATTTAAAGTGATACTATTAAGATGAGTAAGTAACATTTCCATTCCAAAAAGTATCTGTGTACGCAAAAGTTAAATAAAAATTATAGTTTATTTTTAGTAGGAATTTGTTGGTTAAGACTTTAAGTATATTTAAGACTAGGGATGGGCCGATTCCTAAAATGTTCGATTCCGATTCTAAAATTTTCCTTTCGATTCTCGATTCTTTAGTCGATTCTCGATTCTTTCAAGTTATATTAGCTTACACGCTAAGTTCTCTAATCATTAATTTAGTTAAAATCTTGGTCATATGGCAAAACCTTTTAAAAGTTCTGTTTTAATGTAGGTCTAATAGGCTACACAAAACCTTCAACAATGAGAGTGATATCTGTCTATAATATAATTTATTAAGGTTAAGTTTCGGAGGAATAATACAGTGTATCTGTTATCCGTCTATTCGCTCAAATGTCATGGCCACGGTTTCGACGGTGACGGTTAATCGAGTTTTTACTGTACTTTTTTGTGTTTTGTTCTGACATTTAGTGAGAGAGAGAGAGAGAGAGAGAGACGAGCGATGTCAAACGACCAGAAATGGTTACGATCTTGATTGCTGTTGCTTCATAAATAATAATATTTTCGTTTACTTTAAATATGTAATTCATTCAAATCAACTAATACATAAATAAGGCATAGTTGGTAATTAATTATTTTTCCACACAAATATAATAAATTTTTGTAATAAATTTTGTTTGGTAATAAATTACTCCACACGCATATTTTAATAGTTAACAAAATAGGAATCGGAATCGACACTTTTATGATGAAGAATCGAGTATCGACGATTCCTCGATACCACCTAGAATCGACGATTCCTGGAATCGAGAATCGGAATCGGCCCATCCCTATTTAAGACAATTGTAACTTAAGACTATTTTACTTTTTTAGATCTGCAGAGAACTGAAATATCTCAATGTATAATATTTATATTTTGACCATCTAGAGTTTATATTATACTGTGATTGTATTTGTATTATATAATTTTAAAACATATGTACAAATTCTATTTTATTATATAAAATAACATTTAATGCAAAGTTATATTTTGTTTCCTTTACCCTCCGAATGTAAGTTTTTAAAATGAAATGTTTTTTATTGAATAAGTGAATAAATTGGATTTACAATAGAAATACAACCCAACTACAATTCTTAAAAATGTACAAAACTAAATAGGATTAATTTTAAATAGACTAAAGCTCCTTAGATCAAAAATCAACTAAACTGAAAGAATGACATCCGTCAGAAAAATAACGTACTAAGTGCTGCTTAGTACCATGACTACTTTGCGTTCTTGTTTGCAGCCCAGTTTTCTTGGTTTTTGTATCTCACAGGTCAGTGATCGCATATCAGACTAATTCCTTGCTGAGTTTTGAGAAGATAACTTGTTTTAAAGGCCTTGGTGTGAGAAATGGAATGTTATAAAATTTCAAATTAAAAAAATTATCTTCACACGATATTATTTTGTTTTGGCTATGGCCAATGTTAGAAATAGTGGTATAAAAGTGGTCTTTTTTCTATTATAATTAACAAATCAGTTAAAATGAAAACTACTATACTTTTCTCCTAATTTTAAAGAAAAATATTATTGATTCATCTATTTTATTTATTTTTTATTATTAATATTGTCTTGTTCATAAATCAAATATTTTCCAAACTGTGCCTTTCCACAAAGATTTAATTCGATTGATTTTGAAATTTCCTCAGGCTCATAACTTTACTCAAAAATTTACTGAAGTCTATATAGAGCCAAATAAGAAATTCCAAATACACTGATACATAATATTTCAAACCATATGCAACATAAACATCTTGCATTTAAGTCTACGTTTCATAGACTAAACATACCGGTGTCTACTAATGAATAAAGAACTAAAAACTCTTAGCATTCAGAAACAGATGACAATTCATGAATAACCCATGACACAAAACACAAAAAATATAATATATGGAGAAGACCTCCACATACATAAACAATACCTCAAAAAGATTATTAGCTCTATTTAAACATTGCACTGTATTTATAATGTTATTATTGTTAATTGTAAATAATTACTCCATCACTAAGTGCAATTACTACATATGCAGCCGACGTACTTTTCAAAAACATAATGCACGCGGCACAAGACGAAACATATATGATGTTAACAAATACCAGCATCACGGACCGAACAACACCAGAAAATTAATTCAGTGATTCGACAATGGTCAAGAGACCGAAAGGTGCCTCATTACATAAGATAAAAATAATTGCACTTAGTGGTGGAATAATTGTTTACATTAACAATAATAACTTTATATATATATATAGTAACGTTTTTTTATATATTTCCGCCAACTATTATTTTACCGCCAAATAGTTCTGAGAGCAAATGGTTCTAATTGTCGCCGCAAGAGACCGACTGTTGACTGATAATAAAACAACTGACTGATAATCTGGTATTTTCCGATAAGTTCGATATTTCCAGTATAGTTTTAATAGGAAATAAGACCAGTCGTTGAGAGAGACCCGGACTAGCGAGTCGAAAGAGATCTTCCTGGCAACCAACGGACAACACCAACCAACCGAATGCACACTTCATGAGGAAACCAGTAAGAGGTAACGCATAAGTAACGACTCACAACAACTTAAACATATTTAATGTTCTTTTGTATTTGTTAATAATTCGTACGTTTATTTGAACGCACTGTCCACGGCCCATTGAGGGTTTTCCTATGTTGATTAAACTCTATAAAATGGAAGCCTGTCTAACATGGATACAGATAATGTTTTCATCCCTGGAATATAGATTTACTGTCTAAAACAGAATTTTCCTTTAGTTGATAAGTGGGAGACATAAGTTACTGTAGTATGGTAAAAAAAAAACGAAAAATAAAGTATTTAGTAATAACAATAGCGCTTATTGTAGTATGGTACATTTATTGGTGGACATGACTCAAACAATAACTTTTTTCAATCACAGTATGCAGAAAGGTTGTTTTTGTTATGAATTCCATTCATTACCAAGAATGAGTATAGATTAACTGTACAATAAATTCTCCAAATTCTCTCGGAATGCTAATTACCTTATCTTCTCAGTTTGAATCTGAGCTTTGCAACGTTCTGTACTGTATTGAAAAATAATGTTTGAGCGAATGGTATTACAGACAGCGTTGAACAAGTTTAGTGCCGATACGATTTTAGTTTTAATTTCAGTGTTTAGGACTATACTGTGATTTCTTCTTTATCATCATCATTCTTAAAAGCAGTGCTGTACATACATAATATCAAACAGCAAGGATAAAACATTATCTGTTTTGGAAAAAGTGAAACTTATTGAAAAACATTAGAAAGATTAATGATCAGCTAAAGAATTAGATGTGAGATTTAAAATTGGGAAAATTCAGATATATGATACATTAGAAAACTCAGACGAAATTTTAAACAAATGGTTAATGAGACTGCAGGTCAGATAAAAAGACTGGGTAAATTGTCTTCGAACGATGATGTAAATAAAGCTGTTTGGGAATGGTTTGTGTGTGCTCGATATAAAGGGTTACCTATTTCAGGCTCGCTAATTCAAGCAGAAGCTTAAGATGTTGCTAAGAAATTGGGAAGAACTTATTTGAAGCCAGCTAAAGGTTGGTTAACCAGCTTTAGGTCATGTCACAATATCGTTTTCAACAAAGTTTGTAGTAAATCTAATGATGTGAATGTTCAAACCATAAATGAATGGAAAGCGAAGCTAATAAACATTATTCACGGATATGACACAAAAAATATTTTCAGTATGGATCAGACAGAATTTTGTTTTAGATAACAAACTTTTAAACAACAAAATCATTGTTTGAGAAAGGTGGTAAGTGTGTTTAAGATAATTGATGAAAGAAAGACTTACTGTGTTTCTTTGTACTAATATGGAAAAGAAAATAGAATTACCTTTTGTCATAAGAAAATCTGCTTGTCCAAGGTCATTAAAAATATTGCCAGTACAATGGTGACTTGAAAGCATGGATGACCACTGCCATAACAAAACAGTGGCTGATATGTTAAATGAAAAAATTAAACTTGAGAAGAGAAAGGTGTTATAATGCTTCTACACATCTCTTTAATAAATGTGAAGTTGGTCTCCCCCCCCCCCCAACACAACCCCAATTATTCAACCACTAGACCAAAATGTGATGGTAAATTTAAAGTGTTTTTATCGGAATATGTTGCAGCCGCTATAGCAAAGCCACAGAATTTTACATTTATTAAATATTTAGCATGGATACAAAACCACAATAATAGACAAACTATGGAACAATATTTTTAAAAAACACTAAAATTAACACTATAGACAGGGAAAACAAATACATCACAATACCATATATAAACAGAACATCAAATAAAATAGCCCACAAATTTCAAAAAACCAGGATGCAAAATAGCATACAAAACTAATAACAATTTACAATACAAAATACAACACGATACCAACAACAAAGATAAACTATAAGCACCAGGCGTATACAAATTAAAGTGCAACAAATTCTACATTGGGTAAACAGGTCCCGGCTTTAAACAAAGAGTTGAGGAACACCAACTCAGCATTTTACAATCAAATAAAAGAAACAGGACACAAATACACAGTCATTTACCATAACTTAGAAATCTTACACATCAACAAAAATGGACCACATCTCAATACACTATAACAATATGAAATTTACAGACACACAAAACCACAAAGTACAAACATATTAAACGAACAAACCCTATACAAATCACATACTCTTTGATACTATCGAAAACCTGCCTTTAAAACCGTCACCGCTTAACCTAACAACTCCAAGCAGAAAATACTGATGAAGATCGCCACATAGCAATTGAAAACAATGTATCAATATGTTTTTACAAAATTTAAAGTTTGGATAGTCTTAAACTAATGTTAAAGTGATTAATTAAGTTACAGATTATAAATCCCTGTAAAAGTATTTTTAATGGTTTAGAAAATGTTACTTTTATTTATAAAACATCAATGATCCAGTTGAAATACTCCTTAATTTAAATAAAATAAAATTAACAATGTAACTATTATGAATTGTTTCCATGGGCGCAAATAAATTTACAAAAAAATGTTTGAAATATTAAATTAAAATTATTTGTAAAATTTTCCATTAACAACAGAGGTAAAGCTACAATACAATTTTTCTTAAAACTTTACCTAGATTCTTAAAAATGAAATATGAGCACTTTTAAGTAATTATAACCATTGTTTGTTGGTATAGTTACATAATACAATATTTCTATGAACAAAATATTAAAGTTTGATCATTATTTGTTTTATTTATATTTGTTCTAATGAATATAGAAAACACTTGAACCATAATTGTGTTTATGAAATCTTTATCACGCAAAAGTTTTAACCTTAAAATCAACTAAACATAAGTACCTACATAAATATCATCTGAAAATAATTAAAAATATATTACTCATCTGTTAATACATTTCACTATTTTGTTTAAATAATAAAACAAAATAAACTTGAAATATGCCAAACATAATTCAACATATATGTAAAAAATCCTAATTGCTTTGGTAATGTGAAAGTTTTGCAAAGTGTTTTTTTTTTATATATAGATTTTTATATTCAATTAAGTATTAAGATGCAATGAAATAACTGCTATTGATACATAATTAAATTTTGAAAACAGAGTGAATATGTATTTTTATATCAGTGAAAATCATTAACAAATTATTCCTCTTTTTAGAAACCATATTTTTGTTACGATGAATAATTGAAGTATATAAACAAAATAGTCTAACTGTTTAATAGTAATGTAATTTTGTCTAACTGTTACTGTTTGCAATTGAACTTAGTGTCTAAATGGTTTGCAAATGAGTCAGTTTCAACTGGTACACATTTTTTGGTATTCGCCACAACCTAAAATGTCATCCTCTTCTTTACGTAATGACAACTAAAACATTACATTAGTGGAGGTTTCTTAGTGCATTGGTTTTTTCCAAGAAATGTTAGTTTAAAAGTAGCTATTCTCCATTCAACTCCCTAAGTGACGTTCACTTTGTCACCTGTTTAGACCATCATGAATTGTAATTTTGACAGTAGTTAATAGTTTCAGTTAATATTTTATAGAAATATTTGAAAGTAGTATAAAATGTGCATTCATAAGTGAGGTGTACACGTTGTAGAATAAATAACAGTGATGTATTCTGTTATAGTTGATATTCTGACAGATTTAACCCTTAGGCTGGGGCTCCACTTCCCATCATTTATCGTGCTACGAAGTATGGTTGGTAAGTCTGTGGAATGAGAAGGCACTGAACAAAGGTGCCTCCACTAGCGAGAGTCTCCAGCATCCAACCTTTTACTGCGCACTGCAGAGTGAAGTGTCGTAATAATGGAACCTGTTCTACTACCCTCTGTTACCAACAGGTTGCTCCACTAGCTGTAGACTGTAGTGTCGTGTCTGCAGCCAAGGCAGTCCAAGCTCACGTTTACCTCCACAATAGACAGTAGTGAAGCCACTCAGCATGCGGTGACACTGCAGAGTGAAGTATCGTACGATAATGGAACCTGTTCTACTACCCTCTGTTACCAACAGGTTGCTCCACTAGCTGTAGACTGTAGTGCCGTGTCTGCAGCCAAGGCAGTCCCAGCTCATGTCTACCGCCACAATAGACAATAGTGAAGCCACTCACCATGCGATGACACTGCAGAGTGAAGTGTCGTACGATAATGGAACCTGTTCTACTGCCCTCTGTTACAAAAAGCTACGGCAAGTGGAGCCCCAGCCTTAGTAGTACTAAATACCATCACATTTTTAGTTTTACACTTATTCAACTATTTATTGCAGTGTTTTGCACTGAAAAGAATCGCTATTTTTTTTTAAAGAATTTATATGTAGATATTAATTTGTTTTCAAATGATAACAATGATTATTTAACTTTTTGACCTTGTATTTTATATTTTTAAAGTCAGGTGTGAGTTGGGTTTTGCTACTGTACTTACCATAGTCAAAATGTAGTTTTTAAACAAGTATATTAGTGGTAAATCAATTGTTCGTCATAATATTTTGTTGCTCTACTCAATGTTTTTCACCAGTTTTTCTGTAAGTGATCTATTATGGCTGTTTTTAAATTCCCAGTCTTAAATACATGATGGGATCCCTTACACACGTTAAACTATTACGTTTTCAAATTTTACTTACTTGCCTACAAAGATTCTTCATACATATAATAATAACTCTTGAACATTATCAAGTTTTTAATCAATAGTGACATTTTTTCTGGGTGTAAATGAATTTTTACATTTGCACAAAATGTCACATCTAGAAAATAATGTTTACATTTATTTCATATCTGGAAATTTTAACCTGCTCATCATTTTCCTTGCATAATTCTCTTGCTCCCTATTAGTTTATTTCATCAAACAGTTGTAGGTAATTAAAAATCCCCTTGTTTGTTATATTTTTTGTCATGACATTAACTGTAAAAAAATAGGGGTAGTATATAAAAGTCTTTTAATGTATCACTTAGAAATTTTATTCCTAATAGAACTTAAAACTCTTTAACAAAAACCGTTTACTGTTTCATCATGTACAAATAAATATAGTCATTAGATTCCTGTTTCTTTATTTGCACGTTAAAGGCATAATCAATTATTTCAGCATTGAAAAATTAAAAATAATTCCAAACATTGTATTGAGGATTCAGTTTGATATTTTTCCTAGAGTTTCCTTATTATTTTATTACTCATGGTTTCCCAGACCCAGCTGTTCCCATGAATTAAGAGTAATTTTGTCTATCAGTCTTAACCACTATTTTATCTTCCTTTACAACAGTCTTATTACATGCACATTTTTTTTTATAACAAAAGTTTGTTAGTTTACGTTTTTTAGTGTTTTTTTATGAAAACAATTTTGTGTTTCAACTTTTCATTGCTTAGACTTACTACTCGACGGAGTAAACATTGCAGCCGAAGAGGGAAATAATAGTATCAAAAAAAAAAAAAAAAAAAAAAAAAAAAAAAAAAAAGTTGTAAGTGATTACTAGTAGCTCACGCGAAGATGGAATCAACAAATGTTAATAGTATCACAGTATCTAGTAGTTCATATATTTTCCTATTGCAATGTTTATGGAGTCTAGTAGTATAGCTGTTCACTCGTAAGCTGGTGCATGATCGATCGATAGATAATAAAAGCTAGCCCTATTCAAAAACATTAGCTTTTGTAATGCATGTTGCATCAAAAGCCATCGCTAAGAAATTGCAGGTGTTGTGGTCATTTGAAAATCTTATAGAAGAAAGTTTGTGTAAAACTTCATGTAAATGATCTGTTAATACGGCAAATCAAATTGTATATTATTTATAGCAGCCTTCCGGCCTTCTTAAATTTACATTATTGTAATATAAACACATATTATAATGTTTGTGGAGCGGTCTTTTGCTTCTTCTACCCTATCCTCACCCTTTAAGGTCACGCGCCAGCTTACGAGCTATACACTCTTAATACTTCCATTATTTAAATATAGCACATCTGGTAGTTCAATGTTTTTATGGGAAATATAAGCTCTTTCCCAATTTAGGAAATGTAATAAAATATCTAATAATAATCATTAGTTTAGTGTATACCAAAACCCAAAATAAAGAGTGGAAAGTATATCAAATGTTAAAAAATGTTAGCAAAAAGGAGATGATCCAGAATTCCTTGCTAAAACAAGTTATAAAATATTTAACAACAAATTATTACTCAAAAGTCTTCTTTCAATCCAGGATCATGGGTGGAGTTGAAGGGGTGCAAAGATCGGCATTGCCCCCCAACTTTCTGGACAGGTGTATTATTTTTTTTATAGTTAAAAGCGTACAATGAACTCATTAAAATACTACAAAAATAATAATAGTGCTGACAAGAAATATACTCGGCAGTATCAGTTGTTATTTTGGTCCTATGCGAGATATTTTCTAAATATGACTGTAAGTTCAAAGAAAAATATGAACCTTATTTTAATCTTTCAAGTCATGATGTTCAAAATGAAATTTTAGGAATTGTTTCCTAACACACATTAAGCTTGATATTCAACGTTATGTTTCTCAAAGAAACAAAATCAGACTTATTTTTAGACTTGTGACTGCAAAATTCGAAAAAAATGTTCATTTTGCAAAGTTATAAATCTAAAAGCTCCCGTTTTGTGTTTTATCAGAAATATTTCGTTGAATATCATACCCTGACTTACCAATACAAAACGTAATTTTAAACATGTACCTTATTAAGTTTTTGGATGCTGTCTCAATGTCTCCAAGCTTTTAAATGTTCTCTATTTTTTGGGAATATACCCCCGGACACCATTTGATACCCTCCAGGACAATCTTGTGCCCCTCCAGAAGAAAACTTGTAACTCCGGCCATGCCCAGGATAAGTTTAAAAAGACATCAGCTGAACTATGTAATATATATTAATGTAACATTTGTTGATTCCATCTTCGCGTGAGCTACTAGTAATCACTAAACACTTTTAAATGTTTTAAACTTGCCTATAGTAGCACTTACTTTGCTTGTTGAGGACAGCCTTTTCGAGAGATATGTCCCATTGTCAACTCAGACCGTAACTGGTCTCAAAGTTTTCGTAGGTTAAGGTATTAGGGTGGGGGTGGTATATTATGGTGGTGTGGGTGTATCTTGTGAGTATTAGGAGTTATGATGTCGAAAAGTGTGTGTGAGTTATAATGTAATTGTGTATTGAGTACGTGTGTAGGGTGTAGTTTGAAGTGTCTGTATATTTTGTATTGTTCAGTTGTGTAGCGATGGCTATTTCTGTGTTGTTTATGAAGAATTTGTTGGTTAGATTTTATGTCTATGTAGTCATGTTTTGTGAAGTTGAGATGATCGGCGAAGTTTGATTGGTAAGTATTGTTTGTTAGTGCGTTTATGTTTTCATCAATTGGCATTTAGCGCTCGCATTTTCATTGTCAAAGTAAGATTGCAAAATTTTAAAACTTGGTCTTCACATTTTAAGGTAGTGTTTTTTCCTTACAGTTTCAGTTTTTTTAGTAAAGGTGAAAAGAATTTTCACAAAAACATTCGAATTTTTAATGATAGTCTGCTTTTAATGTCAATGTCTTTACTTTCATCCATGTCTTAATCTTGATGAGAATTTGTATCATGTTAAATTTTGTACAAACTGTCTTGTACCTCATTACTAATTCCACTTGTAATTGTGTCATTATCTGTGACATATTCATTCAATATTTCAAAAAACCTCAATTATTCTAAAATCCCAAAACTATTCAGTTTTAAAGATTTTAAGGGAAATAATGTTTATAATAAAAAGTGTTTCAGTTACTGAAATAACAGTTAATAAAATAAAGCATATAATTTTATAAACAGTTATTGGAAAATGTGCAACAAAGGTACATTCAAGAATAAAAGTTATAGGATACTAACAATAAGTTGAAAATAAAAAAATAGAACATTGAAATAAGCTTGAAATCAAAGCACAATCCACAAATAACACTGAAAGTGATAAAGCTATGACAATATCAACAACTAAATAAAGTATAAAACTTTTGAAACTAGCTGTTAGAAAACTTGTACCAAAAATTCAAAATAGGGTTAATCCCCTGAAAGTTTTACAATTTCCACTGATTCTTGCAGTTTCTATGTTGTATATCTTGTTTTTTGTATAAATTACACTTTTTTGTATTAACTTGGTAAACAGCCACTACTTACTTATTTACTCTTATTATGGCATTCATACCACTAAATCAGTAAATAGTGGTTTTTTGGTAAGTTAATACAAAAAAAGTGTAATTTCCACTGATTGTCAGCAAAGTGCAAACTTTTAACCTTGGTTAGATGAGTAAGTATAAAACAATGATAAGGCATTCAAAAGTATGTGTGTCTTAGAGTCATAACTTACCGCTTTATAAATTAATATTTTTTTTTGTAATTCAAAGTTTAGTTTATCATCCAATAATTTTCTTAATAGATGGCGACTAAAGGTTGCCCAGAATGTACTGAGGCGGAGTGTAAAAAGCAGGCTTTAGAAAGATTACAAAAAGCTCAAGATGCTACTAACAATACAAAGGATGGACCAAATCTAAAAGCCACTCTCGCACAGAAGGATCTGGTTTGGAAAGCCAAGTATGATCAAGCTTTAAATGACATAGAAAACAAGTTTTGTGTAACTGAAGAATGTTTCAACCGACTTTTTCAAGAAGTGACAAAAAAGTATAAACTTGAGTTTGGAGAAGTTTGTGAAGACAATCAAAAAGTGGTATTTATAGTGATAAGACAGTTGTTATATTTTATTAGTTTTTAATAAGTTTTGTTTTTTAGAAAATAATTAAGATTATAAATATAACTTAATGTTATATAATTTTCCCTGGCTGCTTTATACAAAACATTCTCATAATTTTCTAAATAACCATTTCTATTATGATCATTTGAATTTTGAAGACACTGATGACGCCACATAGCGATCGAAAACATTTTGGCTCATTAAGTTTTCACATATTTACAAAATTTAAAGTTCGAATAGTCATAAACTAATGTTAAAGTAATCTATTATGATATATAACACATTCTACAGTCAATTAAATTGGTTGTAATTAAATACAATTAAATTGTTTTGTAGTCTTACTTTTCATTGATATGCCTTTTAAATTAGACATTGTTCAAGATATAATTTTCTTTGAAATTATAAGCAAAATTTGTTTCTTGATAATGGTAATTTCAACTATATGCTTTTGGTTAATGGCAATTTCAACTCTATAAAGAACATGTTCAATTGTCACAGTTTAAAACAACTTTCAATTATTAGCATTAATTATACATTATGCTGTATCCTGTTGAAATACATAATTCAAACACAGATAACCTGAAGCGAGACGAACAGCTGACATAGTAAACTTTCTGTAGTTATTATTCATGATAAAAATTTTAATTTTAAGATTGATTTGTTAAACTATAAGTAATTATTTAATAATTTTAACATTAGTTAATGACTATCCGAACTTTAAATTTTGTATATTGATAAAAACTTACAGAGACAGAACGATCAAAAACGTTCTGTCTTAGTAAGTTTTTAAAAACTTTAAAGTTCGGATAGTTATTAACTAATGTTAAAGTGGTTAATTAAATTTCACCGAACATAATGGACTACAGAATTCAAGAGAAATTATTGGGTAACTATGTGAATACTTTTATACTTACTTACTGACACTCAGCTTCGTAAGTAAAACGATTATTTAGAAACACGTCAGCAATTAAGTTTTAAAGTATTCACTTAATTACACAATAATTACTAATAGTTTAATCAGTAAATTCAATTCTTGAATTTTGTAGTCCATTACGTTCGGTGAATCTTAATTAATCACTTTAACAATATTTTATGATTATCCCTACTTAAAATTTTGTAAATCTGTGAGAACTTACTGAGACAAAACATTTTCAATCGCTATGTGGCGATCTTCATCAGTGAGAAGACACTGATGAAAACGTTCTGTCTCTAGGTTTTCACAAATTTACAAAATTTAAAGTTCAGATAGTCATAAAATATTGTTAAAGGGATTAAGTAAATTCAAGATGGTTACAACATGCAACTTTGACTTGTTTAATTTATCAAAATTTTCAAACTTTTTTAAAAGATATTATTTGTTTCCTTTCTATCTTGAGTTACCAGTTTTACACTGAAACATTTTGAATAACGATTTTATACTAAAATATATTGATATGTTTACACAAAGGCCTACATGTAGCACTTATTTTTTTTATTATTCAGGAAGGCCATATTGGGAGAAGTATCTCATTCTCAACTCAGTTACGGCCTGAGTTGCTACTACAGGCAATTGTAACATAGCAATATATGTTTAAGTATTTTAGTATTTCTTTTATATTTGAACCTTATTTAGTATTCAATTTTCAATTTATTTGGAGTAGTACTAAATGAGAAACCGATTATAAATTACTAACTTTTGTCATGGAAACTTAGGATGGTATTTTAAATAAATATTTCTCTAATTGAAATACAGAAATAGCAAATCTAACAAGTGCATATGTATAAATAGAGTTAAATTACTTTTTATGTTTATGCTACTTTGGTAAATGCAGAATGTGTATTTATCATTATTAACTGATATTAGGTTGAATTTCAAAACTTATTTTTAAAAGATTTACTATCTGGGGTTAATAGAATTCAAAACATTACCACATATAAGGGTATGTGTGATTTTTTTTATTACTCCTAATCATCTTTACAAATAAATAGAAAAATCCTGTGACTATATTGATTGATTATCTTTAAGCGTAATATGTATTTTATTAACTTACATTGTGTGAAGTGATATCACATTATGGGAAGAGGCTTTATTTAAATTTCATAGAAGTTCATTGTTTTTGATATCGTTTAAAAATTAATAAGGAAATATTTATTTTTTATAATAGATCTGATTGTGTTTTAGATTATTGAATGCTATAAAGAGCACAAAGCTACACCTCTGCTCTGCCAAAGGGCAGTGCAAGAGTATACGGATTGTGTAAATGAAACTTCAAGAAGTACAGTCGAAAAAGCTGCCAAAGAAGATGATAAGAAAAAATAATCAAGAAAGAAGATTTAAAACTTCAATGAAAATAGTTGGACTCATTTGATTCTGAAAACGTTTAGCTGAAAAATGCTTTGTCCAAGAACTTGTTGACTAAAAAAATACAAATATTTGAAACATTTAAAAATATCACATAGAACTTTATTTTTTTTATGGTGACAATAATTTTGTACATTAATTTTTTTTGTTAAAAATTTTGACAAAAACAAATTCTAATTACAGACTTAAAGAAACCAAATGAATTGAGGTATTTTTTTCAAGAGGAAGGAACAAAATAATTAAAAAAAACAAGACACCAAAGACTAAGAATGATGACTTGGAAAGAAAATGATTAAAAAGGAAACACTATCATCAGAAGTTGAGAGCGGAAAACATCTCCCTTCGAAACACCTCCACCTGGAAGATCAAAGCAAGTTAGGGAACAATATAGTTGAACACTTTATAAGAGGGTTTATTATGAGCTAAATCTACAGAAAAACATATTTCTCAAAGAAAAGCAAAAGTTGTTCGTGTTCAGACAAAGCTAAAAACAGCTCAATAGTGCTAGCAGAGCTTTTAGAGAGAAGATGCTAAGGGTGTTAGTTGTATTAACCAACGTTGTGTAGAGAGCTCACTAATAAAGTCAGTCATTGGGGCTAAGAGAGACTTGTATTAATAAGCACAATTCTTCAGAGTTGTTGGCCTAAACAATCTTACACTTTAATGTACTTAAAGAAGAATCTTACTTGATATATTTGCGAGACAACTTTCGAGAACTATTAATTACATGTTCTTATTTTTGAGCTTATATTGAGACCAGCGGCTTCTTGTAGTTTTGCAGGTGTATGGGAATTCCACTGTCTCAGGGTATAACAGTACTGACCTACTTTCGGTTTCACTGCACTATTGGTTAGTTTTGGCCTGTCTTGGAGTTAATTTTGTCTAATAAGTTAAATATTTCATAATTTTAAACATTTTATTTGTATTTGTTTATTATATTATTTTTGTGTTTATAAATTTTCAGTTGTACCCATATTGGTATTTTTAGGCCTTTTTGTACTTTTTTAGGTTTATGTTTTCAAATGTGAAAAACATGTGGTTATTTTTGATGGTGTGAATGGCTGTTTAAATTGTGTTTGATTTGATGTATCAATTTATGTGCTCTTTATATCTGCCTTTAAATTTCTTTTTTTTTAGCCAATGTATAATTTGTTACGTGTGCCCATTCGATTTTATAAATTCTGTTATTAAGTGTGCAAAGTTCAATATATATTATTTTTAATTAAAGTTACATTATGTAATAAATGTTTATATAGAGATAGATTTCTGAAACAAAAGATGGCATAAACAGGTTTCTTTGCATCTTCAAAGATGGTTATAATTAAAAATTTGTCTTGAAAAATGCTGTTACAGAAAACTTGGCCTTTGCATTAATATTAATATTTTCATATTTCATTTATTTCTAGTAAACAAAGCCATATAAAAATTAAAAATCAGCCTAAAATAAATGTCTCTGCTTAGTTAATGAAATTTTATAACGGGAAAATTTTCTAATTTTTAAATAAAAATTGTTTTAAATATAATTCCTTTCTTAACACAGTTTTAATCATAGTTCATTAATTTCATTTAAAATTATCAATTTCAAAACTTTTATTTTTTTGAACAGTGACTAGAATAATTTTTTAAATGTCTTTCTAGGCAATGACCAATATTTGTTATTTAAAATATCTTATTTAAACTCCTATCATCAAATTTAACAATTGAAAATTTATATTTTAAAACTGACTTATCATCTATAAATACTGGTAACGTTGAAAAGGGTATAGCTGTACAGTTTTCTTCCTCAAACACGTTCACATAATTAATATCTCCGGTCAAACATTTCTGAGAATGTCTGTATTCAATCGGAGAGCCTTCTTTGAAAAATGTTACAACAGAGTAGAATTCATCAACAAAATGCTCAGATATAGGAACACAATGAAAAAAAATTAACAGTTTCTTCTTCTTAACATCTAATTTGGCATATTTCCAAAATATACAATCATAAGCACTGACTGGACTAAGTAGTAGCTTGTTCTTGTTAGAAGGTTTAATGAACCAACGGACATTACTGTTTTCATTAAAGATGTGAGTATTGTGGTTTGTCTGTATATGTTGCAGTAATGTATTAGCTTTCCCACTCCATTTGCAGACTTTTATATGACAAGGAACAATCCTCAATGGACAGACAGCTTCATGATTGTCATTTAATGAGTTGACTGCTACGTGGACACATCCTTGATCTTGGTTCATACACATTTTCGGTAGTATCTGAATGATGTTATCCAATAGCAGAGGATGAATATTAGAGAAACTACCTCGACACGTTGGACATTCAGTTAGATCCTGTTTACATCTGCTGCATATTCCATGGCCATTCTCACAAAGACATATTGGTGGATGTAGAATACACAAACACACGGGACATTTAGCTACTTCAAGGACATCTTGTATAGCTGAGGTTAATGTCCTGGTATTGAGATTATTCTGAAAATAATGTATACTATTAGTGTTAATTTTTTTTATATAAAATAAATTTCTTACACTTTTAAATGTTTTAGACTTGCCGTAACGGTCTGAGTTGACAAAGGGACACATCTCCCGAAACGGCCGTCCACAACAAGCAAAGTAAGTGCTACTATAGGCAAGTCTAAAACATTTAAAAGTGTAAGTGATTACTAGTAGCTCACGCGAAGATGGAATCAACAAATGTGATAAAATAAATGTTAACTGCTGTTTTTGTTCCTATATAATAAACTTCTGTTTAAGAACTGAGTTTTAGGTACATTAACATTTTATTGTGAAATTTGTTGTTGATGACTTTTTGTGGCAAAATTTTAGTATTAAAACTCAGAAATATTACAATTTGCACAAACCTGAGAACCTTGTACAATTTGTACAATTTGCACTATATGATTATAGTATTGTTTTATTCAGTAAGTTTTTTGTATGTGTTGTATTAATTTTTCATTTATTTGTATAAATAAATGAGAATACAGTACAGTCTCGCTAATCCGGTCTCCGATGATCCGGACGTCCGGCTAATCCGGACGGCCCAAAATTTTTGTTCAGTTATGGTATTTTACAGTGCACAATCAGTCTGCCGTCCACAAAAATATTTATTTGTATACGTCTATATTTGTTATTTTTCAAAGGGGTTTTTCTACTCTAATAGACAAATAATATAATTTATTCATTAAAATATGAATTTACCATATTATTTGTTTCTTTTGCCTATTAAAGTAGGAAAAACGTCTTTGAAAACATATATTGACATTAGATTTCCCAACACTACAACGCACGTGACATCAGAGACATCTTGCGATAAAAGAGAGATAAAGGACCGCTGACTAAACGGATAGACAGTCTATCCGTCTGGCGTCAGGTCAGTTGTGTTGTCGGACGGATGTCACCTTTACTGCTTCTCGCAAGATTTCTGCTCAGTTGTCATTTAATTCTAGTGCGATATTGATCTGTGTTTTTTATTTACGTCTTGTTCAGTGTTCAGTGAAAATGGCGACTAAACGTAAGTCAGTGACAGTGACAATGGAATAAAAACTCCAAGCTTTATTTCGTATTGATGGAGGTGAATCGCTTACTAAAATTGCAAAAGAGTTAGGCCTGGGAAAACAAACTGTTTCCGATTGGAGAAAAAGCGACAGGAAATTGAAGATTTCTTTGCAAAAATGGTTAGTAAAGACAGTTTAGGCGGCAGAAGCACTTTAAAAAAACCAAAAAAATGAAACCTTGGATGATGCTTTGTATGTTTGGTTTTGCCAACAACGGGAACAGGGTGTTCCATTATCGGGTGTAAATTTGCAAACGATCGCGCTGAAAACTTTAAAAAGTTTTAAAAACTTTAAAATTTGCAAACGATCCCGCGAAAAGTTAAAAGGAGGCCCTAATTTTACTGCAAGTGTGGGTTGGCTGAATTTGTTCAGATTTTTAACAATTGGAGGGTTGGGCCGAGTTGAAAGACACTGATATTTCCGAGTAGATTATTAGTGATAATGACATTGGTTATCAAGTGCTCAATCGTCGCGGTGTGCGCTGCAGACGCAGAAAATGACAGCTCGGAAGAGGAAACTACACAGACGAACCGGTCAGCCCAACTCATGATGGGGTGGCTGCAATGCTGCAGGGGTTGATGACCTACTTTGAGAAACAAACTGATACGTCAACTGCGGAGCTACTGACCTTGAAACGCCTACGAGATCGTACTGTGAAACGACGTCATTCATAGTTAAAACAAAAGAACATTACGGACTTTTTTCACTAAGTTTTTTAAAGTTTATTTTTGTTTCAGTTTCATTTTTGTTTGAGTTTTTTGTGCGCTTATACAGTATAGTGTAAATAACTTTATGTGAATAGCCTACATTTATTCAAGGAGAAAGATGCTTTGATATTTATTCATGTCATACCTTTTCTGTTACAATTACATGATTTTTTGCTAAATAAGCTATGAAATACTGTACTGTATAGCTATATTTAGGCCTCAATTTCACTAAAATTACAATTTCAATATGTTTCCCCGCCCAGAACACATATTGTATGCATTTGTTTGGCTTTTTCCGTCTAATCCGGACTTTCGTTGATCCGGACAGGGTCCGGTCCCATCAAGTCCGGATTAGTGAGACTGTACTGTAAATTAGAGAATAAATAAATATTGAGATATGTCAATATTAATTAATTTCAATTTTAAAGGTAAAGTTCAAGGTTACCAAACCTTTTGCTACCACACCCCATCTTCTTCCATTGAAAGCCTCCCACGCCTCCTCCACTTTACACTATAAATAAATGGTATGGGCATATGAAAAAGAAACCAATATTATATAATTGTTTCGGCAAACATTCGTTTTCTGACACTTTTGTACAATTAATTTTTTTAAGCTGTCATGTTGATTTAATTTCAAGTTTACAAAATTTGCACAACCTTACTTATATTTCTTTCATATGAATGCATACAGTTCATTTAAATTTTTTGATCGCCATGGTCAATAAAATTACCTACATACAAAAATCTTAGGTGTAGATTTAGTTCTTAAATTTTAACCAAATGAGAATTTATCTTATTATTTTCCAACTGATGTGGCGACTTTCTGACTTGCCTTTATAACTCCCCCCCCCCCACAGTTTGGGAAACCATGCTCTAACACATTTGAATGATCGGGAAACAGTAATAAATTAAGACCAGTATTGGTCACAATTTTGAGTCCTGTACTGTAAAAATATAGGAAAATATATCCCAGAGGTATTTTGTTTTATCAACTAAAAAAGGGATTACTTCGACTTACGTTATTACATACCAGAAACTATAAAGTTAAAAACTGAAATAATTATTAATCTAAAATATGAAATCTAAAAAAATTCTAGTCAAAAAAAATTATTCAAAAATAAAATTGAAATTAATTTTTAAGAAATAATAATGCATAAAATGTTAATTATTCAAAAATTATATGATCCAAAATATTCAAAATTATTAATTAAAATGCTAAATTATTATGAATAGTTGTCCGCTTTGGGTAGTGTTTATAAGTCAACACTAGCCTTCTAACTCATTTTTGATCTGACATTAGTTAAAAATGTGTAGCCAGAGTAGGTAAAAGTGTAAACCATTCTGAAGAGGTGTAGGTTGTCCCACTTTCCTGTGGCGTAAAAATCAGAAAACTAATGGGCCAGCAAACTAAAAATATTTATACTATTAGTATATTACCATAACAAAAAATCAAAACAAACATGAATTCGACATATACCATAAGCCAACCATGACAGACACACTGATACACAACACATCGAACCCCCCACCCCCCAATACAACATATACACGCAGCATTCAAATATTTACTACACAAACTAAATAAAATACCTATGTCCACAACTAACTACACAGAAGAACTAAACACAATCAAATATTTACCTCACAAAAATGGATATGACAATTATATAATAGACAAACTACACAGAAAAATACTCAACAAGAACAGTAACAACAACAAAAACACGAACACAAACAAATTCATCACCCTCACATACATAAACAAACTCACAAATAAGATAGCACACCAATTCAAAAAAGCAGGATACAATGTAGCTTACAGAACAACAAATAAAAGCCAAATGGCTATCAGACACAATACCAGTAACAATACCAACTCATACAAAGACCCAGGAGTATATAAACTAAAATGCAACAACTGCAATAAGTTCTATATTGGGCCAACAGGCAGATCTTTCGCCGAAAGATATAAAGAACACTAAAACACACTGCACACTAATATTGAATCCACCTTCACAAATCACCTCATGGACACTAAACACTCATGCAAAAGTATGGAAAATAACATGAGCATCCTCTCCACACATGCAACTAAGGCCATAAATTAAACACACTAGAACCGTATGAAATATATAGACATAGCAACACACATAACAATGACATTCTAAATGAACAAACGGCACAAATCACACATACTCTTCGATCACATCACTTCTAACTTTTAAAAAATGGTACCGAGTGAGCACAACTGCAGCATTCCTAGCGGCAAAAATACAAGGCTGAAGAAGTCGTAAGACGAAAACGTTTCCTCCAAGTGTAAGTTAACAGTTTAACAACCTTTAGTTAACAAAAAGTCTGGTCGCAAGTAATAGCAAAAGTGTAATAAGTAATTAACAACCACCTTGTCATGAACAGCAACAAGATTTCGAAAAATATGATATTTGTATTTTTTTTAATTTCAAGGTAATTTACACAGAAGACTGGGAGGAGGGAGAATATAGTTACAAATAATATTCTTTGATACTGGGAACTTTAAAAAAATTAATGAGTACCAAACATAATTCTATATATAAAAGTATAGATTGATTCAAAAAGGATGTAAAAACTTTGAAAATTCATGTAATTTTAATGAAAAGAAGATACAGACCTGGTTTTACTGTTATTTTGTAGAAAACACATCACATTGTTTACCTAAAACTATACAGATACTTCAAACTACACCCTAGACACATACTCTATACACAATTACATTACAATTCACACACACTTTTTGACATCATAACTCCTAATACTCACAAAATACACCCACACCACTATAATATCCCACCCCCGATCTAATACCCTAACTAACAAATATAAGTAAGTGCTACTATAGGTAAGTTTGTAAATATTTACAAGTGTTTAGTAAAGATGTTATAACTTGCTCAATGATGGCATAAATTCTTTCTCTGAGCTCATGTAGAGAAGATGGCAAAGTACACATACAATATCTTTTATGAATTCCTCAAACAAAATCAAGGTGTTTCAAGTCTAGGGCAGTGCAATTGGTGCATTTCAAACAATCCATTGACCTGAAAAAAGGTTTTTGACAAAATTACAGATGTTTGTTAGATAGTGGAGTCACAAAGACCATCATGCATAAAGTAAACATTTTGTGATTGGCCATTCTCATCGTTCTGTGATATTAAAATTTTTTTTTAACATATTCCATTATTGGTTCTCTCTTGGAAAAAAAGGAC
Organism: Prosapia bicincta; assembly: GCA_036971475.1. Lineage (NCBI taxonomy): Eukaryota > Metazoa > Arthropoda > Insecta > Hemiptera > Cercopidae > Prosapia > Prosapia bicincta. The sequence goes on along the minus strand of JBAIZL010000001.1, from coordinate 270,216,149 downwards.
CGAAAATTTTATCTTGCTTAATGCACAAAACACATTAGTTTTAAGGCTACCACAAACATGTAATGTTTCGTATGGATTTTTCCCTGGCCCAAATCCTACAATTATGTTTGTTTACCTAGCCACTTATGCGAAATGTCAACTCATCACTAAAGAGGATGATGTTCAAGAAATTTTCATCAACATTTTTTCAATTTAACAATTCTAAACAGATGTTCCGATGGGAAATCTTATCACTGTCTTTTATATCTTATAAAATCATCAACCTGTATGCTTTAAAATGCAAAAACTTTTTCAACACTCGCCAATCAGTCATTTTTAAGACCTGGAGCATGCAAGAAGCTCGCAGGATTGATTACATATGATAAAACTTTGTATTACTTTCTCAAACACTTTGCCAAATGTACTTGGATGATCTGATGACATCTTATATATTACTAAGCACTTGTTTCTGTATCACAATTAGTACAGAAATTTGTTGAACTGCTGTCGCTGACTTTGATTCATCAAACCAAAACATACAGCTAGCATGCTTGGGTCCAGTGTAAGCAGCCATCTTTAACGCAACTACCACTTATTACTTACTGTTATTTGGTATTAACGAACTATGTAGGTCAAGTAGGTTTTGTTTTGCTGTTTTCCTACAAAATAATGCTAAAGCCAGCTCTACAGATTCTTTCATTGAATTTATATAAATTTTCAAAGTTGTAAAGTTCTTTCTGAATTGTCCATTATATTCTTAAGAAATAAAACCCTCAGTACAATGTTTAACTAAAATTAAATCCATGGAAAATATACAACTATTCTTTGAGCTTAGCTTGTGACGTTATGTTGAAAGAATTAAAAGACATACACAAAACTCATATATTAATCACAACGAAGCTTAGTTGTAAGTTATAGTTTGTAGTAGCAACACTTACTAATGATAATGACTTTGTCATTGAAACACGTATGAGTCAATAAATGATTAATTTGTGAGTTTTTTTATGTCTTTTATTTGTTTTAACATGGAAAATAGTTTTTCTACCAAGTGTGAGAAAGATTAGGTATAATCTTTAAATACAGTACTTAAAATAGTTTTTTGCTTTGGTAAATCATTCTTTCTGTAGACTAGATTCTAAATTTTCATATAGATAGCAGAGAACATTATAAGTGTTAGAGATCATAAGATGATGTAGAACTAAAGTTGTTAAGTAAATATTAGCTCTAAATTAATTACAAATAATATAAAATATTCAAATAAGGATGTAAAAAAAATAAAATATCTAAACATCCTTGCCAACCAACAGATTTTTTTCAAGATAGAATACTGTTTATAGGCTACTACAATAGTAATAAGTCTTGACTAACACAAATATGAATAACCAGTCTGAACTACTAACATTTTAATCAATATTAATACAATTTCACCCTACAAACTCGTACTACAACATTGCCCACAAACGTTAAAGGCTCTTGCGGCCTTCTCAAAGTATTGCCTGAAACAACCGCCTCTCCATATAATAACATTCAACAGCTCATGATGAGAAAAATTTAATTTTCAAGAGTAAAAAGAGCCAAAACAAATGGCTTCCTACAAAGCTTAACACCTGATAAATGAAACATTATGCTATTTAAAATGTCAAAGCCCGTCATAGAAGCACTTTATGCTAACATACAACCATACCATACTTCAAGATTAAAATAAATAAAACCTAAAACACTTTTGCTATTACTTGCTACCAGACTTTTTGTTAACTAAAAGTTGTTAAATTGTTAACTTACACTTGGAGGAAACGTTTTTGTCTTACGATTTCTTCAGCCTCGAATTTTTGCCACTAGGAATGCTGCAGTTGTGCTTCCTCCGTACCATTATTTTGAAAGTTAGAAGTGATGTGATCGAAGAGTATGTGTTATCTGTGCCGTGTTTGTTCATTTAGGATGTCATTTTTATGTGTGTTGGTATGTCTATATATTTCATACTGTTCTAGTCTGTTTAATTTATGGCCTTTGTTGCATGTGCGGAGGATGCTCATGTTATTTTCCATACTTTTGCATGAGTGTTTAGTGTCCATGAGGTGATTTGCGAAGGTGGATTCAATTGTAGTGTGCTTTTGTGTTCTTTATATCTTTTGGTGAACCTGTTTGTCCAATATAGAACTTATTGCAGTTGTTGCATTTTAGTTTATATACTCCTGGGTTATTGTATGTGTTGGTATTGTGTCTGATAGCCATTCGGCTTTTATTTGTTGTTCTGTAAGCTACATTGTATCCTGCTTTTTTGAATTGGTGTGCTATCTTATTTGTGAGTTTGTTTATGTATGTGAGGGTGATGAATTTGTTTGTGTTCGTGTTTTTGTTGTTGTTACTGTTTTTGTTGAGTATTTTTCTGTGTAGTTTGTCTATTATATAATTGTCATATCCATTTTTGTGAGATAAATATTTGATTGTGTTTAGTTCTTCTGTATAGTTAGTTGTGGACATAGGTATTTTATTTAGTTTGTGTAGTAAATATTTGAATGCTGCGTGTATATGTTGTATTGGGTGGTTCGATGAATTGTGTATCAGTGTGTCTGTCAGATTGGCTTGCGGTATATGTTGAATTCATGTTTGTTTTGATGTTTTGTTTGGTGATATCTAAGAAATTCAATGTTTTGTTGTTTTCAAACTCTGCAGTGAACTGGATATTTTTGTGTATTTTGTTGTGTATAAATAAAACACAAAAAAGCAAAAATATAGTGCAATATACACCACCAACAAAGGAATAAATTAAATAGAACATTAACTGAAAAAAGATTATTGTGTAACATTTAACAAATAATAATAGTATTAATTAAACACATTAGGACTAACTTTTGTATAAATGAGGATGGCCAATTCAGGAGATGTGTCTATTGTCAACTAATACTGTAACTTCATGTTTTTTTGAAGACATAATGGGCATAGAAAACTATGTTACATTCCCATTTGTTGATTCCATCTTCGAGTGAGCTACTAGTAATCACTAAACACTTTTAAATGTTTTAAACTTGCCTATAGTAGAACTTACTTTGCTTGTTGACACATCTCCCGAAACGGCCGTCCTCAACAAGCAAAGTAAGTTTTACTATAGCCAAGTTTAAAACATATAAAGGTGTTTATATTACATTCTTTTAACTTAGTTTTTCGTGTAATGATGTCCAAATGTGTGAGTTAATTATAATGTAACTTGTTGTTTAGTATGTGTTTTGTTTGTAGTTTGAAATATTTTTATATTTTGAACTGCTCAGTTTTGTAAAGTCTGTTATTATTTACTTTGTTCAAAATCGGTAGGTTTTATGTTATATTTGTGCAGTTGTAGTTTGTGGATATGAGGTGTTTAACAAAGTTTGAGTGAGTGATATTTGTGATGCTTTATTATATTCCTTGGTAATGTGTATGATATAACCTTTGTGTTTGGCCTGTGTAGAAACTGTGGCTTGAGTTCCATATTAGTCTGTGTACACCAGAAGACAGGTTTGTCTTTGTTTGTCCTGTTGGGTTTGAGTTGTATATTTAAGTAGATGTGTGTATAGTAGGCTTTTTTGTAGTTGTATCTATGAAAGGTGTCTGTAAGAATTTACAGCAGTCTTAAACACTAAAGTGTTCCTACAGACAAGTGTAAAGTATATATTAAAGTATACAATTTATTATAAGCTAGTAGTTTACATGTAAAACAAATAATGTTTAAAAAAAGTTACCCTGAGTCAACTGATATCAAAAACTCACTCCATTAAACTTGTAAATATTACATAATTGCAAACAAAAACTTATAGGGATGGTGAAAGTCTATAGTGAGAAAACGTTTTTATGTTGTCTCGGGGAGAGGAAGTTGCATTTTCAACAGAAATGAAGCATTAGCAATGCATCTGGTTATGCTACTAATAGGTCATGGTCGTCCATATTATTACATGCATAAATTGAACATTTGTTGATTCCTTGTTCACGTGAGCTACTAGCCATCTCAACAAATATAAGTAAGTGCTACTATAGGCAAGTTTATAAACATTTACAAGTGTTTAGTCATAAGTTTAACATTACTACGCCAGCATAGAAAAACCTTTGTACTCTGAAGGTTAGGACAAGTAATTTCTACTAATATTTATTCATTGAACACATAATAGTAAAAACAATGCAATTTGTGTGTATACTACTGTTGGCAAACAATAATGATGATGTATTCAACTAAAATTATCCCAAAAAAGTAACAATACAAAATCTTATAAACAATTAAAAATACTTGAGGAAACTTATAGAGAAAAATTATTGATAAACTTTTAAACATTGACAGCTTAAAATGAATATTTTTACATTAATTGATTCCATCTTCACGTCAGCTACTACTTTTTAACTAAAAACACTTGTAAATAAGTTACACTTACCTATAGTAGCACTTACTTCTATAATTTTTGAAGAAAACCATTTCGGAAGATGTGGATGGGACACATCTCTCGAAACGGCCATACTCAAGAATTATAAAAGTAAGAGCTAATATTGGCAAGTGAAAATAATATTTTTAACACTTTCTCTGCAAGTCCAACCCTATTATCAGATCTGTAGTAACCATTCAGTAATCTTTATGAATGTTTGGTGTTTTATTAAAATTCAGACCAGCTTTTTTCTGAAAACGTTATTGAGTTTACACATAAAATAATACATTAAGGTCATTAATTTCACACCATTTTGGTGTTTAGTGTTTTGTGTTATTTATGGCTATATTGTTTTTTTTTTAGAGAAATAATTTGTAGTTTTTGTGTTTTACATCATTTAAATTTCCTACTATTGGTACCAATTTACTACCAATAGTAGTAAATAATTTGTGTATATATCTATAAATTGTGATAATCAAGATGTCTGAATCTTATAAAATTTGTTCATATAGTATAGATATATTACTAATAATAATAATTATTATTATTTATCAAGTGTTTAAAAATGTTTGTGGAACAAAAACTATGTAATAGGCATTCCCTGCTGCTGTATGCAAAATGTCACTATCCTCAAACATCACATCTGTTTATTAAAACTATATCAAAACTCATTTAAAATAAATCTGAAGCCTTTCTAACTAAAAGTAGGATTAAGTAAAAATTTTTAAAAAATAATTAGAACTTTTATAGGAATTTCATTTTCTGATAGCCACAGAAAATTTGTTTATATTATACTGAATTTATAATTAGAAATTCTCCTCTATTGATAATCTTAAAAATGTAACAATAATTTCATAATAGCATTTTTTCTTATAAACAAATATGTTTATAACATTTTAAAAGACATTATACTGACTAAGCCTATGGTCTCACCATTTGTTGACACCTAAATCAGTCATTCTGTAGAAAACCGTTTTAACTCTGAACAGAACGGCATGAAACACTATCACTGCCTCAAAGACTATAAGATATCTTTTACAAATCCTTGAAGCATAATTCAGGCTAAGGTACAGGAATAATGAATGAAATGGCCACTATCTGGAAAAACTGGAAGAAAAATAAGTGTACTGGTGATTTAATATGTGATAAATCTAGAATATTGATAACATTGAACATTATAGGGATTAAATATTATAGCTTTCTCCTTGAGAGTGAAGTGTTCTAAGATGAATTAACTCACAATATTGTTGAAAATAATGACTGTTATGCTACCACATGAGTATGTATGTTTATTTTTTTAGAAAGACTTTGTTTTAAAAAGACTTTGTCAAAAAACACAATACTTTTCAAAAAATTCACTTCCCTTCGAAGAATATGAGGAGGAAACTGTGATGGAAATTTCTTACTACTACTTCTTGGCAATATGATACTGACCTGGGTAAAGAGCTTATTATGTATTTAATTCATGCAAAATCAAGTTATCAACTAATAAGTCTTCCAAACTCTAAGTTGATCTTTAAAATATTAACAAAATTTTATTGATTACTGAAACTATAAAGGATTTTTTATAAGAAACCGTACAAAAGTTTTTGTTTTATAAAAAGTTGTTTGAAGACAAAAAGAATATAGAAAATTACAGTTGTGGATAGTAAAATTTATGATTGAAGAACGTTGTCTATGAAAATTTCCTCGACTAAATACCAATGTTATTCCTAATGTATTTGTTTAATTACTACAAGGCTTAAATATAAACATGTACAGAGATCAAGGTAAAGATTATGCTTCTGTAACCTTGAAAGTACTGTGTACACCAGATTTCAAGAAATACTAGAAATTGAAGATCATGCTAGATTAATAAATAAGATTTAAGTTTGAACTGTCAGTCAAGATAATAAAATAAAAAAATACAAATTAAATATTTATTCAACAGTTGCATCTTACTGATAAAGCCATCAATCTCAGTAATCACAACCCTTTAAAATGTATATTATAACTAAAAATATTTTAGTTAATTATTATTTTATTTCTGTATTTAATTATAGGTATATAATACAATATATTACATACATTATTTATGTAGGGCCTATATAAATAATATAATATATTATATAGGCCTATATATATATATATATATATATATATATATATATATATATATATATATATATATATATATAAATATAAAATACGTTTTCTTGTTTAATAATTTAAAACAACACAGGTTATTCAAATACAAGAATATTCTTGTATTTGAATAACCTGTGTTGTTTTAATATATATATATATATATATATATATATATGTGTGTGTGTGTGTGTGTGTGTGTGTGTGTCTGTGTGTGTGTGTGTGTGTGTGTGTGTGTGTGTGTGTGTTTGTGTGTTTGTGTGAGTGTGTGTGTGTGTGTGTGTGTGTGTGTGTGTGTGTGTGTGTGTGTGTGTGTGTGTGTGTGTGTGTGTCTGTGTGCGTGCATCAGTGGTTTTGTGAGTGTATGTGTATGTATGTGTGTGTTATAACGATCCAAACAAGTAAAACGTATAATAAGAGAAATTAAATATTAAAAAATTTTAACTTTGAATAACTATAGAAAAAAATTATTTGACATTTTTTTCTCAGTGACAAAGGCGTGTTTAATTATTATACAAACGCAAATTTTCATGTAGAAATAACATCGACATTTTATTTTGATCAGCGGAAGAAATCTAAAAGAATGTAAAGATATGAAAAAATTGTTAAATCGTACCAAAACAAACTTCGAGGAATTGAAGTGAAAACAGATCCTTTGTCCATAAAGACGAAGGAAAAGGAATATATAACGACTGCCGTTGGAAGTGCAGAGTCAGCGATATCAAGAATCACAAGCTGATGGGACGCTAACCAAGGCTAAGCAGTCTGGAAAAAAGGAAGAAGGTACGATGTTGTGTTCCGAGATGTTTTTGAACTGTGAGCGATAGACAGACGATGTGCGGGTAAAGGCAAGGGGTGTTTTCCCGGAGTTTACCCTCTAAAACTGAACTTTTAACATCGGTTTTCAAAATACTTTCTGTTTTCCAAATTTTAATATTACGAGCCGCTCATTGTTACGTGAACACTAAATTATAAAATTAAGTTTAAACGCAAAATGAACTGTAATTAAGTAGGCGTAAAGTGGTTTTGTAACACCGAAATAAATAGTTAAATTAAGATTAAAAGTTTAATAAAATCTTAACGAACACACTGTAAAAATTTAGGTAAAAATTAGGCGAGAATAACGAGCGTTAACCAACAGACTTTTTCAAATTTATAAAAAAATACGATCTAATTAAAACCAAACTATTAAGACAAAGAAGACATCCTGTGCGGCCAAACCAAAAAGTACCTAGGCGGAACGAGGGCGAGGAGGCAAGGTGGAGCGAGAGCGAGGAGCCGTGATTCTACCCCGGACGAAGGACAGGCCGGAACTAGGACCAAAACACCGAGCCTAGAAATAACTTATTTTTTTATGTTAGTTATAAAGAATTTTGAATATTACAAGACAAACAAAAAAATGACACAACACTCCATGCACTTTGCTAACGATCGACGACAAGATGATGCTTGGAACTGGTCCGGTTCAGGTCGAGTAGTTATTGTGTGCTTAAAATCCGTATCTTTTATATGTATTTAAGAGCGCCTTGTCACGTCACTAGCTGTAGGTTTGTGTCTGAATCTTTACAGATTGATGTAATGTTGGGTGTGTGCACGTGAGATTGTTTGGGGATGGGGGAGCGTCTGACGAACTCTTGTCCCGGACGTCAACAAACCACCCACTGTATAGCTGATCACACGTAAGCTGGCGCGCGCATTTGAAGGGTGAGCATAGGCGGAGGGAAGGATAGAGGAAGCAAAAGACATTATAATAAGAGGTATAGTATTTATATTACATTAATGTAGATATGTAATATTATTTTACTTGATTTGTCATCTTAACCAGATCATATACATAAGTTTTGAACAAATTTACTTATATCAGTTACTAAACGACCGCAACGCCTGCAATTTCTTAATGATAGCCTTTGATGCAACACGCACTACAAAAACTAATGTTTTTGAATAAGGCTAGCTTTTTATTTTCTATCGATCGATCGCGCGCCAGCTTTCGAGTGAACAGCTATACAGTACTGCAATTAAATATTACACTGGTGTAAGTTACGAACTTTGTGGTGAGGTGTATGCGAATACGTTTAAGTGCGGTCTTGTTCGCGCGCGCACGTGTGTGTGTGTATGTAATGTAGGAGTTTGTGAGTAGACCTATATGTTTGCCCAGGTTAGTATTTTAACCCATACAAACATTGGTACGGCCTATTTCTTTGTTAGATTTTGCTTAAACATATGCCTAGTATGTTTTATAATAATTTTGAGAACAAAACATATAATCAGAGGGGCACGTCCCCCCAAACCAATTAATTTTAGCAGAAAATTATTAACCTATTAAACAACGCTAGGTTTTTAGGATAACAGCTTCCCGACAACCCAACAATTAGGGGCCAAAATTACATAAAATATGATTTCTAAAGGTAAAAATGTTCAAAATTACCCCAGGAGGGTTCCACACCTGACCCTTCGGGAAGTGAAACAAAACATCGTCCTGGCTACGCAATAAATTGCTTATAACATTTATAGGAAATTTTGTTTCCATTCTGGAATAAATGAATTGTCATTAATGTCGAATGAATTAAGAGTAAGATTTTAAATTAGATTTGTTAAGCAAGTAAATTGCACTCCTTAAACGTTTACTATGCGGGAACTAAATTTTGCAAAAATACCAGTAAAATATAAGAAATCAACCTGACCTTAGGTCACACGCGTGGAAGCTGTCTCCAGACAAAACGTGAAGTTGCACTTTGACCGAAAGAAACGAATCCATTTTTGTTTTTATTTCAAACTATTTATTAACTAATCGAGAAGTACACGGCTAAGTCGAAATAAAAAGATTCAATAGATTGACTTACCATTTTAACAGACGTACGATAGCATTAAGATATTTTACAATAATTCCAAAACGCAAAGAATACAAGTACCAGAGTAATGATATTAAGTGGCATCACTGCGAGATTGTCTTATCAGTACAGTGATGCCAAGCTCAAAATTTTAAAATTCCCATCCTTTTAATCAAATTACGTGCATATTGTTGATATTCCTTAAATATCAGTATACTAGTTATACTTTGAAACTTGGCTCGATCAAGTGGCGTATATACAGAGGGGCCGAGGTTGTCCGGGCCCCTTTCTAAATATATATAAATTGATTATTTTTAACACAAACTTTAATATGTGTTATTAAAAATTAATAAAAAAATCCTAATGTACAATTATATCTGAGATAGGATTTTTACTAGCAATAATAATACAAGCCAGAAATAATTCTTCTTGTTTTTAAAAAAAATCAAGTACTTTCATAAAAAGTAATTAATTTTTTATTGTTTATATTCATTTAAATCTCAATAATTTGTGTTTAATAAATTATACTTACTATCTACTACACATACATACACTTTTTGTAATAGGCCCTACTAACCAAATAAAAAATCCGTCTCCTAGTATTAAATCGAAAGAAGTTTTTTAATTTGGGGTAGAAAGTAGAGCCCCCTCCTCAAATTAAATCCTATGTAATCTACAAGCTCTGTCTCAACTTTTGTTTGTTCTTTTAAAAGAACCTCAAAGGCCAAACGTCGCGTTTACAATAGAAAGCGGCGCAAGAATGATTTTTATTAATTTTTTAGTTTTTATATGATTTAAGAAGAAAATATTCAACTTAATATAGGCTTTCATTATGAACAGTGTATTAATATTATCTCTTTTTCTCCGCGACAAAGTCGTGGTTACACTAGCTTACGTTGTATTTTAGCAAATGTTTGTTAAAAAGTTCAAATAATGTCTCATCGTTTAGAACTTAAGTTCCCAACAAAATATTTTCAAGGACCCCCTCGTCCGTCGCTATATTGACAAGAACCTTTAAAATTCTTAAACTTAAGTTATAGAAGTTGCTTGATGTAATCATCTTGAATTCACTCAGTAAACTATAATACAAAATTACTTAACTAAGTGAATACGTAATGGCTTACTTGCTGACGCGTTTCAAAACATTCGTTCCTTTTATGTTCGAAGAACACATTACCCAAAGAAACAAACAAATCCAAAATCCAGCAACGCAAAACACCTAAAAAACACCTAAAACTACTAATTTAAACGTTCTCCACATATTAAAACAAAATAAAAAAACTAACAACTTTAGAAAAATATGAGTATACAAACACTACGCAACAGATAAAGAAAACATATCAAATGATCACGCACATTTTGAAGCCAACAACTTTTTCCATTAAATGACACACAACCGAAATAACCCCCCCCCCTCTTCCATAGTCATAAATCCATCCCGTTACAGCCTTTGTACCTAACACGATGCCGCCAGTAGAGGGTTAGCTACTTAAAAGGAACGAATGTTTTGAAACTCGTCAACATGAAAGCCATTATATATTTACTTAGTTAAGTACCTTTTAATTATAGTTAAATTATAGATTACACGCAAAATAATTTGAGCTATATTAGTTATTAGAAGTATTTTATGGTTTGCCTACCTACTTTAAGGTGGAAACTGTTCTTACATGTGAAAATTAAATTTGATGCTATAAGTTTATTACACGTACATTCAAAAAGTGTATTATTTAGGATACAAAAAGTAAGACTACCAACATGTTAAATTTTTTAAGTCCAGGCGAAATTCATTAAACATATATATATATATATATTGATTGAAACAAGGAATTAATGAAGTAAAAACAAGTACCACAAGTTGTGTTCCTGAAAGTGGTTGCTAAACTTCGAAGGTGCTCATTTATGCTTTCCTCCTTTTGGTTTGTTAAGTTTTCATTAGAATACTCTAAAAATAATTTCAAATTGGGGGAATTCGTAAAAGAACATTCATTGGCCCATGTTGCCAACAACTGAAATTTTTTTTAACATGGCACTAACTTTGTCTTCAGCTTTGAACATTTCTATATTCTTGAATTTTGTATTACATTACGTTCGGTGAATCTTAATTAATCACTTAAACAATAGTTTATGACTATCCGAACTTTAAATTTTGTAAATTTGTTAAAACTTACTGAGACAGAACGTTTTCGATCACTATGTGGCGAGCTTCATCAGTATCTTCTGCTTGGTCGTCTTACTACATACACTTTGATACTATCGAAAACCTCCCTTTAAAACCGCCACCGCTTGACCCAACATCTCGGGGTACGGCGTCCCGCCTAGCCTGGAAAGCGCGGTAAGTCCCAGCCGGCGTCTGGAGGGCTAGACAAGCTGTAGCGATCCCTGGCAAGTGGCTTGGGATCACGGGCCCGCGACCATTCAGGGCTTCGGGGCTTCATTGCCAAAAATGGTACCACGGGTCATGTACTCAGCCCACGGAGGTTCTGTCCTCCGGGTTCATGGATTGAGGAAAGGTTTCGTGGGGGTAGTGGTTTCACATGCTAGGGTAGACTCTCCGTTTTCTTCTTATAATGTGTATTTCCGGGAGGAGGATTAAAGTCGCGAGGCTAGGTATCCTCCTGCCACTCTCTTCTTCTTCTTTGTTTATTTTCTACTTTATCTGTCATTTCTATTATACACATCTCAGCACACTGACCCAACATCTCCAAGCAGAAGACATTGATGAAGCTCGGCACATAGCTCGAAAACGTTCTGCCTCAGTAAGTTTTAACAAATTTACTAAATTTAAAGTTCGGATAGTCATAAACTATTGTATAAGTGATTAATTTCTATACTATTGTTAGTTTGTAAACGTAGATGCATAACGTTCAAATATTTAAGCACATTAGCTAAGTAAACAGTTGCGCAAAGCGAAGTATATTCTTAAAGAAAATCTCCATACTTGGTATCAAAAAGCAAGATTCTGACCACAACCTTAAACTCATAAAACCTTTCCAATATACTACCTCGAGAGAGCAACCTCACTTCGGTAGGAATAAGAAGCTGCTCACTGGCCAACTCTCTGCACCACAAAGAAAAAACCAAAGCCGAGTTTTTATGTAGGCCTAGTTAATAATTTGAACTACTAGGGTAATTCATAAAATAAGGTTCCCTATGCTGCTAAGAAAGAATGTGACGTACTAGGAGAAATGAGGCAACACTGTCTTACTTATCAACTCCCCCTCTCTACCACTCCCGCCCACCACTCCGCCTCGCTACATTGCTCTGTGCCGAGCTAGCAGCCTTCGAAGTTGGAGCTCCCCATTGCTATTACCGCCAGTTGCGAAATTCCTGCTGTAATACGTTTTTTTAAATGCAAAACGGATTTTACCTATTGACATTTATCTTCAGTAATTCGAAGTTTATGAAGAAAAGTGTATATCTATGTTCGTAAATGATGTAGAGAATTCAGTGAAGGCCGCACGAAAATGCATGATGAAGACCAGAGCGGAAGGCCTTCAGTTTCAGACGGAATTGTTGATAAAGTTGAAAGAATATTGCTTGAAGATAGGAGGACTGAAGTTAAGGAACTTGTTTTGCGAATTCCCGAGACTTCCAACACCACAATTCATAACATGTTAACCAAAAAATTAGGCTATCACAAAGTGTGTGCTCGGAGGGTACCGCGAATGTTTACAGAAAACCACAACAGCCACGTGACGAGTGTGCCCAGCAGTATTTGCAACAACGTGAACACAACAAAGATGAATTCTTGGATTTCATTGGTACAAGGGATAAAACATGGGCGTTTCACTTTGCCCCCGAAACCGAGCAGCAATTACGTGAATGGCGTCACTCAACTTCGCCGAAGCCGAAGAAGTTTAAACAAACACTGTCTGCTGAGAAAGTAATGGCAACCGTCTTTTGGGACACGAAGGGCCTGCTTTTAGGTCTAAGCGACTTTTTACCTCATGGAACAGTTAACTCCGACATATATTGCGACACATAAAGAAAACTGAGACTTGCGATCCAGAACCGCCGGAGAGGAAGATTGTCCAGCGGTGTGAGACTTATCCATGACAACGCTCGACCTCATGTTTCACATCAAATTAAAGATCTGCTGACAGATTTTAGCTGGACTGTTGTGACCCTCCCCGTACAGTCCGGACCTAGCCGCAAGTGAATATCATTTATTCACGAAATTAAAGGAACACTTGGGTGGCTTACGCTTCAATACCGATGATGAAATCAAGGAAGAAGTTACGCGTTTCCTCAAAGGTTTAGCGGCAGAATTTTATAACATAGGAATAGAAAAGTTGGAGCATCGTTTTTAAAAGTTTTTGGACAGAAACTGTGATTATGTGGAAAAATAGCGTAAGTTTTAAGCTTTAAAATGATGTATTACATTAAGAACAAAAATAAAGCTGTCTATTTTTTAAAACTATGGGAACCTTATGTTATGAATAACCCTCGTACTTCATTAAGAGTTTTCTGCAACATTTCAGACAATCTCTTAACTACTAAGGCCTCCCGATGAATGCAACAGAGAATATGTTTTAATTCAACTGAAAATATTTTAATCTCAAGTCCGTGGACCTCCTGTTGTAAACCACTGGTTTAGAACAAGGCTTATCAATTTAGGATTTATTACGTAGGAGAATTTAAAAGGCGTGTGAATGTCTTACAAAAAAAAAATAATAAAGTAAAACTATGTGTTTTGAAAATAATTGAACAGTGAACAATAACTCTGTTTTTCGATACTGAAGCTCTATAATTTCAAATGTTGCTTGATAGATTATTTAATTTAAATGCGGAATACCTTTTTGATAATTTTAAGAAAAGAATATCTTTACAGCAAGTTTACAGATGAACTCAGGGCCAAGGCGTAGGAGACCGGGAGCTTACGAGGGTTGGGTGCGCACTTCAAGCTGCACGCAGTTTTTTTTTATGTTGCTATAACCACTTACTGAAAGTAGAAAACACATTTTGTCGCTTTCCAAGGTAGTCAACAAACTGGAGGATTGGCGTCATTAGCTGTTTAAAGATCCGTCTTTAAATCGGTAACGGTAGTAGACAGAAGCTTGTAAAAACAATAATAGATTTTAAAAAAAAACGGATTTTTCAAATAAGGTTCTTACACAACTTTTCCCAACTTTCATCCTATTTTATGAGTAAAGATTAACGAAAGAGGAAAGCCCATAAAGTCGTCGTACAGGAAGTAGTTTGTAGTTAAACAGACATACTGACTAAACTATTACTAGTGTACAGCTACAGTCATGCTGCTCTCAATGGACGGCTCAACAGGCGGGCATTAAACGCTAAACATGTCAGGTTTTACTTTGTATATAATCAGTGTTTCTCAGATTGTACTGTGGAGCAGACATATTTCGTGACATTATTGTATGGTAACTTCGATACTATATCGAAGTTGTTAATAGTAGGCTAACCCTTAACATAGTACGGCATTTTATAAACTGTACGAATCTGAATAATATTGAAAACCAAGCGGACAGTCACCATTAAACTAAAAACATAATTTTTTAAAAATTAATTTGTAATAACCAAACGATATTGATAGCAGAATCAACGGGATTTGTATATCACAAGTTCGTAACATTTCCGCCAGGGGCAGCATAGTCTTCTCCTGTATATAAATTTCTATATATTTCAAATATTCCCTAGCATTATGGCAGCCACAAACTTGACAACATTGCTGGAATCAATCTTACTACGTAATGTATATAATTGAATGGGTCAAAGACTCGCTGGAAAGTGATCAGTCGGGGGTTGAGGATGCTGAATTCGATGCCGTCATCGAATGTCACCGGGGATGGACGAATGTGTCTCTACGCGAGACCTAAAGGGATGATTTTTGATAAAAAGGTCAGAAATCAGAAAATAGCTGGAAAATGAAAGGTCGGGGTTTCTGAGGATGCTTAATTTAATGCTTTCATCGAAGGTCACTAGGGATGGGCGGGTGTGTCTCTACGCGAGTGCCAATGGGAGGATTTGGGGTGAAAAATACGTGGAAAATGACTGGTCGGGGGTTACTGTACATGAGGAATTCAATGCCGTCATCGAAATTCATCAGGGATGGACGGGAGTGGCTTTACGCGTTTCTCTGCCTTGTACCATAGTTTGTAATCCAGAACGTTTCTACACGGAGCTGCAGATAATGACGATTTTTCAGAGGAAACCTTAGACGGAAAAAGAACAACACACCTCACTGTTATGGTTTTGTATCAGACAGCGACTGAGCATTATAACCTCACCACTGAAGCAGAAAGAACGTCAGCAAGCAAGGCTTTATGCTTAAACACTGACGAACTCATTCCTTTCCAAACCATAACGAAATGCTTTGACTTCACACAGAAGCCAGCATGCTGTCCTGGAAACATCTGTGCTGACATCAGCGATGAGCAAAGAAACCTAATGACAGTGATTTAATTTCCATTCTAAGCAGAACTGATCACGACTCTGTTCAAAGCCAGAGTCACAAATATCGTCTTTGCCTGCTATTACATAAAATTTTTTTGAAACGTTCATTGTTAAGCCTGCTGCCTCATATTCCTCCTGCAGTTTTCTTATCATATAACTGATATCGTGTTCGTCTTCCACTGCCACGATCTGATATGCTGTGAAAAATAGCATAAAGTCTTATTTCCTTATTACTCTAATATCGGGTAGATGATGAAATACTAAATACTTACGTTATAGCTATATATATTTGTAAAGATGGTGGTTACGTTAACATCCCCTGTAGGAATGTAGAAAAATATTTATTGAGAAATTTATACATCCGCTTTATCGTGTACACACACTTGCCGCTAAATAAAGTTCCGTCACCCAGAGCATATGCGTAACACCACGTAGCTCCACACCATTTGGTTCTTCGCTCGTAATAGCTGCTCGTGCGTAATTTCAGCCCCGTTCAAACAGTAGCACTTAAACTGGCAGTAATAAGATTTCAGTAGCAGTTCCAGCGTATATTGTTTTCCACGCGATTTGCCAAACTACGGAAGTGAACATAAATTGAAAGAATCGTTTTCAGGATACATCTTGTTTTAAAGGAAATTCACTCCTTTATTCTGTTGCATTATTTTATGCCCCTTATATCCTGTAATCAGGTTTTTGTTTCCCTTGTTTCAGAATTTTTTAACGGCATATCACTCTTTTAACTTATGATCAAAATATAACATCATTTTTTTCAATGGATTATTTAATTAATATTAAGTTTAGCATGTGTTTTATCATTACCAAAAACATTTATCTACGTTTTAAGAATTCAAAACAACATACTTTTTGTTACCATCTTAAACTTGTGTGTAAATAAATAGTTTAAATTTATACACTTTTTATTTAAAGACTTATCTATTATAGTAGCCTAAATTGAATTAAAGGTAAGAATAAGTCGACTCTGCTATAGAAGTCTACAAATTATTCAAAATTTCTTGGATATTATATGTTAAT
The DNA here is from genome assembly GCA_036971475.1 of Prosapia bicincta. Lineage (NCBI taxonomy): Eukaryota > Metazoa > Arthropoda > Insecta > Hemiptera > Cercopidae > Prosapia > Prosapia bicincta. Next base: position 270,199,384 of record JBAIZL010000001.1, on the reverse strand, counting down.
TCTCAAGTGTGTGTATGTATATATATATATATATATATATATATATACATAAAATATGTTTCTTGTATAGTAATAAAAAAACAAAAGGGTATTCAAATGAAAGAATTATTTATTAATTGTTATTCAAACCTTTTCGTTGATAAACAATAAGTATCAATATCATTAGGAATGAATAATACATATATTATATGTATGATCATATATTACATATCATAACATACATACATACATATCAAATATTACAATCATATATTATGATTATATATATATATATATATATATATATATATATATATATATATATATATATATATATATAATATGTTTCTATAATAATAACGCCTTCAATATGTCGAATAGGCTATACTCATAAACTAAATCGTTCTGTTTGCATGTTTCAATATTATGGCACATTAGTATATTTCAATATTTATTTTGCTAAATATTAGAAATTATCAGATAAAACCACAAAGATGGAACGGATTTTTAAAAACTGACAAAATAATCGTTATCTTTAACTTTTCAAGGAATGTTTAGCGATTTTATTTACAAAGAAGTAAGTCAAATACACTTTCCTAATCGGTTTTATACATCAGACACTGCTTAACGTCTTGCAGCCTAAAACATGCTTTCATAATCACAATATGGCCGAAACATTACCGTGTAAAGTGATATACTTACAATATATAAGTTCTCTTATATAAAAAGTAGAATATAGACAGAAAATATCGTAATCATAACTTAAAGAAACAAGTAGAAAAAAGTAACAGATATGTTTCAAAAAAAGCTTCGATTTAAGGTCACAAAGTTAGTATGATAAACCACAGAAGCGCGCATTTATCGAACAAAGATTACAAGGGATTCTTGCTTACGTAGGTAGATGATGACGTAATGCATAAGGAATAAGTTATCGGAGTTAGGATATTAATGATGGTGTTATTTAGGACAAGTATTATAAAAACACTTTTTTAAAGTCAATTCCTACTTCGGTCAACAAAAAAACATTTTTTTTTAGTTATTTTTTATTAAATAATTTTAATTAATATGAATAAAGTAACAAAACCTATGCGTTAAAACAGTTGTTCTATCTACCACATAACCTATAACATAAAATCAGCTGTTTTGTAATATCATATGTTATCGCATATTTTAAGAAAAATGGGACAAAATAACTATATTGCATAACTTGCCCCTTTTGTAAAAACTTTTCCTCCCATATAAAACTAAAAAAATTATTTCATTATTAAATTAAGTTAATGCATTATATTTGAAGAAACTGTATTAACATCAAGTGTCCTCCACTAAAAGTTTTTTAAAAAATTATTGGAACTTGTGTGCATGAATAAAAAGTATTTGACTTAAGATTGAAAATTTGAACTATATATATATATATATATATATATATATATATATATATATATATATATATATATATATATATATATATATAACTAAAAAGTTTCTTAGAATGGGTTACGCTTTAGATAATAGATCTTAAATGGAAAAAGAGAGGAAATTAGATTAAATGGAGGAAAGAAATTTATAGATAATTTTAAAAAAATCATTTTTCTTATTTATTACTATAAAATAAATTTCATAAAAAATTATTAGTATAATGATCAAGTAAATAATTTATTATTTAAAGAAGAAATAAATTATTGATTGTGCTAAAAGAGTTTAAAATATCACAAAATAAAACAACTCACAATTTAATCATTTATTGACTCATAGGCGTTTCAACGACTAAGTCATCATCATCATCATCATCAGTGAGTGTTGCTACTACAAACTTAACTTACAACTCAGTTATAACTAATTTACAAAACTGATGATGATGATGATGAATTTGTCATTGAAACGCGTATGAGTCAATTAATTATTAAGTTGTGAGTTTTGTGTATGTCTTTTATTTGTTTTAACATAACCTCACAAGCTAAGCTCAAAGAATAGTTGTATATCATAAAATGTTGAAGTAACTTGGTCCTTGGTTTAATTAACGGAATTACGAAAAACGCATTACTAAATAGAACTTTGTAAATGAAACTTTGTAATATCGTAGGAGACGATATTTTGAAATAAATTCAAGCAATAAGAAAGCTAAACGAAACGAAGATTGTAAACAAAAATTAATGTAGATTATCTTAAGGATTCGGAACCTACTATATTTTAAAATTTATTCATAAACTTGATAATTTAAACCAAGTGCTTTGTTAAAATTATAATAATGAATTTTGTTAACAATTATTATAAAGTAACTTAAAAACACTGAATAAGATCAAATAAAAAAAAAAAACAAATTATTTGTTTCAGGAAGACAAAAAAATAAATAAATAAGAAGTTTTTAGGGAATTTGAATGCGTTATGAGTCGCTGTTGAAAATAAAGGGGTCTCTTACCAGAGAGGAAACTCTGAGAAATGCCCATTGATCGTAACGAAGGAGTTAAGGGTTCTAGGAATAGAAATCCAGCAAATCCTACTCTCACGTCCTCGGAGGACGCGTAACTACAGGGTGCAAAGCGGACAATGGGTGTTCGTCGAGCAGCCGACGAGAGAGGGCGAAATACGAATTTCTGGCGCCTAAATCTGGAACATTTTGTTGAAGGGAATAAACCTTTACACAATATTCAGTTCCTTCAAGGATAGAGGTTCAGGTGCAGGGCAAGTGACCCTAAAGTCTTACAGTGCTAAACAAACCAAATCAGCCTCGGAGATCGCACGGAAATTATAGGAAAGGAAAACAGCTTAAAGGAATGAAACTGAAAAAGCCTCCGGGACCAGGAGAAATATACCCGGAACTGATCATACATGGCTCCCCGAAGCTGTTAGAAATGTTTCGAAAGGTGTTTAAATGGGGGAAGAAACTCCGGAAGAATGGAGACATTTTTTTATTTCTCCCATACACAAAAGAGGCTCGAAAATTGATCCGGAAAATTACAAAGAAACAGCTGTTATGTCAGCAATATGCAGACTGTACTCCAGAGTATTGGGCATTTGATAGAAATATAAGAGACAACTAGAAGAACAAGCAGGTTTTAGAGCTGGACGATCCACTATAGACTACATTGTCACCTTAAAGTTTACCCTAGAAAAAAAGAAAGAAATAGAGAAACTAATGTAGCCCTACTAGATCTGAGAATGTACTTTTTTAGCAGCTATGGAAGGAAATGCTAAACTTGCGTATAAACCCAATGGTCATTAAGGTCACACACAGATATTATGAGGAAAACTAAGCCAAAATCAAGATGGATAACGAAGCGACTATATCATTCAAAACAACGAAGGGTGTAAGACAAGGCTGTTTGACAACCACATATTTAAGATCTATCTGGACAGGTGCCTAGAGAAATGGAATAGAAAATGCCGACATATTGGTGGGAGAAGATAAGCTTTTTACACTATTCTTCCCGGATGATCAGATCGTGATAATGGAAGACGAACACGATCTTAGTTATATAAGAAAACTGTAAGAGGAATATGAGGCAACAGGTTTAACAACAGACATTACGAAATGTGAATATCTAATAGTAGGCAAAGACGAGATTTGCGACCACAGTTTAGAAAACAGCAAAATCAGAGCAGTGACACGAACCTTAAACTATTTTCTCTGGTAAAAGACAATCACGAAAGTGACAAAGAAACATATTTATAAAATTATTGTTCAGAGCGTTACCGTTTACGGTTCAGAGGTTATCAAAGATAATAATAACAATATAATGACGATGGAAAGGACTATTTACAGCGAATCTACGGTTAATCGAGACTTGAAAGGGTCACAAATGAACAAATTTGTAACGAAATTGAAATGGATAAAAGTATAAGGGAAGATATAGAATTGATGGTTTGGCAATTGACATGGTTTGGACGTATAAAGAGAAAGGCAGGAGACAGGTGGCGCTGAAGGGGGAGTGGATTCCCCCTGAGGGAAAAGAAAGAGAGGACAGCCAGGATGGCATCAACAAGGCTAATAACTGCAATAAACCTAGAAGAGTTATTAACGTAAGAAATTAAAAACTACGAGTCGGCGACAACTGTAATAGATCCGTTTTATATGCATATATATATATATATAAATATCGAAATATGTATTCTTGTGTATTAATAAAGAACTAAGTCAAAATACAAATACAATAATTATAGAAATACAAATTCAATTATAATTCTTGTATTGTATTTGTATTTTGACTTAGTTCTTTTTATATATATATATATATATATATATATATATATATATATATATCGCAGTATGTTTTCTTGTGTATTAATAAAGAACAAAAGTCTAAATACAAATACAAGAATTATAATAAAATAATTCTTGTATTTGTATTTAGACTTTTGTTTTATATATATATATATATATATATATATATATATATATATATATCACTTTCATTATATGTACTCAAACAAGAATTTTACTTGGTATTTATGCGAGTTAACTTTCAAAGCTGGATGGTATCTCCATTATCGAGCATCACTGACCGGGGGCTGTAGTAGACTGCGAGCTGTGTGGAATTTCCGTTGTCACGTGGTGTATCGTTATTGTTCTATTTTCAGATTCACTGCACTGCGGGAGTCTTTTAAGTTTGTCTTGGGGTTAATTTTGTCTATTAGGTTGAATAATTTATCGTTTTTTGACCTTATTTATATTTGTTCGTTTATGATATTATTTTTATGTTTATAAATTTGTAGTTGTTCCCAGATTGTCATTTTGAGGCCTTTTTGTATTAGGTGTGTTTTCTAATGTGGGGAATGTGTGTGTTGTTTTTGATGGCGTATGTAGCTAAGTTTGAGGTTTGATGTAGGCATTGAGGTGGTCTTGATATCTGTCTTTTAATTTCTTTTTTGTTTGGCCTATTTTATTACAGTCTGGGCATTCGATTTTATATATTTCCTTTAGTAAGACTGGGCATATTTTTTCCGGTTGGTTTATTTTATTGATTATGTCATAATATATATATATATATAGCCTATATAAAACAAAAATTAGAAAATCTCATAAATCTTTGTAAACAATTGTATACATATATAGGTCACATCTAAACATTATTTAAAAAATGAAAAACCCAAAACTATTTCGTCTGTACATGCTATTTTCTTAGCCTGTTACTTTTATATACCTTCTGTTGCTTTCAATTTGTATTTATTTATAAACAATTATGTAATAGGTTAGATACAGACCACTTTTGCTTTTTATTATCTTATCTTCTATGACAAATAAAATCAAGATAAATAAATCTTCAAAACAAAGTCAGTTCTCTCCAAATAAATTTCTTTTGCCATCTAAATTAGAATACCTTTCCTATAGCACCTTCAGTTTTTTTAATATTCTTATCAAATATGAACAATGATCACGTATATAAGGCAAGTATCACAATAAATAATCCCCAATTAAACAAAGGAAGCACCAATGATGATGAGCACTACCTTGTATTTATTATATAGCTAGGGTGCAGTAAAAGAACATCACTGCATATCCAGACGTAGGCAATTGATGTGTTAACCAAAAAAATTAATTTGTTAAAATTACAGTAACAACAGCAAGATTCAAGCTACACAACCACGAATAAGAAAGAAGGTTGAATGAGCATAAGTGGAAGAATTACAGTTGTTATTGAAAGAACATGCTTTTTCATGTGAACAGTAGGACCTTTAGTGACCTTAGGGAAGTCAAGTATTTCCAGCTCATGTGCTAATATAATTTCTCCACAGGCTTCTTCACTACTAAAACCTATATGATGAGATAATCTTCCCTTTAACCTCATTATATTCTGCTACTACTAATGGTTTCATAATAGTTACCTTTCTGTTTCTTTTTGCTTGTGTAGACAAAACTTACAGATGTTTCTTTGACATCATCGTAAACATCAGAATACCAATCATTCCCATTGGGTCATCAAAAAATAAATTAACCTAATATCTCTAATACGCTTTATGCCAATTAGTTTGAACCAAATTTACTCCTTTACTTTTGGTGCAAATTTTCTTATACTCATTACATTTTCAGTTATTACTAACACTGGCACATGAATACAACATAATAATATGGTGTAAAGCAAATTGGTAATACTGATAAAATGGACACATCTGCTTTGACTATTAATTTGTTAGGCTGCTCACCCAAATTTTGTATTTCATTAAAAAAAACATATTAAATTTGTGGTAAAAATTGAAATTTAGAGGAAAAATGTATGAAGATTTGTCTACTACCTTCAACTAACAATTTTTAATCTCTCATGGAAAAAATAAAATGCTTAAGTATTTGTAGCTTATTTTTCAGAAGCTAATAATCCAGGATCAATTCCCTTCAATAAAATTTCAACAGAAAGCTAAAATAGTAATGATGCTAATAATGAACAATAATAATAAGTAATAACAGCAGTAATAAGCATTTTACTCTCATAACTCATTTTATATTTTCTTTGGGTACATTAAATTTCCTTTACAATTATTAGTATGTGTTCTTGTACATTTATATATAAGGTTTGTCTTATTAGATATTTTTTGTAACTTTGTTAAATTATAAAAGTTTTTAGAAAATATTATTATAACATCTCGTTTATTATTTCTACCTTTCAAACATATACAGTTGATTAACAAATAAACAACCACAGAAGAATGTTTTTTTCTGATAGTTTTTGCCTACTAATCGGTTTTAATCTTCTTCAACAGTAATATACATTACATCAGTAGCGGCTTGTGAGCAGGTTGTACAACCCTCAAACCAGAGAGCAGTAAAAAAAAATTATTATGTAAGAATTATGTACATTTTTACGAATGATTATTTATCATTTAACATGATCGTGCAACTGGTTTTAGGGAAACCTACAACACCCAGTCAGTGTCGTAAGACGCCTTTGTTTAAGATTGGCTCTGTCCGAAGACAATCATCCCCGCAGTTTGTTGACAGTCACACTTAAGAATGACTAAGATTGGTTTGTTGATAAATAAACCTACGACTTGAGAACGGATGTCTTAAATAAATTAAATACCAATATATTTCCTTCAGTAGAATAAATCACAAAGTAAGAAGCCGTATATATATATATATATATATATATATATATATATATATATATATATATACATACATACCCAGACCACCTATGGAAGACAACAAACTGTCTTTAGTTACAGATTACCAGCCAGGCCTACAAAGCTGAACAAAATATTAAAGGGTGGCTTCAAGATTCTTCAAGCTTCCACCCACACCAAAGATCTTTTCTCAAATCCACCACATATTTGGTTCAGACAACCTTTTAATTTGAAAAATATTTTAGTACATCCAAAATTACCAGATCCAAGTACTGAAAAACCGTCTAAACTTCCTCATGACTCCTCTCCATGCAATAGACCTAGATGCAAGACATGTCCAATACACAACCCAACAAATAGCTTCCATAGCCTAGCAACCAATGTGGACTTCAAGATTCAGGGTCATCATAATTGTACATCCAGAAATGTAATATACCAGTTGCAATGTAAATTTTGCCCGGCACAGTACATAGGCCATACCACTGATGGTCTGAGTGTCAGAATGAATGGCCACTGACATGACGTTGGAACCATGAACATAGACAGGCCAACCGCTCAACACGCTGCTAGTCACATCATACTTTCAATGATTGTTATACTACCAAAACAATTAAGGCCCTCAACCCTGATTGCAATCCTTCAGAATTGAGAAGATGGGAGTTATCATACCAGTATACACCATATCTAGAGAGCCTCCTAACCTCAACATCAGATAAAACTCCTTTCACATTCCCCCAAACTTATATCATTTTTAACTACTTTTACCTTCCTCCTGACAGACTATTAACATCTAGTTTCAAGTAATCAATATTTACACAAATCACATATAGCACTATATCATAAACTATAAATCTGTGACATTTGAATATTTATACTCATCTGTGGTTCACTTCGGTCTTTTGTTTTTCTCTTTCTTGACTGATGAAGATCATTTTTGATCGAAATATTTCAATAGTGTAAAAAGTTTTTATATGTGTTTATTTCCATGAGATTGCAGTTTTGGACTATTGCCATTAGGTAAGTCTGTCAGTCTCCTTTCTAGTCCAAAAATTCCTATACACACACACACACACACACACATATATATATATATATATATATATATATATATATATATATATATATATATAAATATCGCAATATGTATTCTTGTGTATTAATAAAGAACTAAGTCAAAATACAAATACAAGAATTATAATTGAATTTAGAATATAAATTGAATTGTAAATTCAATTATAATTCTTGTATTTGTATTTTGACGTAGTTCTTTATATATATATATATATATATATATATATATTCTTGATATTTTACGTTATCCATTGTTTTTCCATTGCACTGACTTTATGAAGTTAATATATTACTATTGTAAGTATAAAATGGTGGATAAAATTACTTACAATAGTAATTAATACATTAACTTCATATATATATATAATTAATTAAAATATTTCAAAAAGAAGAATACATTTAATGAATATATTTATTCAAAGCTTTTCGCCGATAAAATAGTACGAGCATCTTCAGGAAAATAATTATCTAATAAAATATTTTTAGAAAATTAAATCATATGTGCTACAAACAACCATATGTTTATAAGTATTGCACTTTATGTAATTTTTTCTATAACATCAATGACCTTATAAATAGTTTGGTGCCTTGATCTCACTTGAATTTGTTCATCAATTAATTTGTCTTTAACTTTATGCTTATAAATTTCCAATGTTTCAAACATATTGATTTTTAATCCTTTATTTAATTCTTTTATTAATTTCATATTTTCTATTTCCGGAAACTCGTGTCCATTATTAATACAATGCGTAGCTAAATTTGATTTGTATATGTTTGGTTTGATATAAGCGTTTAAATGTTCTTTTTATCCTTCTTTTAATTTCTTTTTTGTTTGTCCTACATATAATTTATTACAAGTTTGACATTTTATATTATATACTCCATTTCTTTCATGCATATTATTTTGATTTTTGTTATTGTTTATTAAATTTTTAATTTTATTATCAGTTTTATATGTAATTTGTAAATTTGTTTCTTTAAATAATCTTGTAATTTTATTTATTTCGTTACCAGTGAATGTAAAAGTTGTCCAAATATTTTCTCTAAAATATATTAATATATTACAAGAAAACATATCACTATATTTTTAATATTATATATATATATATATATATATATATATATATATATATATATATATATATATATATGAAGTTAATATATTATTATTGCAAGTAATTTTATCCACCATTAAGTGCAATGATTTTACCTTGTATGATGAGGCGTCTTTCGGTCACTTGACCATTGTCAAATCAATGAGTGATTCGACAATGGTCAAGTGACCGAAAGGCGCCTCATCACACAAGGTAAAATCATTGCACTTAATGATGGATAAAATTACTTACAATAGTAATATATTAACTTCATAAAGTCAGTGCAACGGAAAAACAATGGATAACGTAAAATATCAAGAATATATATATTATTATATATATATATATATATATATATATATATATATTTATTGCAATTTTCATTCCTGATGATGTTGGTACTGTTTGCCAACGAAAAGCTTTGGATATAAAATAATAAATATTCTTGTATTTGAGTAACCTGTGTTGTTTTAATATATATATATATATATATATATATATATATATATATATATATATATATATATATATATATATATAAAGGAGTTTTTGAACTACATAGGAGACTGACAGACTTAGGCAATAGTCCAAAACTGCAATCTCTTGGAAATAAACACACATAAAAACATATCACACTATTGAAATATTTCGATCATACAATGATCTTTTTCAATGATATGTTTTTAACCTAACCATTCTTGAAATAAATAATAATCCAAAAGAACTAAACTTACTAGAAAAATACCACATTTATAAAAACAAACACAATAACCAACAATACAAACACACTATTAAAAAATATTATACATAGAACACACAACAAAACGCGTATGCTATCAACACAAAGTACCGACAACACAGACCATAAAACAGCATCAGCAATATAATTCAGTGATTCGACAATGTCCAAGTAACCAAAAGGTAAAAATTAATTGCACTTTATGGTAGAATAATAGTTTACAATTAACATGTTTTAGGCACCAGCCTCCACTGTATTACATCATTGTCGGCTGCATAGTGTTTTTATTGTTCATATCTCTCAAGGTCAAATAAAAGTACTGAGTTTATAGTTTTTTTAATACATAAAAACTTTTGTAAAGTTGTATGGTGAGCATAGCCAAACACACTTTCAACAATAGGGTTTCTATTAGTTTCAAGTCAGTTGTAGAAATAGACAATTATTGTATATTCCATACAAAACTGACTTTTTTCTTCTGTGTTACCAAAAAGGTATATTTTTCTGTTGTGAGGACAAATTTTATTTAAATTTAATAATATGCTATACATATTACTGAATGAAATATTTTTAATTATAAAATAATGTTTTTAGTTTATACATTGTTTTAAGTGAGAATTCAAACCAATTCTATAAAAAAAAATTAATATACTTTTTGTTTATTTTTAGGTTTGGTAATAACTCATTTAGTATCAATGAAACTACTGTATCATTTCAGTATCTTAAAGCAGAATAAAAATAATAATAATGTAAAAATGTAAGATTTTAATCATAATCCTCATGAACTTTCATCAAACCCAACATCTGAAAACTCACCAGTTGTTAAATGATTTACCACACACAAAAATGTCCATATGGTCATGACAATGTATATATAGTAATAACCCATACTTACGCCATAGGTAGAACCGAGCGATAACCGTGTAGGTCGAATTCGCATAAGTCGGGGTATAATTTTACTAAATAAACTAATAATTTAGAAGAAAAATGTACATGTATTAAAATCTTACATACATAATACAACAAAAAAATTGTATTACATTCATACATATTGCAAAAAAGTAATTTTGACATAGAAGACTTCATAAAATCTAATAAATTAGTATAATGATCTGTAGATTTTTTCTCAACAGAATTTCCTCGTAACTCGCTAATTTTTTTGTTTTGTGGCAGAAATACGGTCATTGATGGAGTCTATGTTTGCCAAAATTTGTAACCCTTACTAAATTAAACTAAAGCCTTTTGTCAAGTTTCTAACAGTCATTTCATCTTCTACGTCAATTGGGTCTATAGAATTTGTGTTTTTAAGGTCTTGCTTATGCATTTCTATGAGCTCATCAATTAATTGTCAGCTCTTGGTTGGGTAAATCCAGCAGTTCTTAAACGGCATGAATATCCACTTCAAAATTGAGTTGTCTGGCAAAACCGAGAAATTATTCAATCATATTAGCAATTTCATCAAACTCTGGCACTGATTCCACTTAAGTTTAAATAATGAAAAAAACAGACACATTTTTTTCCAAACATCATTCAAAGCTTTTTGTGAAATTTCATTCGAAGATTGCCTATGATTTCCAAAGCACCTAAAACGTTGAACTGTTTCCAACAATCTTCAACAGAGAGCTCATTGTTCTCATAACTTAATGCAGATGCGCAAATGATCTTGTGTAATAAGCTTTAAATAATTTGATTACTCCCTCATGCATTGGTTGAAGCATATTATTTGTGTTGGGTGGCAAAAATATCACTTTCACGTGTGTGTCGAAATTAGTTTAAGTAGTAGAAGGATGGCCAGGTGCATTGTCAGTTATTAGGAATTACTTTAAAAAGAATTTGTTTAGGCCGACAATAACTTTTGGCTTGAGGTATGACATGATGATCAAACCAGTCCTCAAAAAGGGAAGCTGTCTCCTAAGCCTTCCGATTCGACTTCCAAATCACGGGGAAACTAGCTTTAGAAATATTTTTTAATGCCCATGGATTTTCACCAGCTGTATTTGCGCCAACCATAACTTTCAATTGATCTTTGGCGGCCTTAAAACTGGAAATATTTTCTCTTTATGTGCTATAAAAGTTTTTTTAAGCATTTTTTTCTAGAACATGCCAGTTTCTGCGTAACTCAGATAGCGTGATTTAAAACCGCGTAAGTCGAGGTATTACTGTGTGTATGTATATAAAACTGTATTAACATCAATTGCCATCCACTATTGGTTAAACAAATATATCTGAACTTGATTGGATGAATAAAAACGTACTTTATTAACGATTGAAAATTTGTACTATATATATGGAGCGGGTGCTAATAGAAGGAATTTAAAAAAAGGAAATAATAGGCTATTGATAATAATAATAATAATAATAGGCTATTGATAATCATAATAGGCTATTGATAATAATAATAGGCTGTTTAATAATAATAACAATTTATACTAGTATCTAGCTCTCAAACTGCTTATCTCATGACTAATGGTCCTCCATATAAAAAAGTTTGACTGGCTCTGATTTAAACACTGCAATGTATTAGAAGGGTTAAACGTCAAATATAATATCTTTGAAGGAATTAATGTATATAAAGGAAAAGAGAGTTTTATACTAATAAACAGTGGGTAAATGAAAATGACTGTGATTAGAAATAAAGTGTTGATAGGAACTGGTTGTAAAAAAAACTTATAAAAATTGAAAAATTGGAACATGATACAAGGAAAATGTGTTTGGTAAACGCATGAAGCATAATTTTTTAAAAAATTAGGTTTACACGAGTTTTTATTATTAAATGGCACAAAAACAGTGGGGCAACCTGCTACGTCACATTTCTAAAACATAACTGGGGATGCAGTGTGGCTTAGAAAAATTCGTAGATGGTTGCACAGTAGTGAATTTTTTTTGGGGAGGGGGAGACTTACAAAATCTTGCCCTGAACGCTAAGAGACCTTACATCAGCCCTACATTATAGAGAAACATGAAGACTATTACCATTATTTATGAATTAGGCGTTAACCAAATACATAAAAGATTAACAAAAATTAAAAGCAATAATATAATACTGATATCAGTAGTTTGAGTTAGCTTCATATATAAAACCCGACCTGCTACACTTACACGTAACAGCATCGATTTACATAATATATTTGTATACATGAAGCTGCAGCTGATTCATAACAGACATTAGTGAATGTCCATTTCCAAGAGACTGTTCACAGCTACCGTCGAATATGGATTACACCATTATATACCAAATTAATTTGTAACAGTCTTCTCACAAAGTTTAATAGACAAAATCAAGGTAGTAAATACAAACTTCAAATGAATACAAAACACTCCCTGTATTATTGGCAAGTTGCACACAAAAAAACATTTCAAAAAATAATAACACAAAATATGACAAATTAGTTTGTTTCTTTAGGGAAAAAACAAAACAGTTGTATAGAAGAATTTTTTTTTAAATTACAAAACATAAACTTAATTTAAAGACAACCCAAAATACACATTGCATAACAATACAAATGTTACAACTGTAAAATAATTACAATTATTTACAAAACTTACTTTTTATCATAAAAAAATATTTTAATCTATTATATTACAGCTATTATATTAAATATTAAGGTTGTTTTCAATCGTATATCTCATATTCAAAGGCTCATTGTAGAGTAAAAACAATGAATGAAGTTTAAATTTTGTTTCTTTGCTGTTACTGCTTAGGTCGATAGACATGTAAAATATTGAACTCCTTTTTTGTCGGGGTTTAATTTTAAATGTTCAGAGTCTGTTGTGTGTAGCTATTTAGACCTATATTATTACTGGTTAGCTGTTTGATCCTTCCTATATATTTTCAAGATATAAGGAGTGTGGTCTTGCCCAGGTAGGTAGTCTGCTAACCGATTCATTTGTTTTTAAATACTTTAGTTGGTGGTGTCCTCTTGTCAGCAACTAGAGGAACTGTGCGATTTGTATCAGTTTTCACTAAACACCGCTGAATGATTACATTATGAATATTTGAGTGGTGGTAAATCTAGTTTTGGAGAATATTTGTGGCGAAGTAAGTATTGATTTTATTATAATATCATGAGTTTTATATTATAATCGTGGAGTATACTTATTAAGCTTTAGTTTATGTATATTACGAGCATGTTCAATGAGTCCATCTTCCATAGGAAGGTGTTCAAGTAAGTAGGTAGCCCTCGGGTAATAGCGGTAGGGTACAAGCACTCGTACACTTTTAATAAATAATGACACAACAATTGTTTTTAGATTCCAAGGAAATGGGAAAGACTGAAAAAGAAGGTAGTCAGAGGGATCAATGAAGTTGGTACTAAAATTTATAGAAGAAAGGAATTCAATAAAATCTACTAGCAAGAAGTATGGTATACAATTCAGTTCTCTTCAAAAGGGGAAGAAGAATAAAGATTCAAAATCACACTGAGGGCGAAATTCAACATTCATACCTGAGCAAAAACAGGCATTAGCAGAGAGGATACAAAAACTAGCCAATTTCTTGTATGGTGTTACGAATTATGAGCTGCAACTCATGTACGAAGAGTAGGATATTAGTACACAGTTAAAAATGAAATCCCTATAACAGAGTTTCTGAAAATGAACAAAAAGCTGGCAAAGATTGTCTGTATGGAGTTCTAAAAAAACCTATCTGTAAGTGTTCATAAACCCAATCCACATACATAAATTGAATGACAGGATTTACTAAAGAAGTCATAAAATTCCATGACAATCTTAAAACAACTCTGTCAAAAACCCACTTCATACCTAATCAAATCTTTAATGCAGATTAGATTGGCGTAACAACTGAACAAGACCCTGGCAAAACACTTGCAATATAAGGAGAAAGCCAAGTTGGCTCTGTAACCAGTTGCAAGAGGCTAAAGTAAGAAGTCGTTAAGTGTGTAATGAGTACTTCATTATATCTCCACTTCTCATTTGTCCTAGGTAAAGAATGAGCCCACTGTTAGAAAAAGATAGTCTGCCTTGTGTCATTTACGAATGTTCGTAAAACTAGTGGACTGATGAGAACATACTAGTTAAATGGCTTCAGCTTTTTATTGAACATAAAGGCAACCAAGGAAAAACGTCTGTATTTCTGATTCTCGACATCACATCAGTCACACAACCTAAGAGTCTTTTAAACTGTACAAGGCGAATGGGGTCAAAATGACCTCACTGCTACCTCGTCTTACTGGCTTAAACCTTTACTTGCTACATTTTTCTCCACATTAAAAGCAGATTTCAAGAAAGAGTGTTAATCTTAACATGAAAACAATAAAAAATATAAAACATTTTCCTTGTCTTGGCTGGGTTTTATAATAAAGCCCACTCAATTCTTGTTGCCTTTTCTGGATTTAGAACCACAGGAACTCAGCCGTTTGACGGAAACTTTTTAATGATGAAGATTTTGCTGTAACAGATACTTTATCTGTGAATCAATTTGAAGTTCTCCTAGCTCTTGAGAATGATGATGGAACTGGAGTGGAAATTCGTGATGAATAGAAACAAGACATACAAAATAATGAAGGACAGCAGACAGGTAAAGCATTGCCAAGCAGAAACATTAACACATTTGATAATCTCAACTTCAATACAGTTAAAAATATATCATTTGAGGAACTGACCCTGTTACCATGTTAACCTGTTACTAGTGAAACCCAGAAAACAAGAAAGTTTGCAAAAGACCTTCAGAAATACTTAACTATACATCTAAAATGTTCGAACTTGGAACTCACAATAGAAAGGGGGAAATGTTGGGGAATGGTTCAAATATGCCACAAAATCCCAAGGATCCTAAAAGGAGGTTAAAACTGACTGTTTCTAAGGAGGTAATTGCTCCTAGTTTGCTTTAAACCAGGTCCTTCTAAAGCAACTAATGTAGCTAAACCAAAATCCCAGACTGAAAACAAAACTTCAAGAAAATCAAACTTAAAGCAAGAATTTTCCTCTTGATCAAAAGGTTAAAGAAGCCATCAGCGAAAAAAAAAAATATGACGAAATAGATGATACATCACTTGATAAAGACGAGAATTTGTGATTTATATGTGAGGAGTTTGGTAAAAATGGAGAAGAATGGTACAGGTGTATGAGCTGTGGATTGTGGCTACATGTGCCCTGCAGTGGTCCTGATTCAAATGAAAACTTTTTTTGTGACTGATAACTCTGTCAGTGCCTACCTATCTATTAACCAATATGAATGTATGTACAACTGAATTGACTTTTATGTTGTTTAGAATCATCAATTTTTCACCTACGCCTAGCGAAAAAAACATTTTTTGCACTGTCTACCAGTGTGTTTCAGATGAATATTTCTTTTGTTTTAGTTCCTACCATATAACCAGCTTATTTATTTAGATTGTTTTTTTAGAAAAATCCCATGATATATTTTTGGATAAACTTTTACTATTGTAAATACATAGGAACCCCTTTACCACCATTATACCACTGGATGGGGGAATACTACAGCCATCTACTACCTGTAATGGTTATCATTTAATATTTTTTTAAATTATTTGTTTTGTAAAGAAAAAGGGGTAATTAATAGAAATTTTATATATATATATATATATATATATATATATATATATATATATATATATATATATATATATATAGTTTTGGTTGGTAAAGATTATTTAGATTTTTTGGACTAGGAGACTGACAGACTTACCTTGGTAAGAGTCCACACTGTAGTCTTGAGATAGAAACACATAAAAGCACTTAAACAATGATATATTTCAACCACACAGTGGTCTTTGTCAATCAAAGAGAAAACACAAAAAGAAATATGAGAGAATGAAATAAAATAATTGTAATCACAGATTGTGTAGAGTAGAAATCAGATGTCACAGATTAAAGATATATATATATATATATATATATATATATATATATATATATATATTGTTTCCATGAGCATATGAGTGATTATAGTTTAAATAAGTCTGTCAGGGGAAAAGAGATAAGGCTATTTGGAAAAAAAAGTTATTACAATTATTTTATTTCATTCTCTCATATTTCTTTTTGTGTTTTCTCTTCGATTGACAAAGACCACTGTGTGGTTGAAATATATCATTGTTTAAGTGCTTTTATGTGTTTCTATTTCAAGACTACAGAGTGGACTCTTACCAAGGTAAGTCTGTCAGTCTCCTAGTCCTAAAAATCTATATATATATATATATATATATATATATCTTCTAAAAATATTAAATCAAATAATTAGCAGTATTATATAAAAGAACAGTAGATATAATAGAAGCGGGTAGCAAACTGTCATAGACTAAACTAGTGAAAAAAAAGAAAAACTGTATTTCAGACATTTTTTTCAAAAGTATAAAAATATTAAAAAGTTATAATAAAAGGACTTGCCCATATTTTATATACGGGTCAAAATGCTAGTTAAAAGTTGCAAAAACAGTTATGTGTATAAGTATGCGTTTCCTATATTATTTAAAAAATGTAAATAAAAATTATATTTATAACTATTATTATTCAATCAGATGCATAAAATTTACCTACAAAGTCTAGAAACAGAAAAATAATTAAAGCTAGGAGAAAAACATTATCAGGTACTGAATGTTGAACACAGGCCAAATTTTACAAAAAAGTTTTTTTATAACTTATAAAATGATGGAACGATTCAAATAATATTTAAAATTAATGCCTTAATTGTTTTCTACTAATATGTATAGCCTATGTATATATTAATGTTATTATTTACAAACAAATTTAAAACTAACAAATAAAACAATCGCTACAAAGTAGAACACTGAGAAAATAAATTAATTTAACACTTAATAATATAATCAATTTTAACACTTCAATGTTAGATTAAATGAAAACATGTTTTGAAATCTAGTTCTGATAAAACAGACAGGTCAAAATTGGTCCCTACCAATATTCTTTTTTTTAAAAAATACTATTTTTAGTAGGACTTGAATTATATGCCGTTTATGCATTTTTAGATCAAAATTAAAAGAAAATTGTTCTACCACTTCTGAGCAAATTAGGAACAAGAACAGCAATAAATCAAATTGAATCAATAAAAGAAAAACACAAATAGTCCATATAACCAATGGTAGGTCTTTTAGAAATATTTAAGAATCTGATTTTATAAAACAAAACTGAGCTTAGGTTAAAAAAAAAAAAATACTAGTAAACAAAACATATTAATAATTGAAAAGTAGAATTTGTATAACCTCTTTTTTGTTTCAATTATTACAATCTATAACTTCTTAAAATTATTACATCATCCTATGTTGCTAGTTAGATATAAAAACATGTAAACCACTCAATATACAAAAACACAAAATAACCTTCTTAACTGCCAAAAACTATGAATTGTGTATATAAATGTATTATCTATTTATTCCATTTTATAAACTATAATGTGTGATACTATAAAATATATCTAATTATATGTGTTATGAAGTTCCAAATACAGTAAAATCTCTCATATCCGGACATAATTCTATGTTATTGGGCCAATCTCTGGCAACAGCTGTCAACTCTTGGTTTTTTCTCGGTTGCGTTTGAGTCTCCGTATCGCCCAGTTCACTTTTGTTCTACAGATTAGTGTATTACCCAACTTAATAAGTTGTGTTTGAGTGTAGTGTCCGTATCGTTCAGCTACTGACCGATACCGAGTAAAACGTATACTGAGTTTCTCACTCCAATTGAAATAAAAGCTGATGAAGCATTTTGTTATGTTTAGATGTCTGACAGAAAGCCAATGGACCATAAATATCTTATTTATTTATGCTGTAAGTTTCGACAGTCGATAGATATACCTTAGAAAATACAGACACATAGTCTTGTGATATATCAGAAAATAAACTCTCTTGAAGCAAACAAATCAATCAAACAATTACGACATTCATGATTAGCTGGGGTGGTCTTTATATCCACTACTAATAAATTGTCGTTACTAGCCGACCTAGCAAGTAAACCGCAATGGGTCAAGGAACTTTACATAACAAGGCATGTAACTAAATTGTACGTACAGTTCTATATTGCTAATAAAATATAAATACAACCTTCAATAAGTATAACTTATTTACTCAAAACAATCGTACATCTTCATGTAGTACAAACATACATCATTACATAACCCCTCCTATATCCAGATATTTCATTATCCGGATCGGGCTGTCGCCACACTGATCCGAATATGAGAAATTTAACTGTATTTTATGTTGGGTAACAAATTTTAATAAAAGAAAGATGAGTATGTTGAATAATTGTGGTAAAGCCTAGAAAATTTGTTTTATCAGGTAACAATGTTAAAGTTCATACAATAAAAAATTTATTTCATAACTTTAGAAATTTTTTATAAAAAAATTTTTTATTTAGTAAGTTATAAAATTATATATTTAATATTAAGTAAACATTAATAGAAAAATTATAATTACAGATTATAAAAATCAAAAACTAAAACAAAATAACTTGTGATACCTTGATCACTACATTTTTTCAAATGACGTGTCTTTCCTAGCACAGTTGTTACTTACTTTTATTTATTATTCAACTTGATGGCTACTAAGTTTAGCTAGCCTGACAGATTTTCAGTTAGTGAGTATTTAATGTTTTTTTTATAATTTTTATTAAACTAATTGATAACTTAGCAAAGTTATATTTCAAGTGAATTTATAAAAAACTTACTGAGACAAATCACACTAGGCACTGACAAAGATTTCTTAGAAAGAAGTGAGCTTTGCCAATAACTGATGCAATCGAAATATTATTATTATGTCTTAGTAAGTTTTTCACAAATTTGCTTAAATTATAAGTTCAGCAGTGGCTAATTAGTTTGATAAAAACATTAAAGTTTCTCTCATTGCCATGAAAATATAAGTTCAATTTTTTTTGTTTTAAAGTTTCTTATACGTGTCATATAACACTGAACATCTGGTTATATAACCTTGCATTCACTTCAATAGTACTCTAATAGGGATTAATCACATATATAGTGGAACAATATTAATATATAGGAACAGTTAATTATAGTACAGTTATAAATCGTATAGTGAAACGAATGTGTTTTGTTACTGTAAAATAACAAATTTGTACACATAACTTTGGTTAATGCGATATTTTCTATCACATAAAGCTTCAGTGCAGATATCTGGAAGCGGTAGCTATGAATAGGGATTTTCTATTATGAAATGCATATGCTTACCATGTCATTGTCACTAAACACTAAAACTAAGCTTTGACACCCTACACCAGAGGTAGGCAACCTTTTGGTACTTGAGGGCCTCGTGTTCAATCTAGCATGGCTGTACGGCGATATAGCATGGCAAATATAAAATAATCATGGATTTTATTATGTTTCCTAATTTTATATCAGTAATGTAACCGATTTTAATACAGCACAAAAAGTGACTTTAACTAACGGCTAATAATGTATTTTAAAAGTAATTTTTATAAAATAGGCTACTTACTTCCTGATAACAAATTTGACAATTTTCTAACTTGACTCAGACAAATTTCTTTATTAATGTTTTGAAATAATTAAATAAAACACGTTTAATTTAAAAACTAACCAAATTTTACTAAAATAAAACACTAAAAAAGCAGACACTACTTTCCACTTATATCGCGCCTATAATTTATTATTAAAGGCTTACTGTTGTGGTTAGTGTAATGGTTCTAGCTATTGAGCAACCTATTTGTATTCTAAGCCGTAAGCGTAAGCTATCCGGACAGCTTAGAAATCAAAAACCAGAAGTGAAGAGGACCACAGAAAATGATTTCACAGGCTGCATCCGGCCCGTAGGTTGCCGATCCCTGCCCTACACTTTCTCGCATTTTAAAAATTCAGACTTCAATCTGAAAATAAAAACTCTTAGACAACGGAGGGAGTGCAAAGAACAAGATAGTTTCTTCAGTGTATCCTTGCACATTATACACTGTATAGTAAATCAAGTAATAAAAATCGTTTTAGCTATAGACAATCGTAAACCAAAATTATTTTAGCGCTTAAAATAAGAGCTTACATGGATTACTGTGTTTGTTCTCTAACTTAATTTTTTTATCTATTTTTAGGTTAGTTTTGGTTGGTAAAGATTATTTAGATTTTTTTGACTAGGAGACTGACAGACTTACCTTGGTAAGAGTCTACTCCGTAGTCTTGAAATAGAAACACATAAAAGCACTTAACCAATGATATATTTCAACCACACAGTGGTCTTTGTCAATCAAAGAGAAAACACAAAAAGAGACACAAATATGAAAGAATGGAAATATATATATATATATATTATTTTATTCTCTCATATTTCATTTTGTGTTTTCTCTTTGATTGACAAAGACCACTGTGTGGTTGAAATATATCATTGGTTAATTTTCTTATCGTTATTCACAATATTTTTTTACATTGTTACCTTGGACACTGCACTTCCTTGTCGCTTTTTAATTTCTTTTACCCCCTTGAATTAGTTATAACAATTTCTATTGTATTTCTTTATATAAACACAGTGGATCCACTTAAAACACTAGGCAAAGTTTTTCAATCTTAGTAAATATGATGTATTAAAATTATTTAAACTTCAAGTAATTTTGTGTTAACTAAGATATATATACACCAACAAAAACAACATTAGTCATGCTGAATATAAGCTTAATCATAGCCTAAATCAAAAGTGACATTCTTGAATTGTTTTTAAATATTGGAAACATATTTATAAAATAATAATTTGTAACAAATAATTTTAGGTAGTACAAACTGAAGGAAAGCACTTGTATGTTATAGAAATTTACTTTATAGTAAATATCATGATCTCACAATTATATGCTCACTTTCACACAAACATAATGCATTACTCTTTGTTGTGCAAAATAAAAATAATTAAATTATATTACTAATAAAAATATTTTCTATGACCGATACAAAATTTGGCTTCAATAAACTACGGTATAAAAATGTTTGTAAAAGTATTTATAAAAAAACATGGTTGACATTGAAATTTGTAAAAATTACTTTTGAGGACTTTTTGTGTCTCATATAAATTGACACCTTGCAATTCACAATAGTTCTGGTTCGTTAATTGTTAAAAACCTAGTAAATGATATCATATCATTATCACAGTTTAAAAGTTTTAAAAATATAACAAAATTTATGGCAGTTGAAAGAGCTTTGACAGAGTTCTTAAAATCTATTTCACCATAAACTCTTTATACACTACAATCCAGACTAGACCTAAATTACTTAAAACTAACAACATGACAGGTAAAGAATATAAAGTATTCTTTATGAATTGTTTATAAGTTGAATCTGAGTTATTTGAATTGAGTGATAAGTTGAGCAACTGTTGTGGAGGAATTGTTTCGTACATTCTGTGATACTGAGCAGCAAAATGAATGTACGGCTGGATAGGGTACATAGGATGTATAGGGTACGGATACATGGGTGTAGGTTGTGGAGAGTGGAAAGGTGCAACAGAGCAACCATCATTTGAAATTGTATCAAAGTCACCTACAACAGAAGGAGGTCTTGTACTAAAGTGTTGACTTGCTGATGAACAAAATCCAGAGCTACGACTAGATGATCGTGTATGGCAATCCGAGTAGAAACTATCTATGGAGAGCTTAGGCGGAGACAAACTAAATTGGTTGTTAGAGGTCCTACTGCCATACGATTTAACCTCAAACATTGGATTTTGTTTGTTTTGGCTTTTCTTTGTTCCTAGTTTCAATTTACTCAATCCCAAATCTTCAGGAAATATTTTTAATAAATTTTGTCCTGATTGATTAGCTGTAAATGATAGGTTAACTTTTGGATTTGGATTTAATGGTGATGAATTTTGCCTTTTATTGGGTTGCAAAGGCTTTGAATTTGGAATGGACGGAGCAGATTTTGGTTTATTTGTTTTTTTATCGCTGTAAAAGAAAAAAAGCAAATTTGAAACAAGTTTGCATTTGTAAAATATTATAACACAATAAAAGTTTGAGAAACCATCATAAATTTAGTGCTAT
The DNA here is from genome assembly GCA_036971475.1 of Prosapia bicincta. Classification (NCBI taxonomy): domain Eukaryota; kingdom Metazoa; phylum Arthropoda; class Insecta; order Hemiptera; family Cercopidae; genus Prosapia; species Prosapia bicincta. The sequence goes on along the minus strand of JBAIZL010000001.1, from coordinate 270,176,479 downwards.
ATAGGTTTCATCATCTTTTCAAAACTCTCGTCATAGTGTATCTTAATAAAAGCTCTGGACTTAAATTTATTCTTGATTAAAATAGAATTGAACCATATATTTTGTATCGATAAAACTTGACAGGATGAAAAAACAGCAAAATAAAACCATTGCATATATCACAGGATAAAATTCCATTAAAACTTCCAGACATTAAAAATAGTATTATATATTTGTTATCAATAAAAATTAACAGGATTGGAGAAAACAGCAAAGCACAACTATTACATAAAGCACAGAATAACATTTCACTCTGACATCCAGAAATTATCATTTAATAATATTTAATGATATCTAATAAATATCATTTAATAATATCTAATAATATTTTAGACATAATACTAAAATAGTTATTATATTATTCAGGGGTCACGGCAACTGAATTGTGTTGAATATCAACTTTAATAATTTTATAAGTATTTTAAATAATATCAGAAAGTATTAAAAGGTATTAAATATTAGTTACTGAATTAAATTAGGGTTTTATTAATTAATAATAATTTTAAACATTCAAGGATAAATTAATTTGATTATTTATAATCATTATTAGTAAAAAAGTAATATTTACAATAATAAATATGTAAAATAAATTAATTAATTAAACATAAATTATTACAAATGGTCAGATCCTTAGCAGTTAGTTGTATGCCCTCTCTCTTATATTCATGCAAATAACTGTTCACTTTAAAATTGTAAAAAAACTGAAAATAATTTCAAAAACATACACTAATTACACTAGAAAAATTATGTGGACACAATTACACTAAACTGCGATTTGTCGCTTTAAATTGTAAAGTTTACTGCCCACTACTGAGTAGAATGCAATCCAACTCAAAAGATTGTGACACAACTAAGATGTAATTGAACAATAAAGACTGCACAAAGAGCTTGACCTAAATGGCAGCTGATAAGTTGGCTATAAGAAACCACTAGGGCGGCAATAACAATTCTACTTTATTTATCTTGTAATTCCAAAGAGGGATATAAATATTTTTCTTTATAGTGACACTTTCAAGAGGGAAAAACAGTCTCTAACTCATGAGAGATGTGTTGCATGTGCTTATCTGAAGCAAAGAGACCATAACACAAAAGTCAAACCGACTAAACATTCAAGGACTGATTAGGACACACATCTTCCTACATTATACCATCTGTAGCAAATCATCAACGAAGCATTAGTTGAGGCAGCAATCTGCAATGGTATAATGATGTTCGACTTTCTTACACCAAATGTTTATGCATTCTCCCTTCTTTGGTGACCACCTCAATTTATAATGTTGAAAAAATTAAATTAAACTATAATTGTTGAAATTTAGATTTTAATATTGTTTGACATTATTATTCTTATACATATCTCTCAATAAGACTTTAGTATTTCCACTGATTTTATACGGTTACAATATTCATGAAAATAACCCCATTTATTCGTATTCCTTCAAAAGTTGGCTGCTTTCACATGGTGTCACAGGGATAAGTGAGGACAAATATTTATTTGACAAAAACGGGCGCCATAGTAACAAACTCCTCTGACAAACAAGTCAGACAGCTGAGGGTATAGTGCTTACGCAACTTCTGTCTGATTTATTATCGAGGGTGCAAGGCCATCCTTTGACAAACAAGCCAGACAGCTGAGTGTATAGTGCTTATGGCAGATAAAAAAAAGTATTGTAAATAGGACCAGTCATAAAAAAGTATTGTAAATAGGACGTCATAAATATAATATGGTTTTACTGAGCTAGCAAACAAACCCCAATGTATCATATGAAGTGAAATGTTAGCCAAAAGCATGAAACATCATCTTGAAACAAAAAAATACTGTTAAAATCAATACAGTGTAGTTTTTCAGAGAAAATTGTAGTGGTTTCGAGGCAGACAGGTAAATATTAAAGGTCTTGCTGATCTAAATAGAAATGCTCTTAAGCTGCATTTAGCATTGCACTGAAAATTGCTAAGGGAAATATTAAAGGTCTTGCTGATCTAAATAGAAATGCTCTTAAGCTGCATTTAGCATAGCACTGAAAATTGCTAAGGGAAAACTACTTATAAATGCCGAAGAATTAATTCTTTCTGCTGCAATTGTTATAGTTTTAAATACAATCAGGACTCAAGATACTGAAAAAATTTCATTATCAAATCCCACTATGTCGAGACAAATATCTGATCTTCTTGAAAATGTTCAGAACCATGTAAAGAACAAAATAAATGAGTGCATATTTTTTTTCCAATTCAGTTTGACTAGTCAAGAGATGTCACCAACTGTGTTCAGTTTTTGTGCTACGTTCAATATGATTATGGTGATGATATTCTTAAGGTCTTTAATGAAGCAAACCCTTTTGAAATTGAATGGATGAAATGTGTTTCAATTTATAGTGATGGAGCACAACGAAATCCCCTATAGGAAAAACAGTGGTTTGTTTGCCAGGTTGAAATATATAATTCCACACGTAAACTGGCCTTTGTTTTTTACAGAGACAAGCTTTGGATGCTAAAAAAAGGCCAGATGAAATTTGCTAAGTTTTGAATGAAAATTATTAAAATAGTTAACTATATTATGAGTCATTCATTACAGAGAAGAATACTTGAAATCCTAAGTGAAGGAATAGAAACTTTCCACAAACACTTGCTATGCCACAGGAAAATAATGTGGCTATCCCGCGGTAATGTGTTTAGCAGGCTTCTTGAATTAATGTTAGATATGTTGCTATTTTTGGTTGATAGTACAGTTGACTTTTCCAGTTTTTTTGAAGATGAAACGTTGTTGATGAAGTTTGTGTATTTGACTGACATCTTCTCTTTCTGAATAGCTTGAACATGTTCCTACAAGGATTACACAAACTGTCCTCTTTGCGAGATAAAGCTAATGCATTTAAATAAAAACTTACTGTTTGGAAAGTAACACTCAAGAAATAAAACTAGGAAAATTTTCACTTACTCATGATTACTACTTACTGGATCCATTTAATCAGCAAGCCGTTCAAAATATTGACTGAATTCTTGTCTTCATTATAAAATAATGGATATATCCAGTAATCAGTCCATGAAATTATTTTTTATAAGAGTTTGTACTGACTTACTTTGGGTAAGTGCTAAAAGAGCAATATCCAGAAACCGTATTAAAACGTTGATGCCATTTGCGACATCCTACAACTGTGAATTAGAATTTTTGAAAAACGTGAATTTAAAAACCAAATCATGAAATTGTTCAACACTTTTGTGTGTTAATAAAATCAAACCAGATATTCACAAATTTAATATAACAAAAGAGGTTTAAGTATCCCCATTAATAGAATTTTTAAAAAAACATCAAAGGTTATGTTCAATATATGTGTTTCTTTTTTGAAATAAATAACTATAAAAATAACTGTTTTTTATTTTTACCTGCATTTTGTTCATCCCCATAGATAGGTCCCATGACACCATAATCTTAAAAAGTTGGTTATCTGTTGTTTAAGATAACCTTAAAAGGTTGTCTTTTATAAACCATTTAAAAAAAAATGTTATGAATAGAAATATAAATTTATATAATTAAACACCTTTAGGAAATAAATTGAAGTTACACCCTATTATTCCGAAGAAACAAATAAAAACTTACCTCCCAGACTGATGCACAAAGTTAGGGCTGGGCGTAGTGCTCAAACTATGGGCTGGTATACTGGATGAAGTACTACTCATTCTATGTGCTGCTGTACTGGGTGAAATACGGGCTCTTTCTGGTGTTGTACTATGAAATACAGTTTCGCTTGTATTAAATATCCTCTGTGCTACAACCTGCCCAGCCAGCCTCAAGTCTTTAATATGTATCAGACTTACAACAAATGAAACGCCTCCAACCAACATCTAAAACAAAGATTATTCAGTAGTAAACTTGTATATAATTCCAAAAATTAAAACTATTACTTTTTATTTTATGATAAAATTTTAATGTCGTTTTCCAGTAACTAGTCAATACAACAATTATAAACTATAAAAGACATGGAATGTTAGAAATAGATAGAGATAAAGTATGGCTAAAAATATACAAGTCAGTTTATTTTGTAAGTTATTGTATTCTAGATTTTAATTTTGTAATAAAACCCTCTGATGATGATGACATGGTCATCTAAATGTACATAAGGGTTTAACCTTAGGTAATTTGTAATATTACTTATTTTTTGTGGTATTGGCGTTTTTCCAATATATTTATTGTAATATAACTAAAAACTCAAAAATCTAGGAATAAGGAGAGGGCCATGTGAGCAGGATCACATTCTTGAAGTAGTAGAAATAATAATTACTACTTTTATTTATCACTTGAGAAAAAAACCAATACTTACTGATATTTTTCAGCAGACACGTTTCACACAGGTCAGTGCATTGTTCAATGCTGTGTGTCACAGACAAGAGTGTCGCTCAAGTGTATTGTGATGGTATGAATCTATGGTGTATTACTATTGTTCATAGAGTAATTGTTAATTATGTGTTCAACTATAGTATTTGATTGTGAGTGTGTTTTGTCGTTTAGAATGTGTTATGGATAGTTTTTGTGGTGTTTGTATATCTTGTAGTTTTCTGTTGTGTTTAGTTTGTTTCATTTTTTTTTTGATGTAGTGAAGGATTTTTAAATTAGTGTCTATATTGCTGTATATGTGTAGTGTGTTCTCTATGGTGTGGCTTGGTTTGATTTGAGTTGTGTGTTTTTCAAGTCTTTTATGAGTTCCTTGTATAGTGTATAGATAATAGATATCTTCATAGGTTCAAAAAGAGGTATTTAACAATTAATTCTCTAGTAGGAGGATATGTTCAATAAAACTAAGACTAGAGGTTTGACAGAATGATCTTTGGTATTAGATATAAAGAGAAATTATGGCACGGTTGCATACTTGAAGTAGACATGTTTACTACTGAAACTGAAGAGAAATATCTACTTAACTACCAATAGAAATAAAAATTACCATAAAAACTAAAAAGTTGCAATAAACAAAATACAGTTTAACACCTACCTCAACAATAATATGGCCAATATTTTTAGGAAACAGAGACAAGACACTGAGGATCAACCACATGGCAACATTCAGGGCTGATGGAATGTCCTTTTGTTCAAGAGCTTCTAACAGTTGAATGGTAGTACCAAGTCCATTTAATAATAATGAAACATTAATTACACTAAACCAAGGATAGAGTACATCTAACCGGGCCGTTATATCTGGCAATAAAAGAAATTCTGGCAGTGTGTAAAATGTTTTAAGGCGTTGTAAATATGACGTGGCATAGTGTATCACCTCCTTGCCGAGTTTGATATGACTGGCTGCAAATAGAAACAATCCAGCAGAAATGATGGCAGTGCCATAAGAATAAAAAATTCTTCTTGATTTAACCTGAAACATTTACATATTTATCATATGCTTCTCACAGAAACAATTACATCAAATATTTTATTTTTTTAAGAAAATTGTGAATAATTAAAAACTGTCTATTACCTGTAAATAAAAATTAAAATTGTAGCAAAAACTGAAAATTAAATTTCAACACAATAGATAAGTCAACTACACAGTTTGTATACTCTAAGATTATTGTCGTTTAAAAATTAATAATAAATATTCTAATGGATACAATAGCTACAATTGTTTACCACTAAACATTGAGTAATTATGGTAAGAATAATTTTCTTGATTTATTTAGTAATTACAAAAAATGGCATTTAACATGTTGACTGCCATCAAAGCAAAAACTGAAAATTAAATTTCAACACAATAGATAAGTCAACTACACAGTTTGTATACTCTAAGATTATTGTCGTTTAAAAATTAATAATAAATATTCTAATGGATACAATAGCTACAATTGTTTACCACTAAACATTGAGTAATTATGGTAAGAATAATTTTCTTGATTTATTTAGTAATTACAAAAAATGGCATTTAACATGTTGACTGCCATCAAAGTCACCGGTGGACCGCCACTGTATTTTTACATAGGTCTGTGCGATCACCCGTGACCGCCAATGTAGACCTAACTTTAGATAGTCTCACAAGGCCATCGGGCATATTCACGATGAATTTAACCATATGAGATGTCTGACACTACCTCTGAGTGTGTTCCTGCAACTTGGCGCTCAGAAATTTTTTTTTACAAGAATATAATTATTGGGAAACTAGAAGCTCAAAATTACAAGGAAATAGTTTATATTTACACTTCTTTGTAGAACTACATTATGTTTTAGAACAGTAATTTGATTTGATCCTAAAAAAATTCAGCTAAAAAATCTGAGCAATTCGAAAATTAGCAGCTAAAAACTTTAATTTATAACGTCTACCTCTAATTCACAAGATAATATAAAATTTGTAAAAACAATTCAATTTAAAACATACTTGTATTGAAACCATACAAACATAAATATAAAAATAATGTTCAGATTATATTTAAACAAAAAATATTTTCAAACAAAAAAAGTTATGCTGAAAATTGAAATTGTGTGTCTATAAAATGCATGAGAAAAATCTAGTAGCTAAATTTATTGTTCAAAAATATCTATAATACTGTGGAGATATGTTATAGTATATATTTATACTTGAATTTATATTGAAAATTGCCTTGAACGGGGAATGCGTAGTAAGCTTGACAAAGTGATCTCATAGCATAAATATTTATGTGGCGCCATGAGGGTCATCGGTGTCTGACGACATTATAAAATAAACTAGTTTAAATGAATAAACACACTAGAAGACAAAATATTATTATGTTTTATCATTATTTAAACAAAAAGTACAACAAAAAATTGTGTTTAAAGATTATCGGAAAACTGGTTGGTAGTCAATGTGTTAACAAGTCAAAACATTATTAAAATGCAAAACATTTGTGTGACCTATTAATAAAATATTCATGAAAACAAAACCTTTCTTGAATACTACATATATTTTAAAATTTACTAAGAACTTTTAATTCAAAACTTTTAAATGTAATAGACTTCTTGCTTACCAAGGTTTTTGGTTAATATTTTTTAATTTCAGTAGAACCTCATTATAACAGACTAATTAAGACTGAAGGTTGTCTGTTTTAGTGAAAGTATGTTATAAACAAAAAAGTGGTTAAAATACAAATAAACCAGACAAAAAACTGTAATAGGTTATTAGAAATAAAGTGTGCACAATTGCTTTTACAGCAGTTAAAAATGAGCTACATTTATTGGGGCTACTGTACTGTGAAATTCAATGTTTGGTAAAAAATTATAGTGTCTGGTGGATGAAATGGTCTATTTTCAAAACACAATCCATAAAAGTGGCGCCTGGTTTAATAGAGGCTGTAATAATGAAGTTATATTGTAATTATAAAATGAAAAGTTATTAGATCACAACTATAATAACTTTTTTTAAATTCAAATATAACTTATTTCAATAGTTACTTACACAAAAAATATTCATTAAGGTGACACAAATAAATTATATAATTTAAACATAAATTAAACATTTATTTGTTGTTATTATATGAACTACCAAAATATGTATGTTTGATGTTACAAATGAACTACCGTGAAATACTGTAAATATTTTATTAGCAATAGTTTAGATTTTATTGATATTTCTATTTATTTTGTGCATACAGCTATATTTTGTAAGTAATATAGTTTTATCTTGCAATTAGAGATATTCTCCTATTATAGAAGCGCCAAACTTGAAATGGTATGAAGGTTAATGTAAACTTGACTAACTTGCGTAAATATATAATGAAGACATCTGTTTTGGGATAGGTAACACTACAATTATAGCTTATGATGGAACCTTCTTGGAAAGACAGGGGCAAAGAGAAATTTGGCATATGTGCAAAACAACTACTTGGTCCAACAAAACTATAAGTTAGTTTTCTGTCTCAGTGTATGTTTTGTATTGCGGCCTTTCCAAAAACATTTCAGTGTAGTAAATCTGTCTTCAGGATGTCTGAACTACCATTGTCACATAACACTGTATCAAGTAAATATGTTTGTAGAAAATTAATCTACAGACACAGATGGCTCCAAGATGGACTTCGGCACTGGAGCGGGGGTGTATTGTAAAAACCCAAGGGTAAAACTAGTTTTTTCCTTGGGGAGGCATACCTCTGTCTTTCAGGTCGAAATATATGCTATAAATGCCTGTCTGGGAGAGATAGCAAGAAGGGAAATACACAAGACCCAGATTGCTATTTTCTCTGACAGTCAGGCAGCAATTAAGGCATTAAACGGACATGTGGTCACCTCGGCCATAGTCAGGGAGTGCCTAAATAACCTAGAAGCCCTGGCAAGGCACAATCAAATCAAGATAGGTTGGGTGCCAGGGCATAGGGGAATATTTGGAAATGAAGCCGCAGATGCACTGGCCAGAGAGGTGTCTTCAACTCCCCTAATTGGACCGGAGCCGGCGGTAGGTATTTCCAAATCCATGGTCAAGATTGCAGTGCGAAGGTGGATGGCTGAAAGACACTGTGAGCACTGGGTCAGGGCTGGAGGAATGAGACACAGTAAGCTAACCCATAGGAAACCTTCCTTGGGGCTGCAGGAGAGTCTCATCTATCTGTCTAGGCAGGAATTGAGGATAGCCACAGGTCTACTCACGGAACACTGTGGACTAAGGAAACATCTGCATAATACGGGTATCTTCAAAGATGAACCAGTGTGCAGATTATGCGGGCAAGAACTGGAGACCGCCACACACATCATTTATAGATGTGAAGCACTTGCCGAGAGCCGCTTCAACCTCTTTGGTGATAGCACAGCTCTGGAAGAGGATGCTGAAGGTAAAACACTAGTCAAGAAACTTCTAAACCTGGTAAGAGGGAAGGAGCTCTTTGACTAGATCAGGGAGGTAAGTACAATATACCTAAGGTAGCAGTGCTTCGGGCAGTTTAAACCCGCTCCCAAGTTAATTAAAAAAAAAAAATCTACAGACAGAGCAGGAAAACTAATAGACTATAGCAAAGTGCATACTTTTGGAGTACCAACTTCGGCTGAATAAGCTTTCTCTCAACTGCTATCTCCTCTCCTAAGCGCAGAGAGAGCTTCATCACTATGTATACAAACAGATAAAAGTATATTTTCCTAAAATGGATATCCTTATAATAAATTAATAGTATGTACTACTTTATACAAGTTTATATATTTTAAGGGGTATAAGTATAGAATATATAAGCATATACATTTTTTTTAAAGTGTTTGTATGATCTATGTGGTTAGTAGATAGAGCGAAAAATGTTTTAATGGATCTTGTGTGAGTATGTGTATAAAATCTGTGTACTGTTTTGCTCTATTTGTTAACATGAAATAATAATTTACTGAAATACCTGTTTCAATGTTTCTGTTTTCTTGTCAAGAAAGCTTTCCAGATCATGGTATAGGGTTTTCAGCCAAGACTTTTGCTTCAACAATTTCTCTGACAACACAGTTTCACACTTGTCACACAGTTTGTATGATCTGTCCAATTGATCCCTAGAATAAAACAACAGGTGATTTTACAGAATAAGCAATACGTGATTTAAAGGACTCATGCTGTACATTTAATACAGATGACATATTTTATAATAAAATGTGAATAACCGCTATCAATTGCTTTACACTATCTGGTGTTAAGAAAAACTGTAGTGGGCGAGACTTAACCAATTCAGTACAGTTGATGCCACTTTCGGCCATCTACATGACAATAGTAAAGCTTCGATAACAAATGCAGTCATCCGCCAGCGATGTAGACAAGCTATAACAGCAATTTCTATCACCTGCACTGAACATGTTAAAGAAATAAATCCCAAAACTGAAAAACATTTAAGAGTCGATCTTGGCTCTTTACTGAATAAGTAATATGAATGTATAATAAATAAAAGTGTTGTATCGAATAAAGTAGTGCCTAGAAGAAGTAAATTACTAGCCTTTGTTGTTTAACTAACAATTTTACAGTAAAACTTTCAAAATTCATATAAAAGGTAGTTTAAAGCCTATTGCTATGTAAGAATATGTTTTAATTACTACTTTATAGTGTAGCTTAAACAAATCACAAACCCAGGTCAGGCAAAGATTATGAAACACTATAGATTCTAAATGAACATGTTAACAAAAAATTATATATTTTGTAATGAACTTAGATATTACGACTAAGTGATCAAATCCTCTGAAAGCACTGATTAAAACAACATAAATTGGCAGATAAATTGATAAAGGAAATTCTGTACTGAACATTTAATGAAATATTTAAACAAAATAACTAAGAATAGTTTATAACAATGGTGGAAAATGGGAAAAAATTTCAAGACAAAAAGAATATTGGATGATATTTTAAAAAAATTGAATAGATGGCACAAAGATCTTCTGAAAACATAAAGCAGAGAAATGAATACTTCAAAATGTATTGTTCGTACTGAAAGACATGCCCTTAGACAAAACACAATGAATTAATTAAATAAATAGAGAATAACACCTACTTTTCTATAAAGAAACTGGTGAACAACTATAGACAAACAAGCATGTTTTCAAAATAAGTGATTTAAACAAAATAAAATTTTGTTGAATTTTTAACTAACGATCTAACAGTGAATGTCAAAATTTTACAAACACCACATATGCTGTATCAGATCATCTTCTGATAAATGTATACTGTTTTATGTTGGTCTGGTATAATGATTTTCGCTTTCATAACAGAAGGTATGGAAAGGTTTAAGTGAAAGATAACATGAAAGGATGCAGGATGTATTTATTATAAAACAGGTCTTTTTTTTTCTTTGTTTTGTATTTTAAGATGAAGAACCCAGAATAAATCTTAATAACTCGTGAATGTGTGTGAGAGAAAGTAGACTATTGAGTAGATTGAGATAGTTACATAGGTTTGGGAGATTAGGGATAACCATGGCACAGAACTGTATATTTGAGCCTGACCTACTCTTTATAAGGATAACAGAAAGATTTGTTTGTAGACTCAAGGTGGTCAGCCAGTATGACTATTAGTGCCTATAAAAGCTAGGAAAGGAATGTAGGTAGAATTTACATTCATAGATATAAAATCTCCTGATACAGGATATAAGGAAACATATTGAGGTGCAAATGCCGGGTTACATACCCAATGTAGATCAACTCCCTATCAGTTATAAAGACCCCTTATAAGATGGATAAAAGGAATTTAAAGGGACTAAGGGAAGGATATAGTGATCCCATGGGGCTGGCAGTAGAGTAAACACATGGTATGACATAGGTAGGATTGCTTACCTAAAGTAATCCAAGAGAGCTCTCTCAACGGGAGTGAAGAAAGATGCCTACTCACTACCACCTACAACCATATGTAAGAAGACAGGGATAAAGAAAAAGATTTAATTATAAATGACTTATAATTCACTCTTAGTGCTAATAAATGAATATCTTGGAGAGAACGATGGTTTCCAGGTGCAGGAAAATATACTAAAGTCAAACCGACTCTCAACAGGATCACAAGAAGTTTTTTATCATATATAGCCACATGTACAGGGAGATAGGAATAAAGAAAAACAGATGGTATATCATTATAAAAGGATAATTATGTATTATATGATGCGCTTTTATTCTAGGAGTTTCTTGGAAGAATTGGTTTTTTAGATAGGGCTACTTTTTACTGGAGTCATTGATAGATGGCTCCATAAGACTTCTGTACATTTTTAAACATACATCAAGACTATAAAAAAATGGTTATGAAATTCTTCATATTTGTATATAAGGGTGCCAGTTTCTTACAGGTAACGAGCAAAAATATTCATCATTATGCTGATTACACCCATTTTACTTTTTACAAATATTATAACATGATACTAGTAAAACCTGATTAGATACTTACGTATTACACAGAAGCCACTATTGTAGTGTGCTGTAGTGATTGGCCAAAGTCGTCGTTAACCGGAGCGCATAATCAAATGGAACAATTATTTAAGAGAGGTATGTGTGTTTTCTGTGGAAAAATTGGAGAAGATAAAATCGTCAAAATTGGCGAGAGTTTATTCACGAAACAGAAAAAATAATGCAAGGAGAGTGTTGCAACGGTTTGTGCCGCAAAACTGACCAGTGGTTTCTAGTCCAAGTTTCGAACCATGGTGCAAAAACATTGACCACTGAAATTCAAAAAACATATTGAGCCTAGATCAACAATTATTTCCAATTGTTAGAAGAGGTATAGTTCTGAAATACTCGAGGAAGTTGGATTTGCGCATTTAATGGTTAACCAATAAGTGGATCCAGAAACTGGGGCAAATACCCAAGGAGCTGAACAGATGTGGGGAAGTGCTGAATGGAGGAACAAGAGGTATCGCTCGTCATCATATAGAGTTCTGTTTGGCGGCTTTATTTTGGAATGCAGGAAACAAGAACCACTCTTCATAATGTCAAGTTACTTTAACAGTGAATCAAATAAAGTCTGTTCTGTATAAATATGTAGTCATTTTTGGAGCCTGGTAAGAAAAATTCTTCTACAATAGTGGCCTCCGTATAATACGTAAGTACCCCTGATTTAACTCAGATCTCTCGGAAATCCAAGATCAGTTCAGAAAAATGAAGAGTTTATAGCTTATTCAAGAGAATAATCGTAGCTTAAAATGATCTACAGAAAGCATACAACGTAAACAGAGGTCAAGCTAGGAGAGTTAGTCTCTTAGTTTTTTGTTTCTAGTTATGTTTGTTAAGAGTTTCTGAGCTACATACAATGAGAACAAAATGAAGAAATGTTGTTGCACAGTGGAATATTGTGTTAAGGATGAAATCAGAAAAGGCTAGTTATTAATATCAATTACGGCTGTCTACAATATCACACTGGAAGAAAGACAAAGCATTTTGAAGATTTTCTATTCAAAAAACTGTAAATGATCAATGTACAACAAAGAAAGCTAAAATGAATACTGTTTAGTAGGTAAACTTTACTCAGAGGTGACAAAACAGACACAAATGAAGTAAGTTATTGCAATATTTTTTTCGTGACATCTCCAGTTAAGTTGGTTATTGGTTTTTTTTGATCAGCTATAATTCCAGCTGGTCTGACTTAAAGAGGTTCTATTGTACTTGACCATATTTTTATTTTTAAAATTATATAATTAACCAAGAAAAAACGGCCTATATCACAGTTAAAGGTATAAATTATGATCTGTATTCTTTCAATTAGACTTATTTTGTTTTGTCTTAAATACAATGTCTCAAACATTTGTTGCTATTGATATAGTTTTCTGAACTATACAACAAATTCTAATGTGATGATGCCATTTATAACAACAATTCCATTTCTCTTTTTTGTGGTTATGATTTATATTTTTTTAGTAAATTACTTAAAATATTGTTTATAGAAACCCTATTACCGAGCATTTATAAAAAATACTTTTTACTTCATTTATTAGTTTTTTAAACTTACCTATACATTTCAACTTCCTCATCAAAATTAGAAGGTTTTATAGGAACAAATGATGCCAATTGTGCAACTTTCAATTCTTGATTTATGTTACAAAATTTACAAAGTCCATTTTTTGCAGGAGATGGTTTCTTTGGTGAATGTACATAAACTGATTTATTCAACGAAACATTGTACTGTGTGTGTAGGACCCTGTTGTATCCACCATCCTAAAAATACATTTAACATTTAATTACTTATAACAAATTATTACAATTACATAAAACATACAATAAAAATTTAAGAATACTCCCTATAAGTTTTAAATTAAACTAGGTATTGTTTTTCCACTAATCCATTTACAACCATCATAAATTTCAAATTGGAATGTTTTATACTCATATACAAGATTTTTATTTTTAGAAGCAATCTGTCTATCCTTCTTTACTAAGAATAACTGATACTCCAGTGGACTTATAAACCAATTCAAAGTAATACCACTTTTTTTCTACCCTATTAAAACTGGTTGTATTACACCAACCAATAACACATTTAATAAAATATTTCACTTATAAAAAATTTTATTAAACCTTTTTAAAAGCATCACTTTTTCTGTATTTTCCCTACAACCTTAACCCTTAAAATTACCAATAAACAGTCTAAAAACTGCTTCAAAGTATAGATCAATAATTGTTGATAAATGCTTTATTTGTAAAATACTGAAACTAATAATTGCACGATATTACAAATTTGTGTAAAGTTAAAAAATGCTGTTTGGATAAAAGAATGTATATATTAATCCTGCATTACAACCCCTTCAAACATTCTAGAAATGAAAAATTGTAGATTGAGGTAACCGTTTCAAAATCAATGGTTTTTGATACTTTAGGGGAAAACCCCATCTATAGTTAATTTTTACCTTACATTTACACATTAAACCATATACAAAAAATTAAAATGAGTTTTTGTGACAGGATTTTTAGTACAATTTTTACTTTTAACTTATATCTCCAATAATGTACCAATTTGAAATTTTCGCAAATCAACAATTTACATTTCTAAGTACAAGGAAATTAGAGCCCAAAATATTATTAACCAACAAAATGGCAGTTGTTTTATTGTCCGATCTATTGAAATCGACTTCCAGTGTAAATGCATGTAACTGTCAATTTAATGTGTGGATATATACTCTTCAGTAGAGATGTTAGAGGAAATAAGCACCCTGTATCTTTAGACATTATTTACCAGTGTGCCAATATGGTTTGGGGTAAAGTGAAAATACAAACTGTGATAAAATTGTTTAAAAATCTGGTATATCCAATTCATTAGATTAAACAGAAGACAAGATATTATGGTAATCAGGTGAAGACTACAATACTGATAATGATAATACAGAATAGAGAGGCTTGTAAGATCCGTATAATGTTTTAGGAATAGGCAACGGGAAATCAGAAATGTCCGAAACTAATCTATTTTAGTATGTTTATAAAATTATTTTTTATTGTTTGAATTCTTCTTTTATACAAAGAATATACTGTCGGTATTTCGTATTACAGTTAAGGACTTGTATACTTTGTTTCTCAGTTACCATAACTACCCTGAATTTTTTTAAATTTTATTGGCACAGTGTATATGATTAATCACTTTTTTTAAAACATTGTTTTGCTTTTGAAACCACTACATACATGCCAGGTTGTACAGTACATATACTTTTATTTGTTGTTTAAATGAATAAACATTATAATGATGACATTAGTAAGTATAGCAAAGCAACTATAATTTGGACTAATTAGAGCTGTACTCTTGTACAAATTACAAAAATTAAAGCAATTTGTCCTTGTATATAAATTTACTGAGATAAATAATAAAATTTAATAATATAGACAAGTAAAAGTACGACTGGGGTTTTGAAAATGGAGTTACTTCGAAACGCATCAACAGAGGAGAATATTGAAACGTTAGGGATGGTAGAAAACTGTACTCAAACTTATGGAAATATTTCCAACAGAAATGAAGATAAGTATATTAACAATTGAAACAAGTAAGTGTTGTAGTAAAGTACATCTGCTGCTTAATTCAAACAAAAAGTTGTTTTCTAAGCTTATTTATTTAGTTTATTAGCCTAAAACACAAATAAAAATAAAATAAAATAAAAATATAAATAAAAATTAAGACAGGAATTGCATACTTTACAGAAGACTATTTCTTAAACCATAAACCTAATGGCACACAACTGTGTAGTTCAATAAAATATAGGCTTGGTCAAAATATGATGCACTGGAGTTCTGTAATGTAATGTTTAAAATAAAATGGATATTTTCAAATTCCAAATTCATTATTTATACTTAAGCTATCGTGTTTACTTACTTCTATACAATGAATAAATTTCATTTTTTAATAAAGTGTTAACATATTGCACTGTTTTCTTAAATTCATTATGTAGCATACTGTTTCCTTACCATAAACACACATTCAGTATACTATATGCACAAAATGTATTTCACTATATAAATTCGGTATAAGCTTAATAATATAGTCTACTCACAAATCACACTAATCTAACTCTACACAATCGGTATAGACTTAACTGACATGTAGTTCTATCTGAATTCTTTTAAAATGCGAGAATAGCGTGTCTACATGGTTCAACACATTGACTGCAGCATCGATAAGCCATGCCCAGCCTAGTGAGTGGTAATTGATTACAACATGGTAATCTATTCTTCAAGAAGAAAACTCTTCTCTCTACCAATGCTATTAATATCAATGTGTAATTCCCGGTAGTTTATTTTGATTAGTTTGATCTTCGTTCCAAACAATGAAGTCCATTTATAAGAATTTATGCTGAATGTCTTGAGCAAACCAAAAGCCTTACTGGTCCGTGTTGTTATTTCTATTTAAAATAGTTGTTTTTTTAGACAAAACAAAAAATGTAATTATATTTATAAAATACATATAAAACAGAATCAGTAAATATTACAATAGTTTATTTAAAGTAGCTATCCAATTTCAGTTGTTTAAATTTTCATAATCAAGTGGCCTCATCAAGTGGCTTCTAAGTGGCCTCATCTCTCAAATGCTGGAGCTGCAATATTTTTGACTGAGGAAGTTCTTGTTAGAACATTTAATTGTTGTTTCTAATGCTAACCGACATGCAAGTCAAGAGAAATAAATAATATTAATTAATTTAATTTGAAAAATCATATTAATTCATGATTTTGCCGACACTATAAATAACACATGTTCATATTTATATGAAGGATAACAGGATAACACTTACTGGTCCAAATCCATTATACTGATCACAGCTGGGACATTTCCATGAATCTTGATATTTGTAAGGTACTGAAGTATTATTGTTACAAAACCAACAATTCACTCTCTTTGGTAGTTTAACCCTACAACACAAAAGTGAAATGAATACAAAGTATAATAAACAAAATTGTCATAAAAGAGTAAATACTCTTTATAAAAAAAAAATTACAAAAAAAAAATACAAAATTACTTTAAAATATTTGTAAGAAATAAAAATTAATAGCCATGGAAAATTTTGTGCAGAGCAGCCTCCTGTATATTTATATATGCCGAGGATTAGTAAACGAAAACATCCGGTTACTATCAATTGGACGTCTAGCATTTTTCACACAATTTAAATTATTATGAACTTCAAGCAGTTAATTATACAACATCATCATACAACTACAATTCAAGAATGCTTAGACTCAGGAAATTTGAAAGAATTCAATCCAAAGAACTAAAATATATAAAAATTGGCGAGTGAAAATATTTTAAAAAATATTAGAAAACCACACAAGACAGCTCTTAAGTCAACAAACCTCAAACCCAGAATGAGAAAATATAGCTGACCAAAGAGAATTTAGAACATCAATTTATTGTAACCATTTACCATTGGACAAGCTATACAGAAAAATGTTAAAGAAAAAACACTGGCAATGCACTTTTTGAACAAAATTAGCAACCAATCAATGTTGATTTTGGTTCCAATTAGTCTCACCTTCTAGAACTTGGGCAAACTCTGTGCCTAAAATATAGGTTGTGATTTTTTTAATAAAGGTATAAGTATATTAAAATATAATTACAAAGTATCCAGTTAGACTAGATTTTGGTATAAAAAAAACATAAACTTAAGCAATTAAAGGCAACATTTTAAAAAACTAAGTAAAGAAAAGTAAATTTTGGTATAGGCAATGATCGTTAATCCCTACACGAAACAAGAAGGCAGAGTTTCCTATAAGATATGAGTTTATATCATAGATAAGTAATTATAATTTTATAAAAACCGAATTTATTCTAACCCAATACTCTAAAGCCGCGTTCCTTTGTTTCCTTTGTAGGCTATATCGCTTTAATATGCAAACTTTGCCTTGGGCTTTTGGTGATATAGTAAAACCTCTCCCTTCTGGGCGCCTCTATTTTAAAGACAAATTTTGTGTGTTTTCAGGTCTACCTTATTCAGTCAAGTTGTAGATCTATAGTGCATAGTATTTATCACATGTTTAAACGATTAACTGTAAATGGTAAAGTTCATAATTACATTATATTACTTCACCAGGAAAGCAGAGACAGTACAAAATAAAAAACTATAAGCAGTTTCTGTGGTTTCTCAACATTCGCAAGGAATACCTGAAACCAACCATCATAGTAATCTTAATCTAATTTTGTTGCTTTAGGAAATTTCCAAACATCCATCACATGTGCAAGTGGTGATTAGAAGTTTGCACTTTTATCCAATAGTAAAATTACATTGAATATTATCTATACCAATGAGATAGATTCTTTAGAACATGTAGACAAACTTGAAGCATTCCTGAGATTAGCTAGATCCTGAGGAACGTTCTACCCAGACGTTTCAAGAAGAGTAGACAGTTCAAGACAGTCAATAAATAAGACTGACAGTCAAAGGAAAGTAAAGAGTGACAGTTGAATTATAGTGGACAGTAGTAATAGTATTTGTCAGTTAGTTAGTTATGTGATAAAATAGCCGTCAGAAAATGTAAGTTAATAATATTTGTTAACTCTAAGCATACTGTGCCTAGATTAATTTACACCTGTCTCTTCTCTATCTAAGGACTCAAAAAAGGTAAATCTATGCCTGCTTAGTTAGCATTACAACAGCAAAGTGAAGTGTCTTTGAATAAAGATTGCGTTTTTGTATATGTAATTTTTATATAAAATTAGTATATATATATATATATATATATATATATATATATATATATGTGTGTGTGTGTGTGTGTGTGTGTATGTGTGTATGTAATTTTTATATAAAATGAGTGGCAAATGTAAAGCGTTTACAAAAAAAGTTTTAGAGTGTAGAAAGAAGGTTTAAGTAAGTGTCAGGCAAATGGTAGGAAAATTTAAAATTGGAAAAACTGAGATCTGTGAAGACTGGATAATGGAATTGTGGTCCAGAAATGGAAAGGAAAACATTAAATTTAGAAAAAAAAGATTCACGGAAAGTGGACTAACTTGTTTTTGATTGCTTCTGTGTGAGAAGGTCAAAACTTGTTAGTAGGAGAATCTCTAATCGAATAACAAGCTTAAAAAATTAGCACAAAATTAAATTTTGAGATCTTAAAGGCTTCAAATGGTTTGCTGCAGAAATTTAGAATTTGCTACGGCATAAGTTTTAAAGCAATTTGTGGTGAGGGTAAATCTTTTGATCCAAATATTGAATCAAATATTTACAATCTTGATGAGACGGGTTTATTTTTCTGTGCATTGCCGAACAAAACTATGAGTCTTAGAGTAGAAACATTTCATTCTAAAATAACTTGCAAAGAATGACCAACTGTTATATATGGGTAAATATGATTGGAAATTTTGAAAAACATTTAATAATCGGTTAAGTACATTAAGCAAGATTTTCCAAGAAAATGAATAACTTAGATGTAATTTGGAAAGCTAACAGAAAGTCATGGATGACATGTGAAATAATGACAAAACAGTTAATGGGATTTAATAGCAGAATGACCAAAATTAATCTAAATATGATTCTTTTCATGGATAATACATCATACCCTCAAATTAGATTAACCTATGTAGAAATATCATTTTATCTCCAAACACTACTTCTCATTGCCAACCTTTGGAACAGACTGTAATTCACAATTTTAAATGCCAGTATAGAATAATCATATGTTACCATATTTCATCTATTGTCGAAATGCTTATTAAAAAAAGACCTTTACACATTAAAACTACGTAAAGAGATCTTATTAAATCTGTATGTTCGGCCCGGTTTCTTATATGTTCTGTAAAAACATCATGAACCACAGTAATCAATTCCTTCCAGAAAGAAAATGTTTAAAAGGAAATGTAACCAGTTATAGACCAAAATACCAAGGATGAAATAATTGGACTATTAACACGTTGGCTACCACACCAGACCAGCCCTCATATATGCACTGTACGGTCTTATCCTGGATCAACGTCCCACATATGCGTCGCTCAGGGTAATTGAGATGGACCGACAACTCATATTTGGGACACTGTTTGCGCGTTACTTTTATTCCTCTGACAAATCAGTGGCTTACATTTTTTTTATTGCCCCAAAAGATTAATTTTTCATCACATTTTAGTTGGGACTAGGATTTAGGCACTCAGTAGCAACAGCGCACTACTACATCCAGTGCAATGAATATATTGAATTATATAGAGCATTCAAGAGAATAAAGAATTGATGTAATCATGAATACCTCATAAAAATCACTCTTTAAAAGTTTTTGGAATGTTTGTATAGTAGTTCCAGGTCAATATTTTTCAACAACCACATAATTCTTATTCTGTAATAAGTTTTTTCTCACTTTACTGTTATTATCTTCTAGGAATTAACTAACCTACATGTGAGTTGCTGAAATAAAACTGATCAAATTAATATGTTTAGTCATGTAACAGATTAAATAATTAGGCAGAACATTAGTTACTAAGACATAAAATATATATACAAATATAACGTTTTAATGGAATTATACTCACCTTATTCGCTGACACAATTTTATGATAACCAAGAAAACTATTAATGAAACCGCCAAAACCGGCAGAACTGTTACTGCATCCATAACCACCATTAAAAGAGTAACTTAACCTTAGATTTTTATACTTAAACGACTAAAGCAATTTCGACAATTTATCACTTTCAAATATGAATACAGTATTTCATTATTGAAAAAATTAACGAGTAAAATTCCTTATTCCTAGCTGTTGCCAATTGCCATGATTTACTCAGGCACAAATCATGGCTGATTTGATGTTCAATCAACGATTGAGCTAATTCTGGCGGAATCGGACACCAAAAACACAGATAAATAGTTATTTGACTAGTTAGTCATAGTATTACTATAGACCAACAGACTTTTAATAATTTTTATAATATCCAATACAGTAATTAATCAGTTATTAGTTACATCAAGATTTGTTTCCGATTTCCCGTTTAAGTAGGGCCTAAAAAACTTTACATGTAACAAAACAATTGAGAATTTTAAGAAATATTCTTTAACATTAAGTTTGAAAGTTAAATACTTGAATTTCAAATTAGGGTTTAAAAAATTATACATATTAAATTTTTAAAAACGATATTTCAATTTATCAAATATTAAACCACATGAACAAGAATTTTAATTTTGATATAAAAATGTACAACGTTTTTCGTCGTAGTAATAAATATTACACCTTTATTATTCTCTGAGCTCTTTTGATAATGTTGTAATTTATGTAATATTAGATAGACATAAATAAATAACATAATAAAATATATCAAATACTAACTAGTAAATACACACAGAGACAGACACACACACACACGCGCGCACACACACACACACACACACACACACACACACATATATATATATATATATATATATATATATTAAATATGGTGATATGTTTTCTTGTAATATAGCTAATAAATTAAAAATATTTCAAAAACAAGAATACTTTTATTGAATATATTCTTGTTAAAAATTCTAATGAATTAAAATTCTTGTTAAATATTTTATATTCATTAAAAGTATTCTTGTTTTTGAAATATTTTTGATATACATACATATATATATATATATATATATATATATATATATATATATTCTTGATATTTAACGTTATCCATTGTTTTTCCGTTGCACTGACTTTATGAAGTTCATATATATATATATATATATATATATATATATATATATATATATATATATATATATATATATATATATATATATATATATATATATGGTGATACGTTTTATTGTAATATAGTTAATGAATACAAAAATTTCAAATACAATAATAATTTCAATTTAAATGATTCAAAGCTTTTCGCCAATAAAATAAGTATTAGCATCTTTAGGAAAAACAACAACTATGATATAAATTTAAACTATTTTTATTCATTATATATATTATTCAAGGTGTTTTCTACTAAAACACATGACATAACGACATAACCTAATAGTTTTATGACTGTTATGAATGCAGACTGCATGCAAATTGTTAATTTTTTGTAGGGGGTTCTGAATTTTCTCAAGGTTTGTTGTGACTATTATACTAGTTTAGTAAGGAACATTTATTGTAATTTACTATAACAAATAAATGACAAAATATTTAACTGTCGTTTATTTAGACTTTAATTCTAATTATTATTCTTGAATTTTGTAGTCCATTACGTTCGGTGAATCTTATTAATCACTTAAACAATAGTTTATGACTATCCAAACTTTATATTTAGTAAATTTGTTAAAACTTACTGAGACAGAACGTTTTCGATCGCTATGTGCCGATCTTCATCTAATTATTAATTTTAAAGGTTAAAATAACCTAAAATTTTTAAATAATATTTTAATGTAGACCTAAAGTTATAGGGTAGTTAAATGACAGTTTGTGATTTTAATGTTTCATGTTCCTGAGAGGAAAAGGTTTTCCATGGTAGAGAAAGGTTAGAAAAATACATGGGCATTCAACAAAAATTCTTTATTTAGAATATTACTGCTGAATATTAAATTTTTGCAGGACTTTATAGAGAACAACATTTAGGAATCATAAGTATCAACTCCTTAGATGAAAAATGATACTCTATAAAAACTTAATAAATGTTGTTTAGCAACTCCACATTTAAAATGAAGGTTTTAATTTGAAAATGTGCTTAAATTAATTTTAATTTGAGCATATATACTTAATCATACAAAATCATTCAAGTAATACTTGCTTCTGTGCATTTTCTGTAAATTATTTCCTAGATAATTTTCATCAAAATTTCTTAAAGACCCAAAAGGAATAGGTACAACTTGTATTCAACAAACAAAAGCATAATCTCAATAAAAGCAAAACTTTTGTCTATTTTGTTATCACGTATTCAGAAATAAGTTCTAAAAAGAAAGATTTTAAAATTTGAATAACGTAATTTGTTAATAAAATTTAAAAAATACAAACAACCTCAATTTAACATACTCTACAAACTGTAATAATTGGAAGTTTTTTTGTTTTTATTTCCGGTGCCCATGTGTATGATTTTAGCACAAAAAATCTTACTGGCAGACACAGAAAGTCATCAGGGATACAAAAAAATTATTACAACTGTCAGTCACACTCCAAAAACTCTGATGACTTTCTGCTTCGCTGAGTATAATTTTTTTCACTAAAATCGTAAATGTGAGCCTGGAAAATAAATACCTTTTTTTAATAAAGCAGAACACTATATTATACTACATTACTATTTTCCTATATTACAGTATAGCTACAAAAAATTCAGTCAAGATAAGTTTTTTTTGTTTAAAAAAATACCCAAAATTAAGCTAGTCATATCATCTCAACATATTTATAAGACTGAGGAAAATGGAGTGTACTTGTATAATATGGCATACTTTATGCTAAATATGTCATTTTTATTTAATAACCAAATCTACTCTAACTGGATACTTCATCTTGGTATATTTGCGAGTCAACTTTCGAGAACTATTAATTACATCATGCTCTCATTTTCAACACTAGTGGCAGAGCTACCTTTAACTACTTGGGGAGTCTAAGAATTTTCAAGTTCACCTTAATTTTTTTTAAAAAATCAAGTCTATTCAGCCCTTTCTCTCAGCTAATGCATCAATGACGCTATTCTTGAAGGTCTGGTTATTTTATAGATCATGCAATAGAGATTTCTCTCAATTGAACTTAAGCTGCTTAATCTATTGTTTGTCATTGAATTTTTCATGAAGGCTTTTATGTGCTTCATATGTGAAGAGATCCTAATTCTTTACAGCTTCTGATCTAAACTAGACTACCAAATTAAGCTTGTGTGCATAGTATTGTATATCCATTGTAAGTTGGCAAACGTTCTGTATGATAGTTTGGATGCCCCTCCCCTCTAGAACTAGCCATCACAGAAGTCCATCATAATTATGACATATCAACTCTTCCTTTTTCCCTACAACGTATTTCCTTAAGACATCCAAAATTACAGCTGAGGCATCGAAGACACGTCTAATGTTTCATTCATCACTTACATTATACAGCCAGTAATATCATTCTGGATGTTACTTGAGTATCTTTAAAACTTGAAGTTTCTCCCAGATGCTCTCTGTGGATTCAAGTAGCTACCTCTTTTTATAGTGTTACTACTTTCGTCATCTCTATGAAAAAGGAGATCTTGTTTTAAGACATAACATACCACTTGAAATAATCTACTGACAAATAATCTACATAACTAACTTACTATATCTTAGAGTAGCAAGATGAGATGCTTTTGAAAAGGAATGCTCTATTCTATTCCTACCTACTAAGAAGAAGAAAACATTCAGAACGTCTTTTTGAAATCTGGTGAGGACACTGATGGCACTCCTATTTCGTTCATTATCACTTACAAATAATACACAAACATAACAATAAAACTTACAGTCTGCCACACTTGCCATAAGATATGGTTAATGCTTATACCATTGAAACCAGAAAGTTCTTACTTGGTTAATTTTTTTTAAAAGGCAAAGAAAAAATCGAAGTTTGAAGCAAGTATATAATCAGATTATTACTTTCATTCATTGCTTGTGGACTAAATAAAAGCTTACTTAACTAAATAAAGACTGCCAATAATATAACACAAAACACAAAACAATTTAATTGAATGAAACAGGAACCAATAATACTTGCACTAAAAGTGTTTGAATTGTACCTAGTTTATATAAAGAGAGGGAAACAACACAAAGTTTATACTACCACTTCTCCAAGAATACATAATTTATTATACTATACTATATTACTTAAATCACCAGGCTATATAATTGAGAACTGTTGTTAGTTTTTTATTAATAAAAATAAACTATTGTTTATTAACACACTATGTATTTACTCAAATACTATTGCAAAGTTCAAAGAACAGTGCACAAGAACTTACAATGTTCCACAAACTATAACATGTCGCACTCAATGAAAACACAAACTTGAATCTAGATTCTGAAACTGCTTCAGTGCAAGTAGTTACTGCTTGCATGATGTCTTCAAGTTGCTAAAGTAATCAGTACAAGCCCTGACTCCTAGACATGAAGTAAGAATCTGGCATTGCTAGACTTAGAAATATGGTTAGGCCATGAAACTTATAGCACTACAAGACAAGAACTGTTTTTTGTACATTGCTAGTGCCAAACAAATTTTTTGCTGATGGTTTCTTTTAAGCATAAAAAGTCAGTGTCTAGCAATTGGCGTATATAAATTTGTGGTCGGAATAGATTTTATCACTTGTACTTTTAATGATTTCTCACTTATATTATCCATACAAATTAGGTAATAAATTTAATAAATGTTTGTTTTTATTCACAAGTAAGAATTCTTAAACACAAAAACATTAATTTTTTTGATTTTTTAAGTAATGATTTACTTTTCAAGTTTGTGTTGTTAAAATATTTTCATCAGTTATATTACATTGAATAAAATTAACATTAAAAATTGGTTTACATTTGAAAGTGAGACAATTAATTATTTCATTAAATTAAAATTTAACATAGTTTATACATTTACATAATTTTTAAAATTTTTGTTATAACATTGGAAATCCAGATTAACCCTAGAAAGCTAATGTGTAGTCTGCCAGACGACGTGATTTTTGTCATTTGCATCCCCCTCTCACATCAATCGTCGCTGTACTTTCAAATTTCTTCTACCTTCAGTTGACCTTGAAACAGAAACGGAGAGTCAGTTAAAAATAGTTTTGTAAGTTTTATCAGTGTGTTAGTGTTCTCGCGTCGTCTCATAGACGAAACATTAGCTTTAACGGTAGTTTTAAACTTGACGTTCTCGCAGTACCTTAGATCAAATATTTGCCTGACCTGGCTGTGTTTGAGTTTACATGACTTTCGTATTGTGTAAATACGAGTGTAAATATTTATTTTATATGGTATATTGTATAATAATAGTGTAGGAGTCTAATAGTATATCCTTTGGTTAGGTTTTTCATAACGGATAGTAAAATACTTTCAGACAAGCAAATTTCAAATTTGCTAAATGGATATGAATATCTTAGTGAATATGAAAGTAGGGAAAGTAAAGAGAATGAATCGGATCATGCAGAGACTGAAATCGTTGAAGATATTGATGACCCTGATAAGGATCCAGATTTTATATTGGAACCAGAACCGGCAGAAAGCTCCAGTTCTGATGAAGATAAACGCCCTACTGTCTAAAATAAACAGCGTCGAATTGCTGATCCTCTGAGTAATACAATATTTTTTGGCCCTTCAACAGCTGTGCAAAACGCTATTGGTCAGAGTACAAGCTCATAATTTTGGGAACACTACGCAGAGACAAATTAGGAATTCCGCCTGAGATGTTGACCGCAAAAGGTAGAGCTGATGGTACATCAATGTTTTGTTTGATGGTTGAAAAACATTAGTGTCATACAAAACTAATAAAAATTGAATTGTCTTGTTACTGTCAACGAGTCATGAAATGCTTAGGATTGATGAACATAGCAAGAAGCCTGATTTGGTAGGATTCTACAACTCAAAAAAGGGTGCTGTCCATTCGCTCGACCAGATGTGTAATAATATGTCTTGTAGTCGTAAAACTAGAAGATGGCCACTGTGTATTTTCTTTGGTATCATAAATATCATATCGGTCAATTCACACGTAATATATGTGGGAAATAAATTAAATAAACAAGAAATGCCAGTATAAAGACGTTCCAGAGCAATGTGTGGAGAACACCAATCAAAGTACTGTTACCAGTGCACTCAAAACAGGTAGAGTGATAAAAATACATTATATTTGTATCAACCTTTGGAGTATGTAAGTAATAAAACAATTTTGAAATTTTTTGAAGTTCTATCTCATTGGAAAATACCCGTAGTCTGAGAGACTACTGATTAGTTTTAACGTCTGGTATACAACACGTTAGCTTTCTTGGGTTAAGATGATCATGCCGTTCATTTTCTACAAGTTTAAAATGAGTTCAACCATCGATAAGAAATACATGTGTAAATAGTTAGCTGATCTTCTATTGATAAATATTACTAATTTTTTTCTAGGGAATGAAGGCACCGTCAGCAAGAGAGGTTGTGAATCTATATAAAGATCTGTTGCGGTACGGAAGGAACCTTAAGTTTACTGACAAAGCCTATTACATTGACAGGATTCGATACGAGTTTAGACAAAACCAAAATCTTGAAAATCCAAAAGATATAAGTTTTACTTTTAATGTAAGTGAACAAATATTTACTGTAGTGAATTGTTCTCACTAACTAAGCTCTAATTATCTTAATATTAAAACAAATATTTATTACATATATTTTATTAACACGTTGACTGTGTAGTGGCTGGAGATCTTCTCACCACTAAGAATGTAATTTTCAGTTAAAAGCAAATGTTTCCATGATTGTGAGTGAACAAATGTTTGATTATTCTGGTTTCTGATTTCAACATTTCGGATATGGAAGAACTTAGTGACCTGGTTATGAGTAGCGAACCATCCGGGCCAGACTCTGAATCTTTCTTAACTTAAAATGATAATGATATCAGTCTTCCTACTTAGTCAAATAACACTTCTCACCTAGAATGTTACAAAAAAACCAACTACTTACAGTTCCAGGTAACAGACCAATTAATTGGTTTAATGTGTTTTTCAATAGGTTTTCTATGGAAAATATTTATAAATTTGCCAATGAATATACTTTAAATTTATTGATTTGGCCAAGACACTCTTAAGAAATGTTATATTATTAACTTATTGAAAAGACAATTACACCCGAGCTTTAAACCTGTAGAAGTACAGAATACCATATTGGATCTATTAGTCAAAATAGAATTCAAGATGACTGAGTCACACAGGCTTTACAATTTAGCAGCCTTCAGAAAGTATATTAATGGGAATAGATCCCTTGGTGTATTGAGGTCTTTGCATTTTGTAATACCAGAGTGAACCTAAGAAAACAACCCTCTAATTCAGAATCCAATCCAATCACTTATTACAATTAGAAATTACTTGCAACCAGACATGGTACTGAGACTACCTCAGATTATACGGAAATATGTTCCTGTGCATTAGAAAAAAACAGTTTCAATGAACTCGAATACCGTCATTATGAATGCACAAAATTTGTTGATAGAACTTTATTGATTACATAACTTACATAAATTAATGTTGCAAGGTTGCTACATCTTTTGGAAATAGTTATAAAGTGTCTTCTGCGTTTGCTTGTCAGATTGTTTTCAAGCTGCGGTGTTACGTAGACGTCTTAGCAGAAGCACATCTTTTGGCGTGGTGTCTGTTATTCAATATAATGCATTGTATTTTCCAAGGCAGCCATTCTTTCACCATGACTTGTTTTCACTTCTTGTACTGTCTCGGTTGAACATTCGTATTTATTCTCGTCATCTCTGTCTTCAGTAGTTTCTCGTACCATTTCAATAGTTGTAATTGTGGTTTACTTTCAAATGTGTTAATGTTACTTACGTTCATCCTTACTTATCCAATGATGTACGTCTGTATCATCAACATTTTCATAACCTGGAAATTTCTTAATAAGAAATGTCAAATCTGTTTCTTCTTGTGGATCAATGACACAGTCAACAGTTATATTATGACTGAGGACTTTATTCCATGACTTACTTTATATTTTTCTTTTATTTTGTTCCATGATATGGCTATATAGTACTCAACTTCCTTAAATGTATTTGTTGTAGAAAGCCTACAATGCTTTCTTCCCCTTCAGTCGCTTGCAAGACAGTTTGCAAAAGGTAACGTGTGTATTTTTTCCATACATTCCAGAACACCCTGATCAATCGGCTGGATTAGGCTTATAACATTTGCGGAAAGATACTAAGCACGGTTATCATCAGAGCACAGTTGATCTCTATCGGGATCCGACTGTGCATTGTCTAACAGTAAATAATTTGAAATTCCTTTCAAATAGATAAAATAGTCTGAATAGCAATAGCCTCAAATTTAAAACCTCGAAAGGTCAGGACTCGGATTTTCAAGACTCTACTGAACTAAAAAAAAAAAAAACTGAAAATGGTGAGATTTATAGGTGATTTAGTTATATCAGTCAATAACAAGAAATGGAAATCTAAAACTACTTGTGCTGGCATTGTAGCAGATACATGGAGAGTATACCTGATGGACCAATTTATATTATACTATCTCTTAGAAAGAATAATCTTAAAATGGTTTTTAGAAACTGTTTTTTAATTATTTTTCATATGCTTTATAACAAACATTCAAACCTTAAATATCTCCTTATAAGTAACTGGTTAAAATAATGGAAAAAACTCTTGTCTCTTACTGATAATATACCTGTTTTAACTACAATCATTAAATCACTCTTTAATGAAATTTAAGGGTAACAACAAAAAGAAATCAAAACACTGATAGTGGATAGTATGTAGAGAAAGAAGAGATCATAATAAAGGATCATATTACTCATGCAGTACTTGCCCACCTAAACCTAGGTTTTGTCCTAAAGATTATTCAGATAAACGTTATTGACTAAAATCAAGCATTGGAACAAACACAAATGTACACAAAAAACAATCACTGTTTTTGTTGTGAGTGTTTAAGAACTTACCCCCCCCCCCCCCCCCCCCCATGGCTAATGAATCATGGGATTCTTAAAGTGACCCAACTGAATATAAAACATGCTTTCAAAGGCATCATTGGCAGTAAAAATACATTTGATAAGTAAATTCTAGATTTCCACTATAATTGTATGATTTAATAGCTACAGTCAATGTGTTAAATATGAGTTATGAAATATTGACTGTATCTTGCAATCGTATTGTAAGGGTTTACTAAAAAAAGGTTTTGCAGATTTGATTTTAAAGTAGTAAAATATTATTTTAAAAATTAATATTTCAATATTAATATTTTTAAATAATTTTACAAATATCTAAACATTTATTTCTGATTTTTTATGTTAAAACTTTTAATGGCCAAAAAGGAATAAAATACTTACAAGTTTTTATCTCACTGCTAATTTTACCTGTACTTATCCTTTCCATTTCTACTACATGATACAATATCCATTAATAGAAGGTGGGAAATAGGGGACTAATGCTTTATACTCAATATTATAATAAATACATAATATTACTTAATTAACTTCAATTGCCTAAAATAATAAATTACATAATATTACTTAAATATTCAACTACTAAAATAATCGTTTCTTTGTAGTAATTTGAACTAAAAATATTATTTCTTAAAATTTACATATTTTATATTAAATTGTTTTGCTTGGTATTAAACTTTATAATTGTTTTATATACAGTAGACATAGTTGAAACAGGTTAAATTAAAAATATTGATAAATAAACAATATTTATTTTATGTAACATAAGTACAAAAATGAAATGGGATTACTTTTTAATTTTTCCCTATATTTACATATGTTACTTGAAAATACACGTCACAAACCAGGAGTAGTGGTTAAGATTTGAAAATATACAAAAATAACCTAAATTTACATTAACTCTGATAATCCCCTGCCACCAGGCGCGTATCCAGCGACTTGCTTTGGGGGGGGGGGCGATCGATGCATTATATATATATATATACATATATATATATATATATAAAATATGTGTGTGTGTGCGTGTGCGCGTGTGCCTGTATGTAAAAACATAGAACAGAAAAAGTTCTTTCTACGATTGCGTTAGAAATCGGTAAGGTAATAAAGATTCGTAGCAAATTAGACTTTTTAATAAATAATTATTCCAGTTTTGATAACACTTATGGCTAGAGAATATTATTAATTTCATAATAAGCTATTATTATAAAAATGGTTTATTAATTAATATAAGTAGTTATTCTTCCAACAAGAACAATTCCGGAGTCAACTGCGAATATTACGCTTGCAAAATTACGTATTGAAAATCATATGTTCGAGACTAAGCTTCACTAGCGCTATCTGTTGTTAAAATGTTTAAGAGGGTATGCCGAGGGAACGCGTCACATTTTCAAATTAAAAATTAAAATCGTATTTTTTATTTACAATAAAAGATGAATTTACTTAAGTAAAGGTGTAATTTAATAGAAAGTCCTAATTTAATAATATATTGTCGATTTTTAACCCAAAGTTCTTGAGGGTTGGGGGGGGGCGATCGCCCCATCGCCCCCCCCCCTTGGATACACGCCTGCCTGCCACCAGTTGTTTTCTTAATGAGTCGGATACTAGCACCCCCCACTAAGCAATTGAACTTTCTTACCCTAATCATAATGTCGAAATTTTTAAAGATTATATTATATCAAAGCTCATTCAATTTAGTTAATTTTTAAACTTTGTTGTTTTTGTATTGTACATCTTGAGGTTTTTCTATAATTAATTTTTGTATTAACTTGGCAAATAAATCACTACTTACTGATATTTTTCAGCAGATACGTTTCGCATCCATCAATGCTAGGTCGGCACATCGATCAATGCTGTGAGTCACGGACAAGACTGTTGCTCAGGTGTATTATGTTGAGGGGAGTCTGTGGTGTGTTATTGTTAATTAACAATACTCTATGAACAATAATTCACCACAGACAACACAACACACCTGAGCAACAGTCTTATCCGTGACTCACAGAATTGAACAATGGACTTACC
Source organism: Prosapia bicincta (assembly GCA_036971475.1). Classification (NCBI taxonomy): domain Eukaryota; kingdom Metazoa; phylum Arthropoda; class Insecta; order Hemiptera; family Cercopidae; genus Prosapia; species Prosapia bicincta. Next base: position 270,145,041 of record JBAIZL010000001.1, on the reverse strand, counting down.
TAGTGTGAAATCCATCCGCTGAAAAATATCAGTAGGTAGTGGTTTTTTTACCAAGTTAATACCAAAAGTGTAATTTATTTTTAAGTAATAATTAAATATTTTACAGAGAGGATTGGCTTTACTAAAAAACAAACGTATTGTTTAAATGGCATTGGTACTAAGTAGCAGATATGTCACTTTTCCTGGAGTCTCTTCATTTACTACACTTTCTAGAAATATTGTATACACAATACCCAGTTTGTTAAAGAAGAAAGATTTAGATTACTCCAGAGTCCCTGTCTTGGATGAGGGTGATATAGAAGAGAAGTTTGTAAGAGGAAATGGGCCTGGTGGGCAGGCTGTTGCCAAGACGTCTAACTGTGTTGTTTTGTTTCATAAACCTACAGGTGAGTGAATTTATACAGATTAAAACTTTGTCAGAGTATTTTTGTTACATGCAAAATGAGCTTCCCTTTCAACACAAAAACTTAATAGAAATTAGTATCCATTAATGTCTATAATTATATAAATTATCGATATGTAAACACAAGGACTATAGTAGCACTAAGTATTTTTTAGTCCTACTTTTGGCGTTCAGTTAAACAAACCAAAAGTAAGCAGTGTTTACTTATTAATATACAGTAGGTCCCCATTATAATAGACTAATTGGGCCTAAGGGTTGTCTGTTTTAATGAAACTGGGTTGTAAAGTAAAACTCAGACAAATTGTAAAAGGTTAATGAAAATAAATTAACTGGTTTTAGAACTTTATTTACAGTGATTAAAAATCAAAACATATTGGTTGCTACTACTGTAACTTAAAATTCAAAGACTGTGCTAAAAATAATGCTTTCCTTACTTGGAAGTCTTCAGATTCATTATGGAAGCTTTTTGTGGCTTTTTGAAATAACAGTTACATTTCAGGCCAGTATGTAAGTTAACATTTATAGGGATATTTTTGTACAAAATAATGTCAACAATTGAGAAGCTAATGATATAAACATTACTAATATGTCTAAATTATTTATAATTTTTTTTTTTTCACTTAAAGTAATTATAACAGCCTGACATTGAACTTTTCAAAGTTTTTGTTCAACAAAACATATACAAACCTTATTTTTAAATAAATAAAACCTCTAATAAAACCACATAGATAACGGACAATTAATTGTCATCGTGTCTACATTTGTTCTAATACAGTATTTAATTTAATTATTTATTTCCGAATTAAGTACTGACTGTTTATTTCCTACAGAGGTAACACTTCAACATATAAAGCAAGTGTATTTAAATCACAAGAAAACTATCTTATTTTAACGTCTAAATAAACGTCATTCAACAGTAATATCGGTTATCTTGATTGCCTAATGACAGCCCGTAGCCTGTGCCCTGTGACGTCACAACTCGCAAACCTTGTTTTCTAGGTGGTGTTAGCTATCCACACTACAGAAAATGTTAAAACCTACATTACATAATAAAAATCTTACCTTTTAATGCAGCATCCTTTTATCCTTCTCCACAAAACATTTTTAATAGAAAACTATAAAACTAAAACACTTATACACTTGTCAACAAAATTTATGAATTAATGATGCAATTTATTAAAAACTATATTTTTCCTCTTACTGTATTTAGGCTAAATACTGTACATAGTAGGCTTACGTAAAAGTAAAAGAAAATCAATTAGGCTTGAAAAAATCTAGCATTGACTTTTGATTTAAAAGGTTAGTTTACTTGCTTGTGTTTCAGTTATTGTTTTTAGTTGTAACAAATGGTGACGCATTTCCGGGCTGTTAATGCGTACCGCGAAATCTTCTAACTCACAAATTTTCATTAAAGCCTCGCCAAATGTTTTTATTTTGTTTTCTACGACTGGTCCGTCTTCAATTTCTTCTATTTACGCATGTTTTTTGCCTTTTATTAGAATGAAGCGGTCTCTAGCCTTTCAATATGTCAATCAATATTACATCAATACGTCTGGCCATGGATGTTTGTAAACCATTCATTGCGTTATCTTGAAGGAAACGAGTGCTGACTCATAGCCTATCGTAAATTATGGATGTTTGTATACCATTGCGTTATCTTGTGCATATCAGCAATCCTTAACGTTGTTACAGATTTCTCAGAAATAAATACGATCCGTTACAATTAAGCAGACCTATCTGTGAATTTTGTTATGGTAAAAAATATATTATAAACTGTATTTTATCTAAACGGAAGTAATTGTAACTTTATATTTTACAGCATGTATATGATCAGATTTTCCGGCTTATGCGGAACTAAGACGTAGTAAATACGTATCACTCATCCTTTTGCTTATTCCGCTTCCGCGTTAAGACATTTTCCGGCTTATGAAGGTTATTAACCAGGTAAATTAAATAGGCGACAGTCGGGACTTTTAAAGTTTTCCGCGATAGACGGGATTCCACCTAACACAGGGTCCGTCTAAGACAGGTTTCACTGTATATAGTATTTTATTTTTTTTCATATACCCATACCATTTATTTATAGTGTAAAGTTAGGTGTGGCGAGGGAGGATTTCATCTCAAGAGGAGGGGGTATGGACCCAAAAAGTTTGGGAACCCTTGGTTGATATGGTTAGGATTTAGAGTGTGATTTCCAAAATTGAAATCAAATTGATGATAATAGCAGGCTAAATTCAAAGTAAAAACTGAACATTTTTTTATTACTTTTATTTTTTTGCTTTTCAAAAGCACCTCATCATTTTCGAATATAACAATGATTTTTCCCCAAATATAAACTTTTTAGTTTTTTACTACTATAAAATTTGATATATATAAATAATTATGAATATTCAATTTTTGAAATGTTATCTAAATTATCTTAGAAAAATTAATTACCAGCTAAATGTATACATTTCAACATAGAATAGAACCCCATTAAATTTGACACTATTGAGCCTTGCTTATAAGACTGTGTTTCAATAATAATACATTTTAATAATTGAAAGTATTTTAAAATTATTATTTGAAATCTAAGCAATAGTAATAATGTATTAACATAATAAAACAGAGCCCACTTCTATTAAATTTTCATCTGGTGCTCACCAAGTCAACTCGGAATTAAACCTTTCCCATTGTTTTCTGTTTTACTTCTATGTCTCTGACAATAGCCTATAAGGCCCCAGCTTATATAGTCTGTTTATTTCGGTTTTCCTACCATTTGTTTCTTCTCATGTTATTACTTAGTTCTGGTAACTATTTTATTTCTTTGCTTCTTCCTTTTTGTCTTTTACCTTCTATTTCTATCTCGTACATCCTCTTGGGAATTATCCATTTTTCGTAACCTATTTTTTTTACTGTTCGTTTTTCATTTATGGCTTCCTAAATCTAACAAATCTTATAGATTTCATTTATCATGCTTGGTCATACCACAAACCAACATCATTCAGTCTATATCTCTTATAATCTTTTTTGTGCAGTTTTTGTAATGACTCTTGAATAGCAAAATTACTTATGATATTTTAAAGATGAACCCACAATTTCATATTTTATGCATTTTAAAAATAGTTTACTGTTTGTTAGTTTGATCCCTGAAGCAAGTATTTTTATGCTCTCTTGAAATTAATGTTTTCTTTGTAATATACATTTTTCTTACAGTTTTGGTTTTATACCTTTAATTTTATGACTACTGTGCTTTGGTTTTTAAATATTACTAAATACTTGATATTTCAGGTTTAGTTGTAAAATGCCACCAAACCCGATCTGTAGACCAGAACCGTAAAATTGCAAGAGAAACTTTGATCACTAAACTTGACAATTTAATGAATAAAGATAATTCTATTGAAGCACAGATAAAGGTAATTGAAGAAAATAAATCAAGGAAAAGAGAACAGAAACGAAGAAAATTACTTGAATTAAAGCAAAAGTGGAAAGAGAAGGAAGGCATGGAGAAATGTGAAAAACATGAAAAATCAGTGTAGATAATTTTTTTGTATGTAAGTAGAGCATAAAGTTTTTTAATGTACAATAATTTTATCTGTTATGCTTACCTTTGTCTATCATGAAAATTGAGAATACCCGTTTTAAGTAGCTTAAATATGTCCACTCATCAGAAATAATTTCAATAATATCCTTTTTTATGAGAATTAAAATTTGAAAATCATTGGTTTATAACGAAGTAAAAAAACTTGAGCAACTTACTGTGCTGAGACGTTTTAAAACAATCGTATCATTTACAAAGTCTACTTACTACTGACGATTTTCACTTCAGGTTACAAGCTTAATATATATGGATGTGGGAATCTAGGAGATAGGCAGTGTAGGCAACCTGTAGCTTGAATTGTTATTAATTGAGGAGTAGGCAATTTATAAAGCAGATTGCCACGGCTGAGAAAAGATGAAAACAACACTGCTACTTGTAACTTTCCACTCACCCAATAAGTTTTTTTTGTCCATCACATTCTTGAAGTTCGTTTATTATACAACTAACATAAAAAACATTATATAACTATAAGGCTACACCATGTTATAGTTAGGTCATATAACTAGCATGGTTATAAGTTACAAGATAATAACTCTATTCTTGTTATTTATACAAGTAATAAAGGTTAACTTGTAGCAATTACTACAGGTTAATGTTTTAAACTAGTTTTACAGGTTTATTGCATCATTTCCTGAATAAACTATACTGTTATTTAGGTGTAAAGCTTGAACAAAATGTGTAAGCTTAAAGATCATCAAAGAAATATGATGATGTATCTTAACCCTTTGGACGCCACGGTCCGATCTATTGGACCAACGGTGTGTAGGCGAAAACCGCCATGGTCCGATCCATCGGACGGATGATGTGTACGCGAAAACCGCCAAGGTCCGATCAATCGGACCGCCAGGAAAACATTATTTTTAAGATGTATTTAGACACTTTTAAATTTTGTTTCTATTGTTTTGGACTTTCGTTGAAGTCACTAACACTACAGGAAAATAATTTTCACGATGGTAGTACCAGTGACCTTGGCTCAGCTATTTGTTTTTGTCGTCATCGGGGGCCGAGCTGATAAGGCACGTGCTCTCATACAGCGCGCTGTCGCCAGTCGTCCGCATTCCTTCTGGTCTCGCTGTAAATGCTTTCGATGTGGTTTGTTTATCTATAACTTTGTATTTCTTTTATTTGTGCGAGATGAGTAATTCATTGTTGAATGAAGACGAAATCAAACATATTTTTGAAAATGAGTTTCTTAGTGATAGTGAGGTAAACAATTTGAATAGCAGTTCGTCATCTGAGGTTAGTGAAAGTGAAGCCGACGATACAGATTTGGATCCCACTTTCACTCCTAGTGGTAGTTCAAATACAAGTCTTGAGAACTCTTTAGCTAACAACAGGTCTAGGGCAGTACTAGATGCATGAAGATGAAATTGCAGCATCTCAACCTTAAGCTAGGACTACGCCGCCGCGACGTGGTCGGCCTCGCCTTCCTCAAAACGACACAAGCCGTGAGTCTGATAACGATAATGATGAGTGGGAAAATATAACGGAGAACAATGACCCTGGTTATAATAAATCCTTTGCATTCAATGAAACACCCGGCTGTAAGCACTGCCCTCCTCGAAATTCTCTTCCCAGCTCATATTTTGATATTTTCTTCCCTATGTCTTTTTTGAACATAATAGTGAACAACACTATTTTGTATGCCAGAAATTTTATTAAAAAAACACCTCAATGAAGTAGGAAATAACAGTAGAATTCGAAATTGGAGGCCTGTGAGCTTTGTTGAGATAAAAGCTTTCCTAGCCGCCTTGATAAACATGGGGCTATTTCAAAAATGTTTTCAAGAAATAGATTTGAATCAATTTTGAAATTTTTTTATTTGGTAGATACACGATTATTGCCTTCACCAAAACAGCCCGGATATGATCCCTGTGCTCGATTTGCTCCTATTATTGATCATGCTAACAAAGTTTTCAAGCGATACTACGCACCACATGAACAGTTGTCTATCGACAAAAGTTTTTGGTACTAAAAACCACACGCAACTGTTACAGTACATGCCAAATAAGCACCACCATAAATGGAGGGTCAAGTTGTGGTTGCTATGCGACAGTGTAACTCATTACTGTTTGTCCTTTTTTTGTTACAAAGGCAAAAGAGATACAGTTAAAAATAATGGAAGTGTCAACAAGGGACTTGGGTATACTGTCGTTATGAAATTATTAGACATGGGAAACTACTTGAATAAAGGATTTCACGTATTCGTAGATAATTTTTTTTTACCTCATTTCCAATGGCCAAGGATTTGTATTCGAAGATGACTCATTTGACAGGCACGTTACGAATAAACAGAAAAGGAATACCTCCTATCCTGAAGCAAAAAATGCCTGTTGGACAAACAAAATACTGTCGCAAAACATATATGCTTTTGGTTGCCAGCCGAATGAAAAAATCCCAAAAAAATCAAGTACTTCTCTTGTCAACAAATGCTAGGGCAAAAAATGAAAGGAAATCTAAAAAGAAAGGAAATAAGTTGTTTATTACTAGCAAGCCATCTATCATACGTCAGTACAATTCCTATATGGGCGGCGTAGATTCGTCCGATCAAATGTTGTATTGCTACCTGGACGAGCGGTGTACGCTCAAGTATTGGAAAAAGGTTACGTTTCATATTTTGGTCGTATGATTGTTAACTTATACATCCTATACAAAAACAACAGACAACCTGCTATCAAGACTGGAATTCACAGTTGAACTGGTTGAAGGACTTGGTGATGAATGGATTGGTGAACAAGCGTCAGTTCAAGTACAGCGTGCTTAAAATGGATTTCTTGCTCGATTGCCTGATAACAAGGAACGAAATTGTTCTGTGTGCAGTAGAGTGAGTATTGCTCAAGGTGACAAAAGGAAAAAAACAAGATACTTTTGTAATAAGTGTAATAAAAGTGTCCACCCTTTGTGCCTTCCTAAACATTTGTGTTAGAAAGTGATGTGGCGACATGTAAATATTTTTGTTTACTTTTATTATACTATAAACTATAAAATGAACTGTTGTTAGTGGGAAAAGGCCTTTATCACCATACCTTGTAAGTATTTTGTAAACTTGTGAGTATTTACAAACTTATATTCTTTTGTATAAATAGTGCTTATAATAATACATTTTTTTCTATTTGTAACGTTTTTTGAAAAACGTTTTTGACAAAATATTTTTTGTAGTAGAGTTGTGAAAATTTGCAAACAGTATGATATTTAGTTACTAAATTGAATAAAAACTTTTGCGATATATAAAAATATTTTTTTTAGTACTTAATTTTTTTATTTAAAGTTGATTTTTTGTATAAATTTTTTTTCTGTTAGGCATTATTGCTTTATCAATAATGTTGTACAAGTAACGCTTTTTTAATTACTAAATGTTGATAGCCCACGTAATTATCTATAAAACAAAAAAAAATCATTACATTTGCATAAAAAATAACGAAAGCACAGAGCGAAATGTAAACCGGTGCAAAAACGTTCAAACAGGCCTTGGCGGTTCTCGCTAGTACCGCTGACAGAGCGGCTGGCGGTCAGGAGTTGGGCTGCGGCCTGAGTGTCTGGCGTCCAAAGGGTTAAAATGTTGCTGAAACCACTAGCTTAAAATGTTAAACATTTTAAAAATCTTAAAATGTTAGTCGTTAAACAGAAGTGAGTTTTATAATCACTGTAAGTCCCTAAATAATGGTTAAAATATGTTTAATTAAAGAAAATAATAATAAAGTGTTAGCAGTTGTGCTTTTTATTTAGAACTGATTAAAAGCTCTCTTGTCACATTTACTGCAGTTGCGGCATTGCTCAATTACAAGATAAGCAACTCTTATCATGGCTAAAGACTGAGAAGATGTGCTAATGAATAAACTGTATAAAAAGAAAATCATAAAAATGATCAATCAATAAGGGTGCATGCTCAAGTGAAATAGAGGGTTGAAAAAAAGTAAATGTCATGCTTAATAACACGAATTTCAATTGGGAGGTCAATATGGGATTAGTAAGAAATTACCAGGAGTTTCCAGGTAGAGGATTGCTTATCAAGATTTCAGTGGTAAATCTGCAGTGGGTCATCTTGTAATCCATGAATAGAACAGTTGATCAAGAACTGCCCAGGGGTGAGAAAGGAATTAGATTTATTAGTCAGGTGAGCTGTCAAAGATAGGACTACTATTGTGGATAGCTTCGGTGCAAAAAGAGAAGCCAACTCCTTGGCGATTAAGATATGTTAAATAAAAAGCGGTCCACTAGATATTATCTAAAATTCCACATTTTGCCACTCAGGCCACATTCAGAATAACTTTTAAAGGCCTTCTTTACAAGGTGAAAAATTGCATAGTTTCAAGTTTAACAGTTTTACAGGAAGTTTGGATAAATAATGATTTATAAAAACAAACTTATAAAAAATTAGTTTTATTTACATTGAATACAATTTAAAATTTCAATTTGCAATCCAAATTTTCAACTGAAAATTACAGTTTTTTTAAACTAAAATCGTGTTCTTACAAACTTACTAAAACAAATTCAACAAAGAGATCTGTAATGTTTATTTTAAAAACTTTAAAAATAATCAGAATAAATGTATTTACAGCAACGTAGATTTGTTGTTATTGCGCATTATTTTTTAAAAATAAAATGCTGACATAAGTACATACAAATAAAAAAACTATTTTACACACATTAGACAATAGTTCTAACTTACAACTAGAATAAATTAAACATTTCACTAGATTTTATTATTCGTAATTTACAAAATAAATATGCCCTATTTAAAAAGCCTTCTTTGTAAACACAGACTTAATATGGCCTAAGTTTCCTATGGCACAAATCTATAAAAATATCTTTCGGTTTATATAAAAAATAAATTTGCGTGTGCTTTTTAATTTACATATACATGAAAGATGTAACTGGAAAAATATGTAGCCCTTGTGATATAAAATTTTTGTTTCACATATAAAAAAATACGATTTATAAAATTTGCAGCTTTTGTTATCATGTCCAATGTTGATATTTTGAATTTAATGGGTTTATTTCTGCTGCATTTACTCAGTCAGTGTTTTTAAGCTGTTGTAAAGGACAGCTGTGTTGTTACTGGTGATGATTTTTAAATATTAGCTACTTGTTTTTTTTAATTTTATTTACTAGTTACAACAGGTAATTCTAGAATTATTTTATTTAAGTTTTCACTTCTGTCAGTCACGACGGTTATGTTTTTATTTATGTCATTGTAATATAGTATGTTGTTACTAAAAAGTGATGTCATATGGTTCCTTGCATCCCTAGTATTTTATGTGACATTGATTTTAGATAATATTTATAATTATATTTGTTATCTATAATTTGGTCAAGTTATTTGTTTTTGTTGATTATTAGTAAGACTTGGATTTTTCTACATTAGACAGGATTGGTGCCTGGATTGTGAAGTGTTTTGTTTCCATTTTACAGAACTAAAAACTTACTAGAATGTTGTATGAATTATGTACACCTTATAAATGATTTTTTATGTTTTATAGTTTATATAATAGATTCAATAATAGTTTATATAAACTTTTAAACTTAGCTTAAAATTTAGATTTCCCTTCATTTTTTTAACAATCATTAAAGTAAACAAAAATGGTATTATTTTACAATTACAAAATCAATACATTATTTCTCTGAGTATTACAAAATTAGTCATATCAATCCATTTCAATTATGTTAAATTCAATCAAACAAGAATTTAACATTTACTTTGATTGATTATTAAATTGTATCCTATTAGTTGACAATCATTTTTAGAATTAAACATTAACCTAAACTATCCTAATACAGTTGTTAATATACATTTACATACAGTCTTTGTTACAAGTTAGGCAACTAATTTATTGCTAATTTACTATAACAGTGTTATAAACTTAGTGACTCGTGGAAAAATTTGTTTCCTGTGCATTTATAAAGTATTTCATAATAAATTGGGGTTGCTCTGTAATTTTACGTAAGACTTATTTTTTAAATTCTTCTAAAGATTTTAAATTTTAAAAACATTTTAAATACAAAGTTAGATAAATAATGCAATTTAAAAATACAACAAAAAAGATGTTCCCATATTCAAAAGGTTTTTGCGATTACTTTTTCTTTTACTTATCAATTATAAGTTTAGAAATTTTTTAAAACAGCAAATTACTCTAAAATACCGAAATGTTACAGAACATCTCGTCTTAACATTTACACTGTTACTTTTTTGAAACAATATACAACAAAAATCCATTCGCATTTCAACACATTAATAATAATTAATTATTAACATTAATAAATTATTTATCCAACAACATTAATAAACATAATTACAATTTTTTTACAAAATACAAGAATACTATTATTTTAAAAATATTCAACAAATATAGATTTATTTAGAGCCAACTCAAAATTTTTAACTCTTAGCTGCCTTTGAAACCATTTTAATGTCCAGTCATTTGAGGATTTCATTTTAAAAATGTCCCTAACATTAACTTAAGGTAAAACCATTTTTTTTTGTTCCAGAAATGAATCAAATTTTTTTTAAAATTATTTAAAAAATATTTGTTTCCATTTCAAACAATTTTACATATTTAACATATAAAAGCTCATAAGTAGGACTTGCACTTTTGATGTGAGGGCTCCAGTTTCAGATGTGTCCCATTTGAATTAGAGTAAAGTTTAAAATTATCACTATCTAGCAAAACAGGCATGCTCAAACATCATACGTGAACGAGCTACAAATTGTAAATTTTTTATTTGTTACTGTATCGAACAAAAACTATAAAACCCTACAATGAACAAAAAAGGTAAATCAATATAAAGAGGAAACTAATTTCTCTTAAATTGCATTAAAACGACTGGACTTTTTGAAGTATTTCAATAAAGTTTTGATCCACAAAACAATTATTCATTTTTGAACACAGTTCAATCAACAGTTTTGTTTGGAACTCACAAAACTACATCAGCTGTTCGATTGCCAGAAATGAAAGCAACACTCTGGTTATTCATAGGTCACAAAGCTTCATCACCATTTTGATAGTGACCATTTCGGTTGAGGGGCTCCTTCTCAGGGACACTGGATGGCCTGTTGCGCTTGAAGAACCCACACTGGAAGAAAAACATATTCTTAGAACTGTGATTTAACTGTTCATCATTTAATTACAAAATCGAATCCTTAATAAAAATAATGATTTTTTTAACACTAGAATATAAATCTAACACCATAGACTTCTCCATAGTTGAGTGGAAAAGACTGTAATTAATGTATGGCATGAATGGTGACACTAATCCGGTTGGTATTTGGCCAGTGAACGGAGTGGGCAGAGACACGTCCAATAGAAGATTGGCAAATGTATCCAGCAATTAGAGCAAGTAAGAGATGCAATTTTGTAGGTTTCCTACAATTTTTCATATATAACTTATGTATCTTATTAGGTAACAGTGTTACTTATAGCAGTATGTACTGTTTAATTCAACTGTTTAGTAACGTATTCATTTTTAATAATGTAATACAGTATTATTTCTGAAATACAACATATAATTCATCAGAACAGTAATTAAAAAATATTGTATTGCCTTTGATTTTGTTACCATTATTAATATTTTAGAAATTCCAGTATAAAATATTAAAGTAAAAGTACTATAGTCTATTCTAAATGTACAGTAAGATTATTTTAGCATTTACTTAAATATATAATTATTTAACAATTGTCATATTTAACCCTATCTTCCTACTGTCGATATTTGTCAATACACAAATTAACAGCTTTTTGAGCATTTGAGTTGAATAGAAGTAGTATAGTGCTATTGCTCCTGCAGACAGCACTGTTTAGTGTTGTGTTATATATATATATATATATATATATATATATATATATTTCAATGATATATTTCAACCACACAGTGGTCTTTGTCAATCGAAGAGAAAACAAGATTTTATTTTTTATTTCATTCTCTCATATTTCTTTTTGTGTTTTCTCTTCGATTGACAAAGACCACTGTGTGGTTGAAATATATCATTGTTTAAGTGCTTTTATGTGTTTCTATTTCAAGACTACAGAGTGGACTCTTACCAAGGTAAGTCTGTCAGTCTCCTAGTCCAAAAAATCTAAATAATCTTTACCAACCAAAACTAACCTATAAATATATATATATATATATATATATATATATATATATATATATATATATATATATATATATAAATATATATATATATATATATATATATATATATTCTTGATATTTTACGTTATCCATTGTTTTTCTGTTGCACTGACTTTATGAAGTTAATATATTACTATTGTAAGTAATTTTATCCACCATTAAGTGCAATGATTTTACCTTGAGTGATGAGGCGCCTTTCGGTCACTTGACCATTGTCGAATCACTAGGAGTGATGGAAGTTGGTACTGTTTACCAACGAAAAGCTTTGGATATAAATTAATAAATATTCTTGTATTTGAATAACCTATGTTATTTTAAATTATTAAACAAGAAAACGTATTATATATATATATATATATATATATATATATATATATATATATATATATATATATATATTTTAGGTTAGTTTTGGTTGGTAAAGATTATTTAGATTTTTTGGACTAGGAGACTGACAGACTTACCTTGGTAAGAGTCCACACTGTAGTCTTGAAATAGAAACACATAAAAGCACTTAAACAATGAAGTGCTCATTGTTTAAGTGCTTTTATGTGTTTCTATTTCAAGACTACAGTGTGGACTCTTACCAAGGTAAGTCTGTCAGTCTCCTAGTCCAAAAAATCTATATATATATATATATATATATATATATATATATATATATATATATATATATGTTATTCTGATGTCCAAGATACTTGCAACACGAATCACTTGTCTGGCAACTAATTTTGAACTGGGTGTAAACTGAAAGTATGAAAAATAACTGAAGATGGGCTTATTACAGTAAGAATAGGCAAAATAGTTAATGTAAAAAAATCAAGGTGAAGTTTTAAGCGAAGATAAAAGTGAAAAATGGAAGTGTTGCTAATGTTGCCAATGAACCAAGCAAAACCAAAGACAAAAAAATTGTGATATGACAGAAAAACAACAAATGCAAAATGTGAGTAAAAAGAGAAAGGTAAAAGTAAATAAAAACTACAAACTTTGGAAAAAATGAATTGCTGATTGAACCGCAGTAGAGATTACTAATACAAGCTTTTTGTCAAATAATTATCTTTCGAACAATGTTCAATTTTTTTTATGATGAGGGTATATAGTATATAGGTTGTTGTACTAATCAGTACACATTAGTAAAAGAACACATGAAGTTTTCTACATATAAAAATGATATACAACTGTTTTTTGTTTTATTCTATATTTGGATACAATACCATGGCTCGCGAGAAAATATATTAGGAAACAGCAGAAAACACCCAGCAAGAGGCAGCTTTACCTGCAATACCATTAATCATTTCAAAAAAATACCTAAGATACATTCACTTTCAAAATAAATAACAATAACATAGACCATGGTGATAAATTTTCCACAGTTTGCAATATTATATACACATTGAATGAGCGTTGGCTTAGTACATCCTGGAAGATATTTATCTCTCATTTAATGAGTCGATAGTACCCTCTTTTGAAACGTATGAAGCCAAGCAATGGAGACAGGCTTTGCTGTTCAAGCTGAACCATACCAAGGCAAAAGAACTGGGGCAACTATTCCTGCACTCTTAATGAGGATCGGTTGTCATCCACCTCATATCTGGAATACCACAGGATAGAAAATACTGTTTTTTAGTACAAATACCAAGCTGTGTCAATTGGTACAATTTGAATAACAGGGGGGAGGGTTGTGAATAGGTTATACTAGAATGTATCTACCTACTGCATTCATATTCACAACAAGAAGTAGTACTGATCAATAATTGCATACTTGCTAAATGTTAGTATGAATAATGCTTAGCTGCTATTCAAAATGATTTAAAGAGGAACTGAACAACATTTTGATGTTAAAAATCTTATGCAAACTTCAACTTTATAACATTATTTTGGTACAAACAATAACATGTGATTCCAGGAATTGTCGTGAAAACATAAACACAGGGATATAAACATCCTGACTGATATCTCCAGGACAACTAAAGGTATGCCAGGCTGGTATAGGTACCTAAAACAGTAGATGTAATGACATTTCTACCTAACAGCGACTCATTGAAATTCAGATAAATAAAAAATGATAAAGGGGAAGGTTCCTGAAGGTGTCCAATCAAATGTTAAAATAACTTATAAACATTGAAAATCGGTAAGTATACCAAGACTAAGCTTAAATTTTATGGGAGAAGTCTACCTGATGAAGCAGACACAGCTAATGTACAAGGAAAGTTAACAATTAATTCACGGAAAAGCCTCAAAAATTTAGAATAATTATAACAAATTTCACTGGTTCCACCTTCAGAAAACTTGATTACCAAAAGTCATACAAAACAACAAACAGTATAAAACCACTTAATTACTCTTTCAACAACAAAAACAGAAAATAAAATCTATCCGGTGTATACAAAATAACGTCTAAAGACTACCCAGCTTCTACACTGACCATACTGGTAGATCATTAAACACAAGATATAAAAAACATATCAACGACATAAAAAACATATATCTAAAATCTAGCTGCACAATACTTATACAAAACCCCAAATATACATACACAAACATCCAGACTAATATTTAAATATTTTCCACATACTAAACCGTAATAAAAAAATTACCGCTAGAGAAAATTTTGAAATATACAAACATCACACAATACAAAAACAACATACCTTAAACGACCTCACACCTTTCGAATCTAAAACTCTTTCCATTACATATTACACAACCTGCCTATCCCACACCCCTCCACCCCCATAAATCATAGCTTGCAATCTTAAGTGATCGCCACCAGTAGCAGGATAGCTTTGTCAATGAACCTGTCTGCAAGTAATTTAATAGTTTTCACTTACTTCTTCATATAGTTACCATGTAAAAAATACACAAGTTCATCCATTTCATTTTAAACTCACTAATTATACATAGAAAAACTGAAAACTAAAAAAGTAGCACTGGAACAATGTGTTTCAATATTAAATATGAATTCATGGATACCATTAAGAGTATTCTAATAAAAGTAAAAGAATTCTGTTACCTTGTATAGGAGGTATACCAAGAGCATAAGTATAATTGCTCCAGCACAAGCAGATACCACAACAATCCATAACGGCACAACTTCAGGTTTCACTCCAGTCTCTCTGGGCAAGACTTGGGTCATAACTTCATGAGTGTGGATGTATGCTTGGTCGGGTGCTCCGATGTGAGGTAGCTTTGTAACTTTACCTCCCACTAAAGAACTCAACTGCACTTCAGGATTGTAAGCAAACTGTTAACACATCACAACATTTATGAATTACTAAATTTATGAAACAATGAATTGAGTAGATTCATTATTCACTCATTTTATATCAATCAATTATTTCTTTTACATTGATAAACAAATAATAATTTGGTTTAAACAAATTTTAAATCTTTTGAAAAATAAAATTCTCATGATACCGTAACAAATTAAGGAATATGTCCAACAATCCCTTAACATTCAAACATGATTTAGAGTACAATTTATAAAACAATTTTTAATGGTCTTTTAGAAGGAATATTCTAAGGAAAAAAGTACTATACAAAAAAATGTATTCCATTTATCAGTTTTATTAATGAAAATATGGACTTTGTCAAATAAGAATATTAGCAGAATCCAAAAAGCAAAAGTTAAATTCAACAGATTATAAAATAGAAGTTTAGGAAGAATTAGATTAGAAATATGAAAGAAGCAGGATTGGAAATACTGCTGCTGATCTGGCTGCCTGTTAGACTTTTTCTTGTGAGGTATAATGGAACTGATAGAAATACTTGTATACAAGCGGACGTCAATGAAAATAAAGAATGAAATTGGAGAACTCAAACATACACAAAAGTAAACTAAAACCGCATGAGATTAATTTTTGAAAGTGAATATTTGACTAAATATTTTATAATTCATTAATCGATATTGATGCAATTCCAATGTTTTGACAGAATCTCATATAGCATTGATGAGGTGAACCCAACAGCGGTTAAAACTCGAATGAAACAAAAATCAGAACTGTTTGCACTGCAAGATGAATGGATGTACTCTGCATATTAACTGTCAATCTTTTTTCCATCCGTGAATTATTATGTGTTGTGTGTATATGTATATACGTTGCCATTCACAACGAACACATCATAATACTAAACAAATTAAATACATACAACGAAAACATACAATTCACCGTCGAAACAGAAACAAACAGAACAATTAACTATCTTGACATTACATTAAATATAAATAATAATAAAATAGAAACTACAGTACACAGAAAACAAACTTCCAACAACACCACAATACACTACAAATCTAACTACCCCAGGACACACAAAATTAACACTTAACAGTAACATGATAAATAGAGCAATAAAATACACACAAGATAACAAACAAAAATTATATGAAGAATTAGATAACATTACAAAAATAGCAATAGAAAATGGATACAACAAACACCTTATAAAAAAACATATACCATAAATTTACAAAAAACCTAACCTCAACACAACACTACAACCTGAACACAAAAATAATAAAAATAAAAAAATCTACCTTAAATATAAATACACTGGTAACAAAATAGAAAAATTAACAAATATATACAATAAAGAAAAAATTAACAAATATATACAACAAAGAATACTACACTCCAACATACAAACCAAATAATAAAAATCTTAATAACACAAAACAAATACAGAAAAACATAACCTATCAGGAATTTACAAAATTACATGTAACGACTGCAACGCATTTTACGTAGGGAAAATAATAATCAGATCATTTGAAATAAGATTTGATGAACATTACAGAACATTCAAAAGTAAAAATACAAAACCATCAAAGGTTGCAGCACACCTAATATCACATAAACATGAAATAAATTTACAAAAATAACCTAACCATACTCGAAATAAATAATAACCCAATAGAACTAAACTCGCTAGAAAAATACCACATTTATAAAAACATGCACAACAATTTAATGAACCTACAGACAACATATGCAGACGATTTACTATTTAAAAACTTTATACACGAGGTTCAAGAACAAGTATGTATGACGTTAACAAATACCAACACACGGTTGTCATTCATCTCATATCTGGAATACCACAGTATAGAAAATACTGTTTTTTGGTACAAATACCAAGCTGTGTCAATTAGTACAATTGGACATATTCACAATACTACTGCATTCATATTCACAACAAGAAGTGGTACTGACCGATGGTTGCATACTTCCTAAATGTTAGTATGAATAATGCTTAGCAGCTATTCAATATGACTTAAAGAGGAACTGAACCAAATTTTGATGTTAAAAATCTTACGTAACCTTGAACTTTATAACATTATTTTGGTACAAACATTACAGAGATATAAACATCCTGACTGATATCTCCAGGACAACTAAGAGTATGTCATTCTGGTGTAGGTACCTCAAACGGTAGATGTAATGACGTTGCTGCCCTACAGCGACTCATTGAAATTCACAAAAATAAAAAATGATAAATGAGAAGATTCCTAAAGGGAGCCTTCGATAATAGGCTGCTTGATATTAAGTCTTGTTATTTATAAATGTACTAAAAAACATAGATGTGCTGCATTGAACAATGATTATTACTCTGGGAAGTAAAAAACATTTTGTTATGACAAATGACTGGGCTGGACCCTTTACCTCCAATAACCCGCTCATTGACCTTGGTATTCTTTTGTGTCATTTTGACGGCAGCTGCGATCCTCTGTAACTCTTTATCTGTGCAACTTAAAAGTGTGACAAAATTAATGATGCCACCAAGTGTGAGGTTTGCAGTGTTATTTGTTTTAATGCAAAAAATTGTTTGTCTCATCCAAATTTATAGACAGTTTTCTAAGATTTACGGTATGGCCTATTCAACCATTCAAAAACAACAGCGCTAAATGCTGACCAGCGGTGTCATCCTCATTTACAACATTGCACGTCTCCATGCAGCATGATTCACGAAGGCCTTAGTTCAGTAGTTTAGTAGGGAAATCTTGTCCCTCCATACAGCCCAGACTTAGCATCCAGTGATTATGACTTATTCCCCAAATTGAAAGGTTTTTTGGGTAGAAAACACTACGGAAGTGATAATGAACTCCAACAAGCCGTTTATCAGTGATTTACCACATTGGTGTACTAACGCAGGTGGTATAGAAAAGCTGGTGAAAAAGTATAGCAAGTCTTTAAATTTGAAAGGTAACTATGAATAGTGGGTTAGGTATCAAAATGGTTTTGTAACAAGTTTTTTTTTCACTACATTAAATAATCTGTTTAGAAAAAAAACTGTTTTTACTTTCTGATCTAATGTAGTATTATAAACTACTCTATTAATGGTTTCAAAAACACTTAACAAGTATAAAAATAAAAATGAATAGTTGTAGTAGTATCTACTCATGTTAACTCTTCATGCACTATCATAGACGATTTAAACTGACGTTCTTGGCAAAACTACATAATGAAAAAAAGAGGTGCTAAGTGCATGTACATTGAGTTTATATTGAAGAATGACAAATTATAGAGAATTATATTTTAGTCTACATTTTAAGCAATTATGATATATAAAAGATGTTTAGTTAGATAAATATAAAATCCGTTTTTAATAATAAAAATCCTTACCTTTTTTAGAGTCTGAACCCAAACTCTGGACCTAAAGGCTATTCCTGCTTCTTGATCCTTTGTCAAAGGCCCTACTACACACTTTACTCTTGTACAAGAAGTAGGTCCACACTGTAATGATTTTCCCAGGTCTTCTTGGCCATTCTCAACTTGGCGTTTGTAACGAGGATATAGTTTAAATTTAGAATTTTCCTGTTCAACCAAACAAATTTAATCTTATTTCTTGAGTTTATAAAATTAAACTTATATAATTATTTCAAATATTATATCATTTCAGCATTCACAAATATATATATATATATTAATATTTTTTGTTGTCCATTATTTTTCCGTTACACTGACTTTATGAAGTTGATATATTACTATTGTAAATACTTTTATCCACCACTAAATGCAATAATTTTACCTTGAGTGATGAGGCAACTTTCAGTCACTTGACCATTGTCGAATCACTGATTATTTTTGGTAGTAACTATTAATCAGGGATTCGACAATGGTCAAGTGACCGAAAGGTGCCTCATCACAAGGTAAAATTATTGCACTTAGTGGTGGATAAAAGTATTTACAATAGTAATATATCAACTTCATATATATATATATATATATATATATATATATATATATAATGATCGTTATCAATCAAAAAAAAAAAAGAAAAGACAGATGTGTATAAATATCCAAATGTCACAGATGCACAGATTTATAGTTTATGATGCAGTACTATATGTTATTTGTATAAATATTGATTATTTGAAACTAGATATTAGTAGTCTGTCAGAAGGCAGGTAAATGGAGTTGTTAAAAATGGTAGAAGTTAGGGGGAAGGTAAAATGAGTTTAGGAGGTTGTTAGGAGAATGTTGAGGTTAGGAGGTTCTCTAGATTTGGTGTACCACCAGTGTGCAACTCCCATCTTCTCAATTCTGAAGGGTTGCAATCAGGGGGGAGAGCCTTAATTATTTTGGTGGTAGAACAATCATTTAAAGGTATGATGTGACTATCAGCGTGTTTAGCAGCTGGCCTGTCTATGTTCATGGTTCCAAAGTCATGTCTGTGGCCATTCAGTCTGATGCTCAGACCATCCGTGGTAAGTCCTATGTACTGTCAGGCAAAATTTACATTGCAACTGGTATATTACATTTTTGGATGTAGGGATGACTCTGAATCTTGAAGTCCACATTGGTTGCTAGGCTATGAAAACTATTTGTTAGGATCTGTATTGGACATGTCTTGCATCTAGGTATATATATATATATATATATATATATATATATATATATATATATATATATATATATATATATATATATATATATATATATATATATATATATAATATATATTATATATATATAATTTATTATATATATAATTATTATATTATATATATAATATTATATATATATATATATATATATATATATATATATATATATATATATATTATATATATATTATTTATATATATTATATATATATATATTATATATATTATATATATTATATATATATATATATATATATATATATATATATATATATATATATATTCTTGATATTTAACGTTATCCATTGTTTTTCCGTTGCACTGACTTTATGAAGTTAATATATTACTATGTAAGTAATTTTATCCACCATTAAGTGCAATAATTTTACCTTGAGTAGGTAAAATTATTGCACTTAATGGTGGATAAAATTACTTACATAGTAATATATTAACTTCATATATATATATATATATATATATATATATATATATATATATATAGTAATACTCTGTACTTACGCAATATGTGGAACCGAATGATAACCGTTTAAGTCGAATTTGCGTAATTCGGAGTATAATTTTACATACAATCACATAGGAATCAAATTTAATTGGGACCAAAGACTGAATAAACTAATAATTTAGAAGAAAAATGTGTATGTATTAAAATCTTAAATACGTAATACAACAAAAATTATATTATATACAAAGGTATTGCAAAGAAGTAAGTAAAAAGAAATTATTTTGACATAGAAGGCTTCATAAAATCTAGTAGATTTGTTTGACGAATTGAAGATTTTTTCCTTCTCACACAGAATTTCCTCGTAACGCGCTCATTTTTTTTTTTTTGTTTTGTGGCAGAAATACGCTCATTCTTGGAGTCTTGGAATGAGAAATTCAAGATGGGATAGACACGTGAAATAAATGTGTCTCAATACTCTCGATAATACAAAAAAATTATCCTAAAAAGGTAAATATGGGGCAGGTCTTGAGAAGTCTTATATGGAAACTATGATAAAGGTTAAGTTGTATAATTTTTAATATGAAATTAAAAAGTTAAAGTTTTTAAGAGTAGAGTCACAGACAAAATGAGATCAAATTATTTCACATTGACAAGCCCTGGTGAAGTTTTATTCCTTTGTTTTTCATTTACTTGTTGTAAGGAATAAGGAAAAACTAAATTAATGTATGTGCTTGTCATGTCAGACTGTCCTAATAGCACTTAAAACTATGCAACTTCAATAAACAATATGTAAATGCAGTAATAAACTGTATTTTAAACAAATGAAACAAGACTAATTTCTTACATAAACATTTTTTTGTTATTTGAAAAACTAATCTTTCCTGTTTGCCATACACCCCCTGGTGGTTCTAGACCCGAGCCTAATGGTAAATCCCAGACCTGGATAAACTGTACTTTAAACAATAAGTAAGCTGCAAGAAATATTTAATCAAAAATTCAGTTTTATAATTTTAAAAATATTAACTTACTTCGGCAGGTTCCTCCAACTGATTCTCTTCCACATGTGACTGCTGATGTGTTCTTGTTCTTACATGTCCGCCAGTGTAGTCACCATCTGATTGAGAAGAAGTGTATGTTCCACCTCTGTTTCTAACATTCTCCCCAGTTGTTCTTGAAGCCATACCCCACCTAGATGAAGAACTGTACCCACTTTTACCAATATTGTCATAATCTACATTATCTCTTCCTATATAACCTCTTTCTTCTTTACCAACCTGTCCATTTCTATGATCAGTGTCTTCATATGAATCATAATCTACGTTGTCCCTTTCTGCATCATATGCTGCTGATGAATAATGTTTTGAACCCGATGACCAGGTTTTATTTGCACGGCTGCCATATTCTGAACCACTAGAATGATGACGTGTACCTTCATTGTTGTTGTCTACATTAAATGTGTATGTTTTTGCAACACCATCTTTAGGCCCTAGAGCTATACCTGCAAGACTATCAAAAGCTGAAGAGCTTGATCCAGTTTGTTGAGATCGGCCAGTATTTCCTTGAATGTCAAAGTTATATGTCCTGGCACCACTATCTCTAGAACCCTGAGTGACTGTTGCAAAACCATCATATTGGGATGAACCGCCTTGCCTTCCCATAGCATTACTACCTTCATATTGTCTGGTATTTTCTTGCCAAGTTGAACTCCTGTCTTGACTGACAGAGTGTGATCCATAACCTCTCCTCGTGTCATTATTTGCAACGCCCCTCCAATCATGTGCTGCAGAAACACCCCTATTACCCATTGCTCTACTTGCATCGTAACTCGATCCATAACTCTGGGATCCCCCAACTTCTCTACCGTAGTTTACATCACCATGATAAACCCTAGAGTTACTCCCATTCCTAACTACACCATTTTCATCAATCCTCCAGCTTGTTCCAGTTTGAGTTACAGGCCGCCCTCCATTTCCAGAATTCCATGTTGTGTTAGAATAACTATGATCCTCTCTAGCATATGTATGATTCCCCATTCCATTGCCAGCGTACTGTTGTCCAGTGTTAAAATTTCCTGAAATTCTTCTCTCATGTTCATTTTTCTCACCTTCATGAACACTAGAAGTGCTGCCATTTTTAATAACACCATCTTCGTTGATTCTCCAGCTATTACCACTATGAGTTACAGATTTCCCACCATCTTTAGAGTCCCATGTTGTGTTAGAATAACTCTGACTCTCCCTAGAGTATGTGTGATTTGCTGCTCCAGCACCACCATACTGTCCACCACTGTTATAACTACCTTGATTTCTTCTCGCACTTTCACTTCCTCCAGCAACACTACCTTGTCCACTATGTGATACTTCATACCTCCTTTCATTACTACCATATCGTCCTCTATTTACTGCAACACCAATTTCTGGTTCAATATTTCCACCTTTATACTGTCTTCCGCCCTGTGGTGAACCATAACTTTTATAGTAGTCTTCTTCTAATTTAGTTTCAAATTTAACATCACCTGTGTTTTGTGTTGTATAACCTCCTAATCCACCTCCACTAATCTCAACTCTTCCTCTTTCTAATATCTTTGTACCTCTTCCATCATCATTATTATTTACCCTTACACCTGCACCTTCAACCCTCTCTCTTGAATTTGCCTTAAAACCAGTTCTAGTGGTATCAATTCCTCCACTAGAACTCTCTCCCTTGTTCCAAACCTTCTTTTCACCTCCAAATTCACCGGCCATCTGTTTTCTATAATACATGTCTTTTATTCTTTTACTATGTCTTAAAGAACCATCCCCAGTTTCAGCTCTTGCATCTTCCTCGTCTTTCCTTCTGGCTTCCTCCTCAAGCCTCCGTTTTTCTTCAGCTGTCAACACTTTACCTCCAATCTTTGATCCTTTTTTCTGAGAAGATTTTGAACTTGATGAAAATGAAGAAGATTCTTCAATGATAATTCCAGAACTACTTGAGGATGATGAAGAAGAAAATGACGATGATGAGGTTAAACCACTTTGTACTCCGATTCCACTTGATTCTAAATATGATTTCCTCTTTCGATCCAACTGAAAAATGTTGAAAACATTATAATTGTTTAACTACATAATTTTTACCTAAAAATTATAATTCAGAAAGCTATAACTCTTATTTTTCAAGAAAATGCAAAAGTTAAACGATTGTTTTGTTTTTTTAGGAGAGTTTCACTCGTAAATGTGGTTTCTAGTTTCAGGTTAAACCTCAGAGTGTTCTTAAGTATTATAATGAAATTAGAAATAACATAGTAAAAAAGCTAACCAGAAAATAATTGTATATTTTAATAAATATTTTATCAACACGTTCAGTAAAGCTAGCATACCGGCAGGCTCTGGGTTCCCTTATGAGGCACTGAGAGCGTGCCGGTGTGCTCCCGGTTTTCCTACTGAGAGACGGCGAGTGCACCGGCACGCTCACTCCCAATCTAATTGAAACTATTCTCTAGTGTCGATACGTTTTTGTATAAAGGTTTGATTATTACGTCAGTGCTTCAGAAGAGTTTGGAGAACATTGTGCCTAAGTCGTTTTTTTAAATCCGACCATCCCAGTTATCTTTTGATGCTTTAACTGAAACAATGCTTCAGGGAGTTTTATGAACAGATTTAATTTGGTTTAACTTTAATATTTTAATGTTTTTTTTAGTTTGAACCACTAAACTCGGCAAAATATCCGGTAAAAACAACGATCATAAAAATAAACTAAGCTTTCCGAACTAAAGCAAGAATAAACGATAACTATCCTATTAGAGTGAATGAACCCACTCGAGGTGGAAACAGACTATTGTAAATATGAGTCATTGACAAAATGCTTGGACGCCCGAAAACCTAATGTGTCATCATAAGATTGTAGTAACCAATTGTCAGCTAATCTCAGCTATAAATAGTCTCGGACGTGACACATGCTTTATCTATGTCTGTGTTTACATTATCGATCTCTATCCCTTTGTGAAACACATGACATAAACAGAAACAAACATTCCATGTTAGAAGTTGAGTGGTTATTTTTAGTACATAGTATATTTTAGTAGTAGGTACTTTGGATTTTTATGTAAATTATCTTTTTTCTCCGTTTTTTTGTTGTGTTTTATTATTTGTCATACAGTGTTTTATAATTTGTATTTTTTTTCTTAATTGTGACCCGATAAATAAAACAATATTTTAATGTCTAATACACTGTTTTGACAGTGACAGTCAATAACCCAGTATATGTTAGAAATAAAATTATTGAGATGAAAACAACGGGCACGATAGTTAGATGCAAGTTATGCAACCCGCATTGCCGTCAGAGGTGGAAGTTAGTTTGATGATAACAGACAGTAGTTTGATGAGATCACCAATATCACCGCCATGCTAAATGTGTTAATATCTAATAGATAAGATATTAGAGATTTTCACCCTAAAATGAGTGAAAAAAGAACACATAAGACACTGTCTTTGAGTGACAAGTGCATCATCTTATTATATCTTGCCAATGGAGAACTTTTTCCAATCTGGCCTGAGTTTAATGACGGTGAGTTAACAATCACTGATTTGTTTAATTAATTTGTAACTGATTGATTTTTAAACTGCAATCAAATTTTGAATAAAATGCTTTTTTATTTAACTAAAATTAAAATATCTAAAAAACTAAATAAAAATAGTTATCCACATTAATATTCATGAATCATTTTTCCTCAATACATCCATAGGTACTACTCTCTGTAATCTGAACAACCCCCTGCAGCAATTAGTCTGGATGATTGAGATTGCACTGTATAACATTAATTCAAGAATACGAAATAAAAATTTGGAGCACATTCTTCCCTCTATCCTAAGTTAGAGGCATTTTAAGACCAATCCTTACTCATATCTACTATTTACAATCTTCCATTATATCTAAAATTATTGCTCACATTAATATACAAGAAAATTATTTCTTCCTTTCAGTATATTTTATATTACAATAATTGTACTGTATTATTCACATATTTAGGCAGTTGGGAGATTGAACATTTTAATGGTATAATAAATACAAGAATACTCTAATTCAATCCAGTTTAATAAAAAAACATGTATGTATACTCAACACCAGGAACCTACTCATAACTTCAACCTGGAAATGTTGAGAAATATATCTTATAATAGATGAAGTCTGTTAAAAAAAAGATTGGATTTTAGAAATTGTGTTCGAACAGTGAACAGTTTGAAATTCCCCAAAATTGGCAGCATTCTTTCAAGACTAAACAAGATGCTTGTTGTACTTTGCAGTTTGCTCAGTTAGCAAACAGATTCAGTTGTGAACACCTGCAGTCAGTGCTTGGTGAATTATTTAGAAAGTGAAAATAAAGGATTTTAAAGTCTATAAAATTTTGTCTTAAGGGCTTAAAATTTTGCAATAACATTGGTAAATCTTTTTCTGAAAAATAGGTATCTGTTTTGTTTTTAGTAGAATGACACAATTCTGCATAGATGTTGACAATGTTTTCTTCTTGCTTGTTTGTGAGGAGTTACAGGAAAATATTTATTGTGGCACGATGCATGCTAAGTTTCTCTATAAAATTTTAATGTCATTCCATTGCTAATTCCGATTTCTTCTACATCCTCCCACAAAGTAATTTCCACAGATCAAACTGTTTCAATGTTTTTATTGTCCACTGACATTAAGCGACATCATGACCATTGGTTTTTGTTAGTCGATGATCTGCCAACTTTGTTTGCTACTAAACGCTTTTAAATGTTTACAAACTTGCCTATAGTAGCACTTACTTATATTTGTTGAGGACGGTTGTTTCGGGAGATGTGTCCCGTTGTCAAATCAGACCATAGCTCCTAATTAATCAAACTGCGCAATATAGGAAGCGTCTCATTTAGATCGGAAAGAACGTCACTAACCAAATGCAACTTGGTGCACAAATTCAAACTGTACATGATTTGGACAATTTCAAAAGTTTAGTCTTTTTTTAACAGATCTTGTAAATGATAAAAAATAGCAATAATCTATTCTTACGAATTATAAGCCTAAAACAACCAATACTACTACACAATAGATTATTTTCCAGAAATGTATGTTCTGGTCCACTCAAAAATATATACTTTTGTGCCATCAAACTAAAACTAAATGGAAACAATATAATGTCTACTTTTATAAAGAGATATATGTATAGATATTTAATTTGAAGTAATTGCAGAGAAAGTAATTATAGATGATTGGAAAAGAAATTATTATTTTATTGAAACAAATTTACAATATTTATTCATTTCAATTGTTTCATTTAAAAGTTTAGCTCTTGATAATTAATTGCCATAATACAATGAAAACAAATAACTTTAGTGCTACAAATAGGCCTACTAATGTGTATCAATAATTAAGTTATTTTACAAAATATATTTTATATTCTTGTACTTAAAGGCAAAATAATACTAAAATTAACATATATTCATTCTATTAACCATTATTTGATATGCACTGTAAAACAACTTGAGAGAGTGAGTAGACATTTCGGTACTTACATATTATACGGAGGCCACTAAAATACGAGTATGTACATAGTAATGTTGTATAAAATTATAACGAAATCTATCCTGATTAGATACTCCGTAGGTATATTTTAATATAGGTATAACATTACAGCTAAATCTATCCTAACTGCTTTATAGGTACATTCAATATGTCTAGACGTAGTGCAGTGCGCTGTTGCTACTGTGCTCCTAAAAACGTAGTCCCAACTAAAATGTGAATAAATAAACCCAACTTTAGTGTGTTTCCTGCAGTTAATTTGAGTGTTGCTTCAAGTTAATTTATTTGAATTTATATATGAAGTATCCAGTTAAAATAGATTTGGTTGTAATTTTATACAACATTACTATATACCTATATTAAAAAATACCTACGAAGTACCCAGTCAGGATAGATCTGGTTGTAATTTTATACAACATTACTATATACCTATATTAAAAAATACCTACGAAGTACCCAGTCAGGATAGATCTGGTTGTAATTTTATACAACATTACTATATACCTATATTAAAAAATACCTACGAAGTATCCAGTCAGGATAGATCTGGTTGTAACTTTATACAACATTACTACGTACCTATATTAGTGGCCTCCGTATAATAGGTAAGTATCGACACATTTCTGACTGCAGCCTAATGCAATCTATTTCAGGTAACTAAATAGAAGTTAGAACTAGTAACACCAATGATTTCTCCTAGTTTTGAGTATCAGGATATTACTAGAAATATCTGTAAATAAACTTATAATTGTATGTTTCTCTTTATTTATAATAGAATTTGGACAAAAAGTATCAACCAATTATTTTTCTTTTAGAAATAATTAAATTTTTAATACAAATAAATGCCAATTGTATTACTACCCCCTATAAGATTAAATCTAAGAATTACTTTGATAATCATTATATCTATCTAGCTTTCTGTGTGTGAGAAGTTACAAGATTTGGAATGGTGATAAACAACATTAAATACATAAAAACCTCTTAGCCACAAACTTTCTTTATTTTACCCTTATGTACACTTCAGTTACCAAGTAACCATCCTCAGAGGGATAACATACAAAGACTGTCTTTGTATGTTATTCCTCTGAGGATGGTTACTTGGTAACTGAAGTGTACATAAGGGTAAAATAAAGAAAGTTTGTGGTTAAGAGGTTTTTATGTATTTAATATTAAATTCAACCACAGTATATTCCTAATAAATAAATAAACAACCACACAAGGTTATGTACACCATTACTGATAATGTCTAGTTGTGTAAACCTGTTTGATATTTTTCCAAAACAATATAGATAAATAAAACACAACCTTGTCTTACCTTCAAGTGTAAAGGGTTTGCATCATTAATAAATTCACACCTGATTGGTCCACTGGTCTCTGGTTGTTCCAGTAGATACAACAGGTGATCACCTACAAAAATCAACAATTCTAAATTAAATTAATTTTTAACATATTTTCTTTGGATTTTATTCATCTAAAATTTAATGATAAATTATTAACATTTGTTGATTCCATCTTCGCGTGAGCTACTAGTAATCACTTACAACTTTTTTTTTTTTTTTTTTTTTTTTTTCTAATGTTTTAACTTGCCTATAGTAGCACTTACTTTTTTTGTGTTGAGGACGGCCGTTTCGGGAGATGTGTCCCTTTGTCAACTCAGACCGTAACAGTTACGGTCTGAGTTGACAAAGGGACACATCTCCCGAAACGGCCGTCCTAAACACAAAAAAAAAAGTAAGTGCTACTATAGGCAAGTTAAAACATTTTTTTAAAAAAGTTGTAAGTGATAAATTATTTGTAAAAAATGGCTCACTTAATGTGCGAGGGTGGGGGGGGGGGTGTAAACACTCAATTCCTTATGAATATATTATATTGAAAAATTAAATTGTAAAATAACTGTAGTATAGCAAGTCTGTCACATAGAGAATACAGCAAACTATTGGCTAAATTTAAAAGTATTTATCAGTTAGTATTGTTCGGAAAATATTACCAAGGATGATATTTCTTTTTACACCAGATTTCTACTAAAAATAAACCTGTTGGCTTGTCACTTAAAATTACACTTCACTTAATGAATTTTAAAGTTTGTGTTAACAAAAGAGCATAACTATACAATAAGAACTTAAATAACAATTTCAGTATAGTAATAATGTATGAAACCGAAGACTGTGCTGTCTTTTTGCTTTTTAATGTGTTTTCTAGTTGAGGTTAGTTTTCATTAGTAATGTCATCCAGTAAAACCAATCAAAAGAAAGGTGTGAGGAAGACTGACACTTATAAAAAATAAAACTGGCTAAACCTCATGGTGAATCTTACACAAGTTATTCGGGAAAGGAAATCCCTGCAAGAAAATGTGAATGCAAATGCAGCTACCTTTTAAATACTCCAACATATTTGATAGCATTGCTTGTATGCTAATTCTTAAAGAATTAAATTAGTTTCAGTCTAAAAACATGAAAGATATGTTCTTGCAAGGTTTATGGAAGTACAACTGATAAAGTTCATAGACTAAGAAAAAGGTGATGCTGCAGCTGTACGTGAACACACTGTTATTTATAATTAAATAAATACACGTTGATTCATTTTATTTGTATTAATGTGTTATCTCAATTTCAATGTCCATTTTTATAGTGCAATAAAACATGTAACAGTTATTCTCTTGCAGTTTCGAATAAATAACATCTATGTAATTTGCAACTTTCATTGATTTTAACTGACAGAAATGTTTAGTTGTTTGTTTTGAAAAGGGAATAAGTCATAAATAAATAGTAAATAATTAAATGATAAAATATTTAAAATATCTTCATCTTTAAAACCTCAAAATACTGCCTTGCCTTACAGCCAAAGAATGATATAAAAAAGAAATAATCAAAATTATTGCTATTATATTCCTCCAATGTCTTTTTTTTTCATCTGGTTAAAAAATAACTTTTTCTGACAACTCTTTTCAAAACAAATGTTTCAATTAAATTAAATTTTTGATAAGCTTATACACTAAGTTTAATCATTAGTTTATTAGCAAACCATTTATTAACAAAATCTTACCGGCCAATGTTTTCGAAGGCCATAAGAAATGAGCCTCCGCTTCCAGAATATCTGAAGGACCTTTGTTGCGGATACTGTAAATATGGACGACTTGAGGCCCAATCTCAGACTCCTGAGTAATTTTCTCTAAATTATATAAAGTTGTGTTGTAATGAACTTCTCCTGGATGTGAAGAACTGGAGAGGAAAATAAATAACAATAATTAAAAATAATAAATTAATTATTCTTGGGGGTTGATATTCTTGGTACTAAACATTTCGGGTGCTGGATGTTTTCAACAACATTGTAATCCTTGAAATAAGTTACCTCAAGCAATATTGTTCTCTCTATTAAAATATTTACTCTTTAAGAGATGTTAATAAAATTATTTATTGTAAACATATGTAACATCTTTAAATAAAAACTATAAATTTTATTTGAAATAAGCTTTAACTTAATATTTTACGAGGTCTGTTCAAAAAATACGCGGACTGAGGTCATAAAAAAATCTACTTTATTTGGAAGTTACACGTCTGGGTCTCCTTCAAAGTACTCTCCTCCCCAACGCACACACTTATCCCAACGGTGTTTCCACTTATTAAAACAGTCCTGGTACGCTTCTTTTGTGATGGCGTTCAGCTCCTTCGCATTTGCCTTAATCTCCGAAATTATTTCAAATCTTCTTCCTTTGAGGGGTATTTTGAGTTTTGGGAATAAGTAAGTCACAAGGAGCAAGGCCAGGTGAGTAGGGGGGGGGGGAGAAGAACAGTGATCGAGTGTTTGGCCAAAAACTCACGAGTTTTGAGTGTTGAGTGAGCTGGAGCGTTGTCATGATGGAAAAACCAGTTATCACTTCTCCACAGTTCTGGCCTATTGCGTCGGACGGCGTCCGTCAGACGTTTCAGTACTTCAATGTAGGTAATCTGGTTGACTGTAGAGCCTTCAGGGAGGTACTCGTAGTGATCAACACCCTTAGCATTAAAAAAAAAAAAACTGTTAGCATCACCTTCACATTCGACCGAACTTGGCGAGCTATTTTGGCTCTTGGGGACATTTGACTCACCCATTGGGATGATTGGACCTTCATTTCAATGTCGTAACCATACACCCATGATTCATCACCGGTTATAATTCTTGACAAAAAGTTCTCATCTTCATTTGAACGATCAAGCAGTTCCCGACAAACCCGGACGCGATTGGGTTTTTGGTCGTCGGTCATCAGGCGTGGCACAAATTTCGCAGCGACGTGGTGCATCTTCAACTTTTCGGTCAAAATCTCGTAACAAAATCCAACTGATATCCCACACTCTTCGGAAAGCTCCCTAATGGTCAGACGTCGATTTTCGCGCACCAGGGTGTTGATTTTGTCAACGTGTGGGTCATCAGTTGATGTTGAAGGACGTCCAGGACGCTCATCGTCATCAATCGACTGTCGGCCACCCTTGAAATGTTCATGCCACTTGAAACATGCAGTATGCTTCATGGCAACATCGCCGTAGGCCGTGTTAAGCATGGTAAATGTTTCTGTTGCAGATTTCCCTTGTTTTGCACAAAATTTCACAGCAATTCATTGCTCCTTCAGGCTGTCCATTTTACAATCCGAGAAACGAAAAAAACACTCTTTACTAAACTGCGTATAACTCATCAACAAATGAAGATATCTACGACTGAAATACTGCGTTTCAATCAGCTGATTTATACGAACCTAGCGACACCAAGCAGATTCTCCTGAAACTAACTTGAGCTGCGAAATTCAAACAGTCTGCATATTTTTTGAACAAACCCCATAGTAGTTAATTTTTTTTTTAACAAAACAACTATTTGAAAATGTCTGTATAATACTCTCTAATATCAGATTTAATAAGAATGTGAAAATGATAACTATCTCTGATTGTGGAAATATTCTAAAATTTGCAATTAACTGAATAAATATAATACAATGAGCCATGCTTACCCTTGCAGAATAAGATCCGTCTCAACCCAGATTGGTACAGAAAGTATCTGTACGTTATCTGACATTGTCTGATTATTCTCTGGATTGGTGCTGTTTAGATACATTAGGAACTCGTACCGAGCTTTCATGCCTTCTTTATGGAATGGTTGCAATAACACTTTGAAATGTACCTGAAAATAACAAAGCAAATTAAATTACTGTATCATATTTTTAGATTTAATTAGAATGACTTGTAAATCACTAAGAATCAACATGAAAATGACAATATTTTTTTTTAAATCCACTTAAGGATTTAAACAATAAATATATATGACAATAGCATACATATAATATTCATCATACATTTTAAAAGAATGTATGAGGAAATACAATATACGTATAACAAAATGCCTACCAGTTTCTCTTTAGGCAATGGGTTCCCAATATCACAATGTAGAGTGTTGTTGTTGACAAAAGATGGTGCCGAGCATTGTACGGGAATCTCCCTCTCAGCATCATCAATCCGCTCAATGTTAATATAGTTTATGCCAGGTGGAACCTGCATTTCAAATGTTGACTCAAACGAGTCTTCTCCTTCATTTTCAGCCAATACTTCGATTATCAATCTTTCTCCAGAACCTAGGAGGTATCGCTTCACACTCCTGTAAATAGAGACAAAATTTGTTTAGAAGAACAAATATTCTAAATAATTAAACAACATTTTGTGAATCCTACAACTTTTGGTTTTTGTAGAGTGTTTAAAAAATATATAATTTTGAAAATTATTCTTTAACAAAATAATTAATATATATTAAAATGAAAATATCAAATGATTTTTCATAAAATATTTTTTAAATATATTTTAGGATACTCATTTCAAAAAATTACATGTTTTAAAATGTAATGAAAATGAAGAGGACAAAAATTGTGACGATATGTATAAGTTCTTTCCCTTATTTTTATACACTTGTAAATCTTTTTGAATATAATTATACGACTATGAAAAATTTAGCAAAAAAAAAAAAACACTAAAATAAACCTATTATAAAGAGTTTTATAAAAAAACAAAATTGAATATGTTTATCGATAAGGATGCAACAGACAACTGACTAACAACACTACTTATAAAGTTAGCAAATATACCACAGTGCAAGCTTTTTTCATCTGAAGAGTTATCTGGAAACAAACAGCAATGAGTTAAAGAATTTTAGTAAAATACCTCAATATTTTTGTTGAAAAAAATGATAAGGGCTTAATTATAGGATTTTATTACAGATTGTGAATGGCAAAGAATTATTTGGTAACTTCTTATAAGAATTTGATTACTAGTAAGTAATAATACACTTGCTATATGTGTTTTGCAATTAATTATTTTTCATAGATCATAAAGTTCAATTATGTAGATTGATATATTAATACACCAAAAATTATAAACATTCAAGACATCATTGTACACAATTTTTGACAATAATCAGTTTAAATATTATTGTTTATGAAGATTATTAAATGATTGTTAATACACAATGAAATAATTTAATTAATAACTTCACATTAGTTTATGACTATCTGAACTTTAATTTTTGTAAAATCTTACTAAGATATAACGTTTTTAATCGCTCATGGCGATCTTCATCAGTTTCTGAAACATTATGTCTCATTAAGTTTTTACAAATTTACAAAAAATTATAGTTCAGACAGTCGTAAACTAATTAAAGTTATTGATTAAGTTTTACCAAATATAATGGTCAAAATTCAAGAAATAATTTAAGGAAATAACCTACCTTATTAGGTATAGATTTAGGTAGGTAGCATTGCACACCTCAAGTAGGTTCATTCTTTATTAGATTCATTACATTAACTCATTCGCTTACAATTTTTTTTATACCGACTTAGCCATAAAAAACTAATTTTTTCGACAATTTTGAAATGCTTTTGTTGATTACTTCTTTTCAGTTCATTTTTATATTTCTTATGGAACCTATTGTTATTGTTTAACATTTCTTTTATAATATAATAATATGTAAAAAACTAAAATGTTTCAATGAAAAATATCAAATTTTATTTTTTTAATTTCAATTATCCTAAGTAAACACATAAATTACGTTTAAAAATACTCCAAAATATTCTTCATAGTGCCAAGAATATGTTTCAATTTCACAAGAGTCAAGAAAATTTAACTTTTGTGTATTATACTTTGAAACATTCTGGTAGGTGAAGTGCGACGAGGCACAGTTCACATCCCACTGACTGGTTCTTTGGCCTTTTAGTGGGCTTAGGTAGTTTGGAACATGGAATTTTTTCTTTAGGCCTACCCTTTCTTGGTTTATCCCTATCTCTAGTACTAACTCTCTAGGACAAGGATCAAGAAAACTAGGGTCATCAGCCTACTCACTAGCAGTAGGAGACAGAGGGGCAATTATTCCATCACGGTAGATTTGATCGAGTAGCTCAATTAGATTGGATATCTGTGAGCTTTCATCATCTGAAT
This sequence comes from Prosapia bicincta, assembly GCA_036971475.1. Lineage (NCBI taxonomy): Eukaryota > Metazoa > Arthropoda > Insecta > Hemiptera > Cercopidae > Prosapia > Prosapia bicincta. The sequence goes on along the minus strand of JBAIZL010000001.1, from coordinate 270,110,607 downwards.
TAGATGGTAATACAGGCCTATCATGTACATTTGTATCAGAAATTACTTTATTTACATCTAGTGGAGTCCTAGGCCTAACATAACTACAAGAGGGCTGCTCAAGTTGCAACTTATCGCTTATTGCAGAACAAGGCAGATTACATTTTTCATGATGTGGTGAACCTGTTATATTATAGTCTATTATGATTTCATTTCATTCATCTCTTACATCTTCATCTATTTGAGATTCAATGTTCAACTGTCCTATTTCACTTATTTCATTATCACTCTCAAATGTTTCATCAAACGAATCACTCTCACTGTCACCGTCACATTCTCCAATAATTCTTTCGATTTCAGAATCCTTCAACTCCTTCCCACATTTATCAACAAATAAAATATTATTTCCACTCATTTTTAACTTGAAAAGAACACAAATAACAAATTAAATACAATTAGGTTAGCTTATAAACATATCGCACACAACTACGACATAAACACAACAATATTACAGACGATATCAGCTGATAGGTCGCCAAATTGAATCGTAATTATTTAAGGAACGGACAGTCCAAAGAAGATAAAAATATAACCATTAGAAAGCCCAAAGCCTGTAGAACAAGAAGCATATGCGATCTATTGTATTTATTGAGAACTAACTCAACAAAAACAAGTTATAATAGTGGACGGCGATTCACCGTCGCTTCACTCAGTAACAAACTGAGCCGAGACTGCGGATCACCGTCATTGTAAGCGAATGATTTAAAACCAGAGAATTCTCTCAAGTTTATTATAAAAAATATGTGATTTTAACACAACAAAAACATTTCCATCTTTATATGTTTTTCATTAAAATTGTTGCTTAGTAATAAAATTATTGCCTATAATATGTAAATCAACAAATATTTAATATACAAGATACTAAACTAAGAAGTATATTTTATGGATCTTAACATTCTGATAAAACAGGATTATTTTCCTTCAATAATAATAAATTATTATTTATTAAAGATAATGTTTTAGCAAATATGTTTTTAAAAAAAGTGGCTTTTACCCTCAAATATCCTGCCACTGTGATTCTATAAGCCGACGTTACATACAGGCAAGAATTTTTTAGAAAACTTATTCACTTTATTTTGAGAAAATTACAGATATTGTGATTTTCCTTTCAGAACCTTAAATTGTTCCCACAAGGTTTGGAGATATGTACTTACGGAATTGTAATTAGACGCAAGTCTGGAATACAGATATTGTCCTTCCCACAGTTTTTCTGTATTGAAACAGAATCTTTACGAACAAGTGGTTCATTCATGTCCAGTATAGGTATAAGTGACCTATAGTAACGACGTTGAGCAAAGGCAGCGTCATGAAGGGCATATTTCAGTTCCGCTTCAAGAGTTGTTAGTTTGTCACGAATACTGGGCTGTAAAATATAAATATTAAACGTTTAAAAACAATTTTTTGAATATAAAATGAACAATAGAATCTAAGAAATATCTGTCATCTTTTTTCTCCATTCTCTTTCTTTCACCTTTCAGTCACATTTATGTAAAGGTTGCTAGTGTACTTATTGTGTAATAACTTATAAAACAATATAAATAGGGATGACAGGGTGGCCAAGACCTGAGGGGCCTCTAACCAAGAAGCATGAAATATCTTAAATGCTTCGTAGTTTTAGACAAAAAGGAACAAGAGGAAAAGAAGAGAAAAAGGGCTGTTCACTAATATTTTCTAATACACACAATCAGGTTTTAGTTATTCAGGACTGAAATATGGAAATTAAATAAAAATTTCACCATCATTCTATGAATTCTACTTGACTACTATTGTAATCTTTGAAAATGTCATTTGATGGTCTGACAGCTGTGGAGAGGCACCTTGTGAATGCCATGTGATGTGGCAGTTGTGGAAAGGCACTTTGTAAATGCCATGTGATGTGGGACCTGTGGAGAGGCACCTTGTAAATGCTTGTGTGATGTGGCAGCTATGGAGAGGCACCTTGTGAATGTCATGTGATGTGGCAGCTGTGGAGAGGCACCTTGTAAATGCCATGTGATGTGGCAGCTGTGGAGAGGCACCTAGTAAATACTATGTGATGTGGCAGCTGTGGAGAGGCACCTAGTAAATGCTATGTGATGTGGCAGCTGTGGAGAGGCACTTTGTGGAACGAATTGTATACTTCGTGATGGGTCAGGCTGACAAACTACTCGTGCCTCCGTTGTCCTCCCATACTGTTATACTTTTAACTACCTGGTGCATTTCAAATTACAAAATTCATCCACAAGACCGTTTAGACTGTTGTGTTGTACATGCCCTATGTATGATTTTAAATGTAGACTCATTATGGCAGCAGAGGTTGTGTAAACAGTTCAATTCAAAATTTAGTTACCTATTTGATTTTGTACAGCACATAATTACAAGTTATAATACAGTAGATGATTGTGTAACTACTATGAAATGGGGAGTGAATCTACTACTATGACTGTGTAAGTGAAATGGTGTTTTTTCTAAGTCATGCATTACAATTATGTGCTCTTATATTTGTGATTTGTAATACATAAATCCCACTTTGCCTAATGTTTATAATGTGTAGGGTAGTGTTAAAAGTATACTCAAGAATATAATTGTTCAAATTATTAACTGACAATTATTAGGGATAAACAAAAGTATAAAACCGGGGAAGCTAAACTGTGCTGATTTTAGCTAAAAACTTTTTAACAGAGATAGCTGTGTGTGGAGGTTCATTGTTGTGGTGAAAAAACCTGTCTTCTGTCTGCCACAAAATTGGGTCCTTCTTGATAAATACTATTGTGCAGTCTTTTTAAAATTTCTAAATCAAAATGGCTGTCTGAAACCATGCCCTTGACATCAAAAAAGGAAGCCCCCATTGTTTTGATTTGACAGTTTTTGGACAGGGTGATGTCTTTCATTGACTTGACTGTAGCTTTGTTTCTGGGTCTTAACCATAGCACCACAACTCAAACCAGTAATGACCTTTGACATAAAATCTGGATTAATTTCAACCTGTTGTTTGGAAGCACCACATGTTTCAACTCAACTTTTTTTTTATTGTCCTTCAGAGACTAAGGAACAAATTTGGCAGCAACCATTTTTATTTCCAAATCTTCCATTAAAATTCGCTTAACTAAGCTCAAATTTAACCCACTACTCTCTTAACAGTTGATTAAATGTCTTTCGATGGTCTATGAGCACAGACTCAAGCCCTTAAATTTTTCCAACATTTTTGTTGATTCAGGCAATTGATGGACAACCATAATGAAGTTTGTCATAAATTAACATCACTATTTTTAAACCAGGAAAACCACTCATACACTTGTGTTTTTCCCATAGTGTCATCTCTGTAAGCTGTTTTTGATATTAAAACCATTTCAGCAGCATTTTTACCAAGTAGGAAACAAAATTCCATAAAATTTGCTTGTTGTAATCATCTTAAATTCACTGTTTAAACTATAAGTAAATATTGCATAACTTAATGACTTTGGAACTTACTTGTTTCATTTATATGCAACACATATACAAAACACGCAACACACATATACAGATATCCATACTAACTTAAATATTCTCCACATACTAAATCGTAGTAAAAAAGTAACCATTACGAAAAAATATGAAATATACAAACATCACATAACAGAAAAAAATATCTATAACAAACACTCACACTTTGAATCTAACACCCTATTCAATTATTTAGTAAATAACCAGCTTAACCCACCCCTTCTACACTCATAAATCATATACCCGCAACCTTGTGCAACCGCCAACAGTAGAGTGCCAGCTTCGTAAATGAAACAATAGTTTTGAAATACGTCAGCAAGTAAGTTCAAAAGTATTATCTTAGTTTTTACATCCAGGGTTTGTTAGTGTTTTTCCTGTTTAGAAAATATTTTTTCTATTCTAAAAATATACATTAGTGATAACGTGTACTATTTTCAATCCTCTAGAGTTAACATTTTAAAAGTATTTGGGGATTTTCATATGTAAATAGTTTACACAGTTTCTCATGGATATTTATATAACTTTACATTTTAAATCTTTTTTGTTTTACAACTTATAAGAGACACTTCAAGACAAGAATTACAGAATAACTCTGTAATTAATAAGAGTTGTTATAGAAATAATAAATGATATAAGTACTAACCTTAATATATACAAGCATAGGTTTACAGCGCTGCCTTCCTTTCTCTAAACGTAACGTGTGATTTGTTGCAAATCGACCTTCTTCAGACAAGAAGTACATTCGTGGGCTTTTACTTTTCTTTGAATCCAAAATAATTTGCACATCAAAGTCTGAAACAAGCAACGTTCAATACTATATCTGTTTCACATAGCATACAAAAATCAGTAAATGGTAACTAATGATTAAAACTTAGTGGTGACCACATAAATTTCACTGAATTCTACATAGAAGTACAAGTATTGAATCACAGGTTTATGTTTTTGATATTAAAGTTTTAATTTTTACATTGATATATGTATCTTCAGAATTTTTTTTAATTGATGTAATATGGCTATACAATGTATAACTGTTTGCTTATTACAAAAATCGTGCCCAAGGATCATGTTAATTTTTTCTAAAATGTAATTTTTCTTCTTTCAAGGCTTCAAGTGTAAGAAAAAAAAGAAAAGAAATTAATCATAGTCAAATGAAATCAAATTTAAACCCCAATGTTTACATATTAGTATTTTTTTTTATTGAGCACATTAGAATATATATAATGAAGTTATACAAAACTTTATATGTATAAAGTTTTGGTCGAGCTTTAAACTTAATTGAGATCTTATGGGCTACATAGTAGACTGAAAACTTAGTGTGAAAATAGTCATTTCAAATTTAAAGTCTTGAAAGTTTGGTCTTAATCAAGCAACCGTCCAATTAAAAAATCATTTAAGTACATCCTAAATTACCAGAACTTAATATTAAGAAACCAAAAAACTTCCTCAACCCTCCTTTCTACACAATAGATCTGAAATAATTTCAATAGCCTAACAACCAGAATTGACTTCACGTTTTAGGCACATCATACTTGTACATCAAAAAATGTCATAAACCTGTTGCAATGTAAATTCTGTTCTCCACATAGTTCATAAACCTAACCACAGATGGTCTAAATATGAGAATGAATGGCCACAGACATGACACGACCATGAATATAGAAAGATCAACAGCTTAACATGTTGTTAGTCACATCATCATGATTTTCAATGACCGTTTTACTACAAAAACGAGGTGCTAAAATTGAAAACCCTCAGAATTAAAAAGGTGGGAATAATCAAAACAGTGACACACCAATTCTAGACAGTCAGTCTCCTAATCTCAATATCAGATAACTCCATTCACCATTTTCCTATATCAATATCAGATAACTTCATTGACCTTTCTTCTAAGACTTTACTAATTTTTTGTTGTTTATTTAATTAAAGTTATAATCATTATTATCTATAAGTTTACACAGAAAATATGTGTAATAATAAATAATTTGCGTATAATTTTGTACAAATCTGTGACTCAGTTAAGTTTCTCTCTCTGATTGTCATAGGACACTGTGTGTCTGAAATATGTAATTATTTTAGTGCTATAGAGTTTTTGTGTTTATTTTTAAATCATAGACCGGACTATTGCTAAGGTAAGTCTGTCTACTATCTAGACCAGTTATAGATTTAGCTATTGTGTGTCTATCTAGTCGTAATGATAATTTATAGAAGAATCAATTTGAAAGAAAAAAACAGATATGGCTTTTACAACAAACAACTTTTAATTCACTTAGCCCTTATCTCATATATACTTTGCAAATAGAAGACTCCTTGTAAGGTTAAATGTATACTCTGGAAACTTCTATGGATACTGGCTAGCTATATACTGAAATGTATATAAAGATTTAGTTGAATTAAAAGTTGTTTTGTAGAAAAGTGTACATCAGGTATTCACACTACTGTACATGTCTAGTTATTATTCAAATCACCTAAAATATTGAACTTTTCAAACATATTATAAATATGCACAAAAACTCTTTAAAGTTATAAATATGCACAAAACAAAGTATTATCCACACAAGCTAGCATAACTATCTTGTTACAAACACAAGATGCTCTACAGAGTTAACAGAAAAGACTTACCTAAAACATCATCCACTCCAAGTCCATTGTACTTCAGACATGCTAAGAGAGACAAGCAAGCTACCCTTGTAGAATCCTTTAGTGTGCAATTCTGTTCCTCCAATATCACCTGTTTTTGTTCTGCTTCAAAAACAATTGAAGCTTCCATTTCCACCACTGGTCGAGCCCTGCAAATATAATGCTATTACCAGTTTTTTTTTCAAAGTAATTTTACTGTGCAAATATTCCACTTAAGGTAGAATATACAAGGTTTTAGATACAAATATACAAAATAAAAAAGAAAACAAAGACAAAATTAGATTTAATCAGCATGCTTTTACTTGGTTTATGATCATAAGTTTTGCATGTTCGCTGCAAGCAATAACCACTGATACCACAGCCCAAATGCTATAAATACACTAGCACCGATTTAAAATAAAGCACTGATGGTAGCTATGATTACAATGCTCTCTAGTTTCCGAGACTGGGCAGTAATCATGGTTAACACCCACAGCGAGTGCATTAATGAGTCTTCCTGGCATATCGACTTCCTATCTCTTTTGTGCTTCATTAACTTATTATTTATTCTTACTTGGAATATATTTCTAATGTAGATACTGTGATATCTAATTGTTTTAATGACATCCAAAGGGATGCATCAGTTATGTAGTAGCTAGATCACACCATTAAGATACATGTTGTAGAAATCTTTCTTGTCTATAAAAAAAATATGTTAAGGCGTATTATAAAGATTTTCCCACAACTAGTCTAAAAACAAAAACTACACTATGGCATGACCTGATATACCTGAAACCATATGAATAGTCCTTCTGTAAACATAATTTAATTTTAATAATAATTATTTTGTGGCCAATTTTTAAACTGTGCTTAATTAAATTATTCCTTCATCATATACTGTTATCTTCTTATAACTTTTCCTATCTTTGTGATTTTTCTACTGGTTTGCCAGATGTCTGAAATTGTGTGATGGGTTTCAACACTTCCTAAAATTTTCCCCAGGTCTTCTGCAAGTTTATGTAGGATTGTATCTTAACTGGAAAACTTGCAATTGTTTAACTCTGTTATAGCGGTTCTTATTTCTTTCTCTTTTTTTTAAAGTATTTTGTGATTATAGGCTTGCTGATTTCATTAGGTCTAACAAAGAAAATTATCACTGAAAAATTCTTGAAGGTCACAAAAGGTAAACCATTTTCAACAGCAATTATGTTCTTCTAAAAAAAATTGTGCTCACTTTATCTTGTAATGTAAGTTCACTCTCTAAAGGGACAATAATAAAAATAAAGAAGTGTGTAGAAAATATATTATTTCTGTTTTAGGAAGCAAAAAAACTTTTGGATTTTAAGGAAGACCTTTCTTATAACTCAATGTTCAAAATATATTGCATATTAATTAGCCCTTTTGGCAGTAACAAAACAACAGTAACATTACTGTTGCATTTTTATATTTATCTTAAAGCAGAATGAATGTATGTGTTGTGATCTATTTATTTTTAAAAGTTTTGTTGGTGACTCACATCATTGAACAATGCACTGATCTACTGCAAAAAGCATCTGATGAAAAATATCATTAAGTAGTGGTTTTTTTGCCAATTGATACCAAAATTAGTAATTTAAAAACATCTCAAGATGTACAAAAACTGCAAATTTTACTTATTTTTGTTAGTGAACTAGCCTGCCATCCTTCGGTCATTTTTAAAAGTAAATTGTTGCTCTAAAAAAAAAACAATTTCATGAATATTCAGGGAATGTGATGGTATTTTATGCTTGCCTGGATGCTTCCATGGCTACTATGCTCCAAAAAACCTTTTAGTATAAATATTTTAAAAACTTATCTTTTTTATGTGATGTAGAAAATGAATGATAATTTATTTGCCTTTCAAAAAACTTGCTTCATATCAAAAATAGTTGAATGACATTTTTCTTACAAAATGTCATAATTTCTGAATAAACACAAAGTTTAGTATAACAATAAAAGTTATTTATTGTTATACACACTAGATCAATATGAAATTTACATACACATAAAAACACAAAGTACAAACATATTTAATGAACAAACATAATACAAATCACACACACTCTTTGATACTATTGAAAACCTGCCTTTAAAACCGTAACCTCTTGACCCGACATCTCCAAGCAGAAGACATTGATGAAGATCGCCACATACCGATTGAAAACGTTCTGTCACAGTAAGTTTTCACAAATTTACAAAATTTAAAGTTCAGATAGTAATAAACTATTGTTAAAGTGATTAATTAAGATTCACCAAACCTAATGGACTACAAAATTCAAAAGTTATTTAATGAGTTTTTTAAAAACTCATTTTTTTGGGTCGGTTGGTTATTTGGAAAGTTACTTCTCAAAAGGTTAACAACAGAAATACTTATTGTCTAAAAACAAATTAATTCCACTCACTTAAGAAACACTGAAGTATCTGATTCATAAGCTCCTATGACAAGATCAGGGTACTGATTACCATCCAGGTCAATGCCTCCTGCCAATGAGAACCCAAATGTAGTGAGATGCTGGCCAATATCTTCAGTTGTAATTATCTGTGATGGTTTTTCTCGGATGCCATTAGGTGAACCATGGAATATGTAAACTATTCCTCGTTCATTTGGTCCATCATAAGGCGCACCAACTGCTATGTCTGGGAATACAGAAAATTATTAATTGATCATTTTAAAATATTAAAAATACTAGATAAGGGTTTAAATAACTAAACACAATTATTGTTAACATTTTATGATTGATATTTCTGTATAGTGAAAACATTTATTAAACTTACCTCGCTTATTAGAATAGAAACAATTTAAAAAAAACAGTAAAAGAGAAATTACCTCCAAATCCATCTCTGTTGATGTCAGAGAGTGAACATAGAGCAAGACCAAATCTTGATTTTGAATTAAATCCATCACGGTGTTCTGCACTTCTGAATTTGTGAGTCTAAAACAAATTTTATAAAATAAATAAATTTCCTATATAGAAGGAATATTTACCTATATATTACTTGTATTCATCTTCAACTAATAATTATTACAAATTTAGATTTATGCCAATTATGTAGTTTTATGCCAATTGAGTTGCATTGGTTGATAAGTATGAGCGTAGATTTAGTCCCAACAAAAGGAATAAATTAATTAATAAATATATATATCATATTGCACAAATATGAGGTGTGTTAGTCAGATGTATTCTTGAATTTGTGATGCAACAGTGGTAATTTGCTGACAGATTTGAAAATGTGTTTGCAACAATTGTTTTAACTTTCTGTTTATAAAATAATACACTTAAAACCTAAACATCAATATAATATTATTATTTCTCTCAAGACAAAAGTAAAGTCTAAACCGAAATAGCGTAACCAATGTATAAATTCAACAGATAACAGAACAAACCCTATGCTGCTTGGACGGACATTGAGCATCTAATGGGCTTGAGAGAATTCTAATCAAATGCGTACTTGAAAAGCTGTGGTTGCCAACACAAGTAATTGGTGACCTGATAAAATGAATGTAATGCAGCTGTTATTTTAGACAAAGTTAATATTATTCTGCACTTCATTTGAATGTTTGCTAACTTTAGTAGGATATAAATGTCAAAACATGTAATTATGTAGCCTATTATACATGTTTACCAAAACTTAACAAATCTCAAAATAATAAAACTATGTGAAAATCAAAGAGACCTTTTTTTCACAAAAAGAAAAATGTGAAAACAAAGTGACAGTTCTTTTGGGATAACATTGAGTATCTAATGGGCTTCTGAGAATTTATGCCAAACATATACATGACGACTCAATAATGCATGCATGATTCTATGAAAATGAATTGGTGATCGTAACTGAATAAAATTAATAAAGTAATTTTATACAAAGCCGGTGTTATTCTGCACGGGATTTGAATTTCTGTGAACTTGCATTTACGAAACATCGTGTCGTATGTGTTTGCTAACATGCTAAGGGTTAATCTATCCAAGTTAATATATTTATATTTTACCCTCCTAAACATTTTCCACCATTATCAAATGATATAGAATGACTATTCTAACATAATCTCCAAATGTTGGACATCATGATAGAAGTAAGGATTTTTGACAAACTAAACTTACCCCTTTCTCTTGGTAGATAACATAAACTCTTCCTGTCTCATAGTCACCCTCATTATTACCAAGGTCAGTGTAGAGAGGAGCACCAATGATCAGGTCATCCAGTTTGTCCCCATTCATGTCCGCAACTGCCAGTGAATACCCAAAGTAGGAGCCCATTTGTTCTCCCGTGATATTGTCTAAATTGGTTGTGTTCCAAGTAAACAGGACAATCTGAAATACAAAAAGAACTTAGATATAAATTATGCTAAATAAAATTTGTGATAACTTATTACTTAATTGTTTCAGGACTAGATAGTGTAAATATAGTTTGTAGCAATGTAAAGAAAGAAGGTAGCATTGTAAAGAAAGAAGGTAGGATTGTAAAGAAAGAAGGTAGGATTGTAAAGAAAGAAGGTAGCATTGTAAAGAAAGAAGGTAGCATTGTAAAGAAAGAAGGTAGGATTGTAAAGAAAGAAGGTAGGATTGTAAAGAAAGAAGGTAGCATTGTAAAGACAGAAGGTAGCATTGTAAAGAAAGAAGGTAGGATTGTAAAGAAAGAAGGTAGGATTGTAAAGAAAGAAGGTAGGATTATAAAGAAAGAAGGTAGCATTGTAAAAAAAGAAGGTAGCATTGTAAAGAAAGAAGGTAGCATTGTAAAGAAAGAAGGTAGCATTGTAAAGAAAGAAGGTAGCATTGTAAAGAAAGAAGGTAGCATTGTAAAGAAAGAAGGTAGGATTGTAAAGAAAGAAGGTAGCATTGTAAAGAAAGAAGGTAGCATTGTAAAGAAAGAAGGTAGCATTGTAAAGAAAGAAGGTAGCATTGTAAAGAAAGAAGGTAGCATTGTAAAGAAAGAAGGTAGGATTGTAAAGAAAGAAGGTAGCATTGTAAAGAAAGAAGGTAGGATTGTAAAGAAAGAAGGTAGAATTGTAAAGCAAGAAGGTAGGATTGTAAAGAAAGAAGGTAGCATTGTAAAGAAGGAAGGTAGGATTGTAAAGAAAGAAGGTAGGATTGTAAAGAAAGAAGGTAGGATTGTAAAGAAAGAAGGTAGCATTGTTAAGAAAGAAGGTAGCATTGTAAAGAAAGAAGGTAGCATTGTAAAGACAGAAGGTAGGATTGTAAAGAAAGAAGGTAGCATTGTAAAGAAAGAAGGTAGCATTGTAAAGAAAGAAGGTAGAATTGTAAAGAAAGAAGGTAGGATTGTAAGTTGTTAAAATTTTGTAATCATGACTTACTTGAACTTACAATTTAAAAACAACATTTTTTTCAAACTCACAGAGACAAAACCTTTTTTATTGCGCTAGACAATCATTTCAGTGTCTGTGCTGGTCTTCAGGATTTGCTTTAAAGGAGGAGTTTAATAATATGTTTATACTGCTTTTTTAATTAATACTCTTCTGTTTTTTTACACATAAAGAAACTTGTCAATTTCCTAAGTTCTGTCTTCTAAAAGTGAAAACCATAACCAGTTTTGAAGCAACTAATTACTGAAGGATATATAACACACCTTCATCTACTGTCAAAATCCCAGTAAGTTCAAAGAATAGATAAATGGAAAAAGAAATCATTTCGAAACAATAGAAGAATGATGTGTATAATATAAACAGTGTGATAGATATTTGGCTCCAGATGTTATATATAGAGAGAAATAACAAGAACCTACAAGGCTTATGGAAGCATATAAGCACATTCATTTCAATGTTGAAGTGAATTAATTGGTAAACTATTGGGTTTTATAACTATATAATTAAGCTTTCAATCAACATATGTTTATAGTCTTGCAAGTTTTATATTAAAGATCTGTATTTACAAAATTATAATAGTAATGCTAAAAAAGTATGTTGCATATAGTATTTTTGCAAGTAATGTCAAGGAAAAATTTAGTTACAAAATTAAAAAAAAACATTACATAATGCTTACCTATGTTTTATCCACTGCAAAAAGAAAAATGTTCAACATAATAATTTTTTCCTATTAAATTATATTGAAATAAAGTCTTATAAATATTTAAATGTCATGAATTTCGAAAATCTAAACTTTTCACTCTTGAGAGCTGCCATAACCTACAATTGACTTTATTTACACAAATTTTTAGTTTACTGAAGTACTTAAATATCTAGACTTGGTATTTGGTTCTACTTACTAGTATGATCAACTATACAATAATACTATAAATGCAATACATTTTCTTCCTCCTCCCAATGAACCGAAACCCCTTTCACTTACAATATTTTGCTACCTTGTACACACCCTACAACCTTTTTGATGACAGTGTAAAACCTATTAGACTATCCTTTCCCAAAACCAAAGGTCGGTTCTTTACAAAACGAAATTGTACTTCTTGTTCATCTGCTTCCAGCTCCAATTCCTTACAGTGATCACTGAACACTGCCTCATTATTTTTTTTATCACTCTCATTATCACTAACATTTCCTAGTAACAAATCTTTATAGCTATTTGTCTCCATTCTTAACAATAGTTGTAGTAATTGATTCCATTTTCACTTCAGCTACTAGTTTTTAACTAAAGACACTTGTCTTTAGTGACAGGAACAAGTGTTTTAGTTTTAAAAAAAAGTTATTTATTTACATTATAAAATACTAAAAATCCAAAAGTTAAGCTAAAATTAAAAATAATACATAGAAGATTCAATAGACACACAGTAAATCAAACAATAAACTAGTAAATTTCGCTATGAATAAATACAACTAGCTGAGGACATGCAACTAAGCACTGTGGTCAATTTACTGTAGAATAATGCTGGAAAGGCGGGTTAGGGAGGCTAATACAAAGAAATGTCAGTTCCTAGAAAGGTACACTCAGTTTCTATAGCAATACCCAAGAAATAACCAAGTAAAATCAAAATACATGGATAGAATGAGTGCTCTACTCTGTTCAACTAATTAAAAATAAGATATTTGTGTCTCCACTAAATAAATTAGTTGTTGTTTTGTTAATAGTTAAACAAACACTTTTACAAACTAAATTTTTAACAACTTTTATTTAAAAACTATAATAAAAACCTGGGGCTAATAATTGATCACAATAAAAAACAATCTTTTTAATAAGATTGAGTGTTCATATGTATAATTACTTAAAATTGTACTAATCGATTTAATGCTTATTTAGGTGATAAGGTAGAACTATAGAAAGTAAGACATTAAAAAAATATATTGTTTGGTTTCATCATTATTTAAGAGTTATAATAGCCCTGTAGAGATTAAGAAATTTGAAAAGGTTGTATTCTTTGATTTTACCTGCTTTAGGAATTGAGATAAATAAAGTTATAATTATCAAAAAAATAAAACTTATTTAGTATCATGAAAGTTTTAAAACTTGTAATTGTTAGGTTTTACATTTTGAGGCTTTTTAATACGGTAATCATTCATTACTTTAACTTATAAACAAAGCTAGTCCATGACTTGCAGCATTGAATAATGTACTGGTCAAGTGCTGAAAATATCAGGGAAAAGTATTTTTTGCAAGTTAAATTAATAATTAAGTGAAGAGGTTTTATTAAGTATTTTCAAAGTTTTAATAGCAAAAAAATATCTAAAGAATGCTATTTCTTAAAAGCTGATTAAATGTTACTGTTTAAATGGGGGAATAGATTCCCCCTCTTTTTACCTTTCCCTTAAGTTGTGCTCCTCTGGGCATGCCCACTGCAACGTCATTGTGACCGCCACCTCCTGAAAAGTCTCCTGCAGCGACAGAATACCCAAGGTATGAATCATCGTCAGTTTCAGGGCCTTCATTTGTAGATATGACATCAGGGCGGGTGTGAAGGTTTTGAGAAATTAGTTGCCCTAAAAGCAACAAAATATTAGTCAAAGGTTGTAATTTGGTTAATTAATACCTCAACCTCGAAGAAAGAGTGAACACTTTTCAAATAATTTATTGGTAATAAACCTAGAGATTATCAAGTGTGTTATTTTATTTACAGATATTATTTAATTAAAATTTTAAGTAAGTATTTGTAGTAAGGGTACAAATCTAAGTGATAATCACAAAGTATGGAAAAGGTGGTTGTTTATAGCCTATATCTTTTAGGTGAATTGTCAGATGGATATCTCTAAAGTTTAGGAATATCATTCTTAGTTCACTGCTAAACCTAGAGATTATCAAGTGTGTTATTTTATTTACAGATATTATTTAATTAAAATTTTAAGTAAGTATTTATAGTAAGGGTACAAATCTAAGTGATATCACAAAGTATGGAAAAGGTGGTTGTTTATAGCCTATATCTTTTAGGTGAATTGTCAGATGGATATCTCTAAAGTTTAGGAATATCATTCTTAGTTCCCTGCTAAACATGCATTTCTACTTTAGTAGGTGTGAAGTAAACATTATCAAACCTCAAATCTCCATAAAATTAAAGTTGTAACATTTTAATCTCAAGGACAAATCTCTGTAATTATTAATACTGGCATAAATTTCAAATTAACTTAATTTCTTTAAAATTATATATGATGAAGAAAGTCTATTCAAGTTGTACTTTAAAATAGATTATTTGTATTATTTCTGAAAAATTCTATATTTATTTCACTAAATTTAATTTTGAGGGTATAAATTCAAATATTGGTTGAATATAATTCATGTATTTTGTAAGCAACCCATAGGCTTAGATTTTATTTATAAACTGTATATTTATTTGTAGCAATTCATTTTTAAAACTGAATATAAAAGACGTTAGTATGTGCCTACTTGAACATACTTTAGAATCTTAAAACATATGTTGTAAGAATAATATTAAATAATTTAACTTGCTATAAATTAAACTGTCAAATTGTACTCCTGCTAAATTCATTGACTAAAACTAAATCATTTTGGATTTTTCTGAATATACAAGATGCGCTTTACAAAAATCTTAATTGAGAGATTGATCTTTTTTATAAAATATGTTGTATACAATTATTTATCAAACCACATTTTTTAAAAATAATTCCAAAAGAAAGCAATACAAAGTATATATATACTAAATTGCTACTGGCAAAACAAATGGCCAACCTGCAAAGAAGAAAATCACAAAAATATCATGCACATTATTTACACATGCAGTTAGAAAACACCGGTATAGTTAGAAACTTTGATCGGAGCATTAGAAAACCAAACACAAACAGTAGTAACGTTATACTAGTAAAAGGATTTTTAGTAAAACACAAGAAATTTGATATCAAGAGCTTTGTACAAATTACCAAACATTTCGGCAATACCACTAAATATATTTCTAATACCCAACAAGGGAATTTAGCTAAAATGTATAATTTCTTAGTAAATCTAATACTACATTTTGAAACAAATGTCACAAAAAAATAGGGATGTTTTCATACATATAAAAGATGTTTTATCTGAAAGTACAAAAATAACAATATATTTAGAAATTTCAATTTGAGTTTTTTTTGTTTTTATAAAACAAAAAAATATACAAAGAGACTGATGAAGTATCTTAAAGACAACATTTATAAATCTTTCAAATAATCTAGAATGTTATCTGAATTAGTTTTTCATTAGTTGTATAAACTATATATAATAGTAGGGGTTCCCCAACTCTTAATTTTTGTTGGTCAAATGTTTCAAGGAAATTATGTTTTAAATTATGGGCATTAAGTTAATTAGTACTATTGTACTTGTTAACTTCTTTCCACCATCACCTTTATATACAAACAAGTTTAAAAAGAATTATGTTGCAAAGATTTTACTTTCAATATAGACAACTTCTACTAAGATTATTTGTTTATGAACCTTAAACCTAAAGCCTTCACAAATGATGTAAACTTTAATCACCAAAGAGATTTTATGTAGAAATTGTTCTAATTTTGAATTAATTCATATTTTAAATGAATATTCATATAGAAATAATACCCCTATTTGATATCTTTGTTAAAAACCCAAACGTTCGTGAACAACCAGTATGTTAAATATTATTGCCATTTTTATTTAATATTTTTGTAAAAATACTAAGGAATTGTTTGAAAACTGCAAAAATATGAGAGTAATAAAAATATCATTTTAAAATGTGAATAATTTTAATACTAGTGTACAAACAACAACTTAAAGCAACTGTGGCGTAAATGTTTATATTAATTAAAACAACCTCTCACCACAAATTCAACAAATTTTATTTTAACCTTATGTACATTTCGATTACAAAGTAATCATCTTCAGAGGTATTTTTACAAATAACTAACTTACAGAGTTATTTGTAAAAATACCTCTGAAGATGATTACTTTGTAATCGAAATGTACATAAGGTTAAAATAAAATTTGTTGAATTTGTGGTGAGAGGTTGTTTTAATTAATATAAGAAAGTTAGTTATTTGTAAAAATACCTCTGAAGATGATTACTTTGTAATCGAAATGTACATAAGGTTAAAATAAAATTTGTTGAATTTGTGGTGAGAGGTTGTTTTAATTAATATAAACTAGTGTACAAAGTTTAGAAGTTACTTTTTTAGACTTGAATTTGTGATAAAATATCACTGTATAACTATATTCTTTAGTAAATACGCTCTCCATTGATTATTATGTCCACGATATACATATTATATATACTATATATATATATATATATATATATATATATATATATATATATATATATATATATCATATATGTATACGTATATATATATACGTATATATATATATATATATATATATATATATATATCAGTATGCCCGATGATAATGACAAGGCCAGTCATTGAAAGTTAACTCGCATAAATACCAAGTAAGATTCTTGTTTAACTACACAAGTGAAAGTGATAAGTGTATACAAGAAAACAGTGTTGCATAACTACAAATATATATATATATATATATATATATATATATATATATATATATATACACATTTTTTTTAAAAAAAGAGAAATAGTTTGAAGATTACGTCATACTCAAAGTAGTAATGGGTCAGATCAAGAAGTGTGTGACTGGAAATGCAAAAGAGTAAATTAAACTCAAATTAATATACAAAACACTAAAATAATTAATGCAACTACTAATAACCATACTAAAATCATAGTAGAGCCTTTGATAATTATGAAGAAATAGGTGATTTACAGATTTGACTTCAGTTGTCACTGACATTAATAGCTACAAAACTGAAATCAGAATAAGGACAGATATGATCATGAGTTGTCTGACCTAAGTTTGAAAGGATTTGTCCAAAGCAAAAAAACTTAAATTGCTGTATGTTCTAAAATTCACCATCTTTCTAAATGATTTACCAACATGGACTATAAGATCATCAAAAAGATAGATACGTTGAGACGTGATATTAGGGGCAAAAACGAAAAATCACTTAGACAACTCACAGAACTAAAGACTTTATTCAAAAGCTGAATGAAGATGCTTTGCAATTTTGTTAGCATGTTACACATTTTCAGTAAAAAGAACTGAGAATGTCAAATAGTTTAAAATGAGGTGAATAACTTTGAAGTATAGAATGTTGGTTTACTTGATGAACAGTTCAATTTTCAAAAATTACAATGGAACTAGTTCAAGTATCTCTTGAATCAAGTCAAGGGTTCTAGATAATAGCAGCACATAATTAAGTATCGACCATGACTCTTAATCATTATCAAACAGTGTGTGTATGTACGTGTGTGTGTGTGTGGGGGGGGGGCGCTTGCTTGCTTGTTTGTTTGTTAAAACCAGCCAGTTTCTTAATTGTTACATAAATAATATTATAATAATTCTTGATATTTAACATCAATTAATTAACATTTAATTTTTAAAGTTGCTTGATGTAATCATCTTGAATTCACAGATTAACTATAATTAAAAGATAAATATTTTCACTTAGTTAAGTATCTTTTAATTATATTTAATTTTTTTAAATAAAGTTTATTAATTGTAAATTTTATGAGTGAGTGCCACAATAAAAATATGTTAATAATAATAATAATAATAGTTTTATTAAAAATATTAATTAAAGTTGATCTCGAATGACCTGTTTTATTTGAAATAAGAAAATTAAAATATTACTATACAACCTTATTGTTGCATTTTGTTTCTATTAGAAGTTAGTAAACCCGTTAAATATTTTTGCTTTTACCAGCACTATTACACTAGTTATTGCTGATTCAGAGGTTCCCTTCATATTCCAGAGCTAGACCGATAATATACCTGAATGGATTCTTCCATTTGTAGAAACCTAAATTAGTTTTGAAACAAACATTGGCATTTCAAAATAAGGAACATAACGACAAATGAAATTAGTGTCACAATGTTTTCGGACTGTTGGAAAAGGCAAATGTTTTTTGTTTAGTTTAGTTATTTCAAGTGCATACAACCGATACATAGCTTTAGGGGAAAAATTTTATTTGGAAATTTCAATAATTTAAAAGTACGTGAATATGTTTATAAAGACATTTTGTAAAACATTTTAGTAGATGAAATTTTTTAATATTGATCTAAGGCAATAATGCTCTGTGCATTTAAAAAAATATTTCTATTCGTGAAGTTATTGTTGATGTTTTTACAATTGTCTGAAGAAAGTTTATTAAACCTGCTAAAAAATATAGCCATGGTTTTAAAAAACATGTACCATTCAAGCCACAGATAATTAATTCTTTTAAACATTTCTTTATTAAATATTAATTTGGTATTTTTTAATTCATTAAGACGTAGTTGAACTTTATAATAGACCCTAACTCCTGATTTCAAAATCAATCTACAGACTATAAAGGTTATTTCTTAATTTTATAACCTGTAAGTAAAGATTGAATAAAATATATCTGCTTTATGAGCAGTATAACTGAACTCATATCACCATGGCCACATGTTTACATATACTCGAAATTATTTTATAAAACACTTTCTATGCTTCAATCAATTTTAATGTTTTTTTTTTTTTTGTCACATACTATAAGTGTTAATGTTCTAGTAACTGTTATAAATCCTAAACTAAACCATGGTTAAACTTTCACTACCTACAGGTTAACTTGATGTCCCAGTTAAATTAACCTCAACCACAAGCTTCTGTTTTCACTGCTTGGGGAACAATCTTCACTAATGAGGAACTTTTGATGAGGACAGGAAGCTTTGGGGATTTTTATTCTTAATTTTGGCTGTAGTAACTTTTAAACAAAAATTTTATTGTGAATATGTTATTTTGTATAACTGACTCTTGAAAGATTATATTGGGAGACTGATAAACACTAGTAGTTGTTAGATTCAATGAAATTAGAAATTGGTTTGAACTTGAAATTTTAGGTTTTTTACTTTGGACTAAAATGTAAAAAGTCCAATTTAAATTTAGATTTAAATTTTTAAATTTAATCTAAAACTTTAACAAAGTAGGGCTTAATCATTACCAAATATTTTAAAACAAAGATAAGTTATTTAACTGATCCTATCCAATTAACTTTGGCTCCTGTTTTACATATATGATAACGAAAATTGATTAATTTCAATCAGAAAGTTGAAAGGAAATAAAATAAAGGAATTATTTATTACAAAATCTTTAAAAGTGAATAAGTTTTTACACAGGTATAATCAAAGTATAATAACGAGACTGAAGTTTAATAGCATCAAAGTATTTATGCTTTAATCGTAGCTTGCTATTAAACGAATCAATAATCCTTGGTTCTATGTCATTAATACACGTGATACAAAATACACTTACTACAGACATATAAAGAATGAATTAGAGACATAATTATATGTAATTATGAATTTAATTCCTTTTTCATATCATTTTATGGTGTTTTTGTTCGGTTCAATGGTGTTTATTACTGGTACAAATTCAATGATTAATTTATCGCAAGCATTTTTATTTTGAAATTCTTTAAATCTATTTTTTTAAATTGGTAATTGTAACAGAAAGAATTAAAAATATCTTTTTGATTTTTTAAAGAATATTTATTATTTTCATAAATATTTTCTTAACAGAGTTTAGCTTATTCTTCAGCCTCCCTTAACCATAGGTTTTACCTGGGCTTTTTGAAGGTAGTACCAATTGCCAAAAAGCTTGATCGGTTTCAATTCAAGTACAGATTCGGCTTTGAAAATTGGAGGTTATGTCAGCTAAAAATATGCTAAATAAGTAACAAAGGTAAAAGATGTTACACAATTTAACCGTGTTATTATGACAGAAATTATATCCACAATTTTTAAAAAGATTACATTTGGGTCTGTTCCTCACTTGTATTTTTTAATATGTTCCCTGTATTTGTTAAGGACTTGTTAATACTTTCCATGGATAAAGCAACAAAGGAGGAGGGATTATCAAGCAGTTATTAGGCCGTCAGCCTCTTTGATGTTTGGCGTGACGTTACCTTCCTTAAAAATGGAGTATCTAGGAGGCAAGAATTGTAGATGTGCCAGAGAATCGATTGAGTGCAACTGACCTGAAATCAAGCAATCATATCCCAGAAGAATGGCAACACTGTTCATTTCACTCACTGTTATTTCAGACTTTTTATAAAAAAAATTATTCTATGTAAAAAAAAATTTGTAAATACAACTAAAAAAAAACAACAGATAATTTTAAAGACAAATCTGTCATAATAGACGCTAAGTCATGAGTAGTCATTTTTTAACAAACCCACAATATATCTGGCTTTTTACAACATTCTACTGCTTTCCATTGTAATTATGTATTTCTTTATGAAAAAGTCATCATAATCTGAAGTTTCAGCCCATGAGACATGTTCTTATAGATTCTGCGGCTATTGCTTTCACCAATAACTATTTCTGCCTACTAGTCACAATTTAAAAATTTAAATATTATATGTCTTAATTTGTTTCCATCTTGAATTTGGTTGCTCATGCACCAACAAATTTCATGAGTAAACTATACTAAGCTCCTAAATTATGCTACAAAAAATTATGTAATTTATTTTAAATCATCTTTTTCAATAATTATTAGAACAAAAAAAATGTAACTAAATTGTGCTCCACTTTCCAAAATTGATGATGACCAATATGCCACTTGTTCAGTTTTAAAATAAATACAAATTTACCAAATAAATAGCACTTACTTTGATTTTGAATAAGGATTGGTGTTTTAAAGTGTCCTATTGACAACTGGTATTGCAACCCATCCTTAAAGTGGCACTTAATTTAGGTAACCATACTATAAGTCCACATATTTTTAAAATGAACAACTGTTTTCATTTTAAATACCCATGAAAAATATCTGAAATACTGAAAAATATTTTGTCCTTTTTTGCTTCCAAGGTTTTGGACTAGTAGACCACTAAGCTGTTCTATTTTATTAATGTATATTTTGAAAAATAATTTTAAAACAATAATAAATCCAAGTTATGGATATATTAAAACAAATATTGACTAATAATAAAAAATATTATTTTAAATTTTTTGTTGGTGAATTTTAACTTTTAATCATTTATTAAATCTTTTATTGTTTCTATTTTTTGGGCTGCTATATTAAAAGTTTACATGAATATAAATAACATTTCCAATGCAATAGTAGCACAACATATTGGATACAGATGGATCTTTCTGGAGATGGCCTCATTTTTAACTCAGTAATTTTGGAATGCTTTTGATATACCATAAAAAGTTACTTTTACACTTTTGCTATTACTTGCGACCAGATTTTTTGTTAACTAAAGGTTGTTAAATTGCTAACTTACACTTCAGTTTTAAGACTTCTTCAGTCATACGATGAAAACATTTCCTCCAAGTTTAAGTTAACAATTTAACAACTTTTAGTTATCAAAATGTCTGGTCCCAAGTAATAGCAAAAGAGTAAAAGTAATTAACAACCAGCTTGTCATGAACAGCAACAAGATTTCGATAAAAAGTTAATTATATTTTTATATTTTATTTTATAGAAACCACATTTTCCTATAACAAAGAGTGTGTTTAAAGCAATGCATTATTCCACAATCTCCTTGTTCTTTTAATCAGTAAAGCTTCCTTTCTATATCTCCTTAGTACATTTGCAGGTTATGTATGCATCCTATAAATATTCAGTATTATTTCTTAATCCCTCAATAATTTACTTCATCCCTTTCACCTTCATCCCTATTAAGTAGGCCATAACAGTCTGTGTGCTTCTTATAAAAAACCCTATAAACAATGCCTTTAACACAAAAAATTTTTATTTTGAAACAGAGTTCAAAATGTAACACTCAAAATTTTGAAAGAGCTAATTATCATGAGTATGATATTCTGCCATACTTGAAGTGTCAAATTTGAATTGTTGATGCACTTCAAATAACTTCCATCTATAAAGAGAAAATACACACTCTTGGTATTTGTACAATACAGACACAGGTGGTTATGGCAGAAAAATATCGCATACTAGGTATTTATAATAAAATTAGCAGAAATATAAGGTACTATATCAACTTCAAAGGAGTTTAATAGTCCTATTCAGAAATGAGTCTACATCTTACAAGCTTTTAGGGAAAACTAAAATACAAAAAAACATTGTTTTAAAATATTTTATTCATTTAAAATCCAAGTAGCTCCATTCAAACTTGAGCACTTTAGCTAGTTTAAGGTAATGGGTCCCTTGTTTACTTATTATTTTTCTCTTATACTATTTACAGGCTTGGATACACTTATTTTAGGAAACCTGTTGTTTAATTTTGGGAATCAAGAAATACAAACACTCTTTCCTAATCAGTTCATTGTGAATAAAAATTTTGTTTAATTTTCATATGAAAACAAGTATATATTTTCTTTAATTTCTTATAATATGATAAAACAATTCAGTACTGTACAGCAGAAATTAAAATAATTCCACATATTTTTCTAAAATAAAAATTAAACCCAAAATTTTTGTTATCCCTGATGATTGATTATAATTTACCAATGACGATTGTTGAATAGTACTTTTTAGTTTAATAAATAAATGACTTGTTGAGCTTAAAGTGCAAGTAAATATTGTAAAACATACTGAGTTAAAATGTTTTCAATTGTAATAGGTGATTTTCATCATTGTCTTATTGATCAGGACAGTCGTCTCAGTTACGTTTTTTTAATAAATTTACTTAAAATATAAGTTTTGCAAGTTTAATTTATTTATTTATTTAATTAAAATGTAAATTTTTTAATATCAAAAGAAAAAAAGTTATTAGAGAATCTATAATTACTGAATAAAATATTTATTTTAAGAAATAGTAATTTTTAAATTCGTTTTTCTAAATGCATAAATTTTCAAAAATATTGACAAATGTTGAAAATACATTAGAAATCATTTAAGTAAACAAAACGATATTAAAATATTAATATTTACTTGATAATCAGAACTAATTATAAATTAAATTATTAATAAAAATTTGAAACTATATATATTGAATAAAAATTATAAGTAATGCCTGAACCAACCTCCCAATGGTTTTTGAAATTTGACAGAGATATTAGTTATCAATAATTACATTAACTTGCTAGATTTTTGTAGAAAAATTACACAATCTGAAATAATAGTGATAGTGAAATAAATGACACAAAAGAATAAACATGCCACAAATGTACATATAGATATGCCAATACAAGTACACTTTCAAGACACAATAAGAACAGATAAAGATAATGTACATTACATAACACAATAAAACACAAAGATGAAGAAATTTACCCACTGCTACTTTACTAAAGCAAGCCACCAGAGTGGAAGCTCCTTAAAGCAAACTTTCACAAATTATAATTTAAAAATACAATATTACTTATAAGATTAATGTTTAAATACTCTTATTTCATTTTATTCAATTTATTACTAAATAGTGACGTTTAAAATAATTTATAATTCAACATTTCGCTTCGGTTTTCAAAACAAAAGGGGTTTGCATTTGGCATCAATCAAACAAAACGTCCAATCTTAAAGTCGAGCTGGATCAACATAGCAGCACTTCCCACAGTAAAGCTATAAAATAAACTGCTGTCGCGATCTGCCGACTAGATCGTGCATTACAATCAATTGACAACGGATGACAACCATTTTTTATTTCGATGACAGGCAGGCATCGATTCACATTCATCGTTTATCAATATTGATGTCTTCATACATTTACCTCCAGCAGACTGGGGCCGGAACAGCTGTGCCAGTACTTCCCGGCAACCTCATTTTACATTAATCTTTACGCTATACGTTTCAATAGTTGAGTTTATTTTATATTGAAGGTCAACGGTATATTAAACATTATAATTAACATACTTTACATTTTACGTGTAAAGGTTTTTGAAGTGAAAACTTCTATGACGCCTACAAAAGCTCACTGGATGGACATAAACATAGAATTTCGCGACAGTATAAATTCCGTCAGGTTACGCTATGAGTCACTTCAAAGTGAACATAACATATGATTTCATCTAACAGCTGATTCTGTATTATAGGTTATGTTGTAAAATCACTACTTTAGGACGTAGGTTATGTTACATTAATCATCGAACTTTGTTAAGGAAAAAGGTTGCAATTATAGTTTTGATCAGTTAATATATATATATATATATATATATATATATATATATATAAATTATTTAAATTTTAATAAATATCAGTGCAAATACTTCAATATAACGATAATAAGTTATGCCCGTTAAATAATAATTTATCAAAATTGAAAACAATTAATGTATTTATTAATTGATCTAAACTATTTAATAATAATCTACGTGTAAAACGGCTTTCCTAAAACATAACCTATAACACAAAATCAGCTGTGTTAACATATGAGATCATATGTTATCACTGGATTCACTTTGAGGTGACTCGTAGCGTAACCTGTCGGGAATATATGTCGTAAGGTATGCATTTCAGAAATAGCGTGGCGCGAAAGTAATGATTTAATCTGATGTTTTTTCATCGCTAGTAAAAAAATTTTACCCTTCAAAACCTTCTATTCACGCTTATTGATAAAGAAGGGAACACTTCTCGGTAGAAAGATAATAGGCCTACACGAGTATGTGACCTTGCCCGTGCATGGCAAACTGTTCCCCAACCATCATTACCGTAGGCCTACCTTTATTACATACATTGTTCCTCCGAAACCGATACGGAGTAAGCATAGTTGCAGGTACGACCCTGCAAGGGCGTCACACTCTTCACGAATTTCGTATTTTTCATTGACGATATAATGTTCAGATTGGCTGGCCTTGTAAACCCAAAATAATGAAACAAAATTTTAATGAAAAGAAAAGAATTGGAAAACGTAATTCTGTAGTTTAAACCCTTAAGTAACCCGTTTTAGGAGTCAAAAATTTACGTAATGTGTTAAAATTATGAGTTAAATAAAGTGGAAAGGTAAATAATGTTCGCGAATATTGTGATGGATGAACAGTGAACAGCTCTCAGTGTTGATAAATATTCCATTGAGCCCATGTTTAGATAGTTCGTCCCTACACCACCAGGTGTCATATATTTGTCAAATTCATGACAACTTTTATTTCTAAAATGGCGAAATGGACTGTGTTTATAATTCTTTGTTTTGTTTCGTCCAAACATCTTTTAGTATTTTCATACCCTATGTTTGTAAACCTTGTTTTTATTCTCTGTTTAGTGAAATTTTTGACGATAGAAAATCGTGAATACATAAAAAAAAAATTGCTTTAAATATTGCATTAAAGATTTCACATTTTAATACCTTTGAACTTATTTTTAAATACAAAATCTACTATCTTAACTACAATTGATGACAAATAAAAATATTTTTTAAACTTGCAGTTTTACGGTTGTATACTTGAGGTTTCTAAATAATATTTATTTAATTATTTAGACCTACTTTACCAAAAACACTACTTGATGTTTCTCAGCATACGCGTTTCGCACTTGGTCAGTGCATTGTTCAGTGCTGCGAGTCATGAACAATGTATTGATAGAGTTCGAATACCTTCTGTTGAGAAACATCTGTAGACTTAAGCAGTGGCTTTTGCATAGTGAATTGATAAATAATTAAAAATATTTCTAACACTAATGTATAAAAAATGTTTCACTAAAAACCTTATATTTTCCAAGTTTTGTTCTAAATTTATCTTAATACTAGTCGATCTTATTTTTATAAAATCAACCAATTTTACACAAAAAATAAATGTAAAAATATAATCACAAATACCAAATACTGTAAGACATGCACATCTACACTACTAAGTGCTGCCATCTATCGGCAGGAAAGCGTAACTACATTCAAAGTGCCCATAATCAACAGTTTACAGAAATATAACTGTCAAGAAAAAAAGAGACAAATTGTTCATTTTGCAAATTTACTGAAATTGAAGAGTAACTGCAGAATAGGATGTTTATTTCAACACTAATACGAACATAACAATGCAAAATATTGGATGAAGAAATGGCAAGTAATTAAGATTGCATATGGTCTAACATATGAACGATTGAGGTTATCCACCGGTCGTCGTAGACCATTATATACTCATGAATATTAAATTATAAATAAAACAACGGACTTGAATGAATAAATTGTAATAATTTACGAAAATCCCATTCTGCAGTTACACAAATACTTTCCCACCATGCTCATCAAAGTGCATTACAAGAAGTCGGGTAAAGCTGTGAAGAGATAAGAAATTCATGCAGATTATCCTACCAACATAACAAATAATTTGTCTACATTTACAAATATTAAAAAAATTATTTTATTCTTCTTATGAAAAGTAGCCTATTAAAGGAAAATCATAATTTTTAGTAACAATGCAGATAGGTTTAGAACCATATTACATCGGTAATTCAGCTCCATTAAAATTTAAAAAGGCGTTAATAAAATATATCACTAGACGCGCATGTGAGACGGAGGTAGCTCGCTAGATGTTGACTGCCACGAGGCTGGGCGGATCTTGGGGACCCAGACCCTAGTAATAAAAAAAGTAGTTCCTGGCAGCGTTTCTTTCTTGCCAGGATTTTCGTCCCACTTTTAGCGCGACACCTTACGGTTTCATTTCACTCTGTCCTGAGTTTCCATGGAAAGAGCTTATCAGCTTAGTATAGTGTGGACCATGTAACCTTGGCCTTGACAGATCGCACGAGATTTCTCGTGTACTACCACTTCTTAAAACATGTTACATATTCAGAATGGTCTATAGATTAAAAGCTTCTGCACATATTTCAAGATTGTTATTTCATACCGAAGCTAATTTATCATCTACTTTATCTAATATCGACCCTCTCATGCAAGTCAGTGTTTTGACAGACCATATCATGTTTGTAGGAAAGTATTTATACTGACCCTCTACCTCCCGTCTCACCTACTGTGATCTCTCAAGGCCTACTGTGATCCGCATTATACCTGGGCAATCAATCTTGTTTCCTTCACGCGCAGGAGGGGTACTATGTGTGACGGAGGCAGTTAGCTAGAGGTCGGCTGTCACGATGTTTTGGGGGCCCAGACCCGGGTTAAAAATTTCAAAAAATTAAGTTCAAACTGCAGAGGAGTGTAAACTGATGTTATACATTTGAAATGAAAAACATTTTGACCACTTTGAGTGAATGTTTTTAGCAAATATTTCAAAATACTTCAGACAATAATTAAAACAGTACACTGTCCATAATTTTTTTTTATTTTAACAATTTCTTCAAACAAAACATTGGGTATACTTGAGGCTACATAATGAAGCAAAAACAGATCTCACATTTATTTAAATTTTAAAACATATTACTGTCCGTCAAGATAGAAAAATACTTCTGTATGAATATAAACCTTCTTTATAAACAATCACAAGGATAGTAGATTTTCAAGTATAATAAGGTTATTCGACAAATATAGCTTATTTATACTGCATTGTACTACAACATATTTATAATATCTGTTGTAAAGATTAGAAAATTTATAATTTAATTTTAAAGACATTTTAAAATTATTATATTAATGCTAGCTAATCAAATCTTATGCAATTTTTCAAGTCTGTTCTTATTAGAACTAATATGATTCAAAATAGTAGGCTTGAGTATTTCTAGATCGCAACGGAATTTAGCATCACAAGATAGAGCAACGGGATGTAGGGCCCTACACTGTACTAAACCTGTACACTACACTCCCATTTTGCGCTAAATACATACAGTCTTCCGAATGCAGTAATTTTAAATTTAAAACATATCTAATCTTTTTTATACAAATTCTGACCAGAATAGTTAATTATAAACAAACGTTACAATGAAAATATTGGAAAGAACCCCAATACCACAAAAATAATAAAAAAATAACAAATAAAACAAGTTACTCACGATTAAACCCTTATGTACATTTCGATGATCATGTCATCATCATCAAAGGGTCTTATAACAAAATTACAATCTAGCAAACAAGAAGTTACAAACTAGAGTGATCTCAAGTAATCTTAAGTAACTTGTTTTATTTGTTAGTTTTGATTATTTTTGTGCTATTGGGGTTCTTTCCAATATTTTCATTGTAATATATCGTACCACTGTGCTCTTGATATTGTATATAAACATACGTTATCAAATTAAATTCATTATAATCTTTCCGTCCGAGACATGCACGATTTCCGAAGATATCCGATCTCTCTCGAATGTTTAAGATTCGGTAACAAGACGCTATTAAAACGGTAATAGAAATAAATAAGAAGGTTCTTATTTGAATAAACATCATGGTTACTCTACTGATAGTAGTATTTTTTTATATAAAAGTAAACGTATAGGTTTAAAATAAATAAACGAACCCCTAAACTCGAAACCCATAAAATTCGGCGTTATGTGGGCTGCAGAAAGAATTTAAAGCAGTTTATCGGAAGCAAAGAAGTTGGATAACAATATATTTCGAAATTAGCTCGCCAAATAAACAAGCAAGACCTTATTGCAAGTACATCGTACAGAATGCGCGGGGAAAAATTGTAAACTTAAGAAAACACTGTTCTTGTCAATTACAGTTTGCAATTAATATGTTCTATAAATGTTATAAAAAAATCATTTTTAATTCTTAATTCCTTAATGCTTCTGAAAGGTAGTGGGCATGAAATACTATAGTAAAGCAAAATGAATTTTGAAAAAGTAAATAGATTTAGATATATTTAAAAAACTCAAATAATGAATTCACTTGCTACGTTAATGTAGGGGTGGAATATACTTCCACTGAATTGTCTCTTTAACAGAAAATCTTCTTCATCCAAAGCATAAAATTTCAAAAACAAACCCGGGTAGGCGGTAGGTTCTTTCTTCAGGTAAGCGACCGTTTCTAAGCAATATCATAATTTCCCCTATTCCCAGTATCATTAAATCATATAATTTTCTTGGTCTTTCATGCCCATTAACCCCTTCTTATCCGGTTTTGTAACCGGTATACCACTTTATACCCCAATAAAGAGTAGGCGTAATTTTAATAGGGGCACTGCTCACGCCCTGATCATCCCTACATTTTCTAACATACGTTTAATATCACTTTTTGAAATCTACCTTTTTAAAATCCTTCCCAAAGTTTGGAAGCCTATTATAGTCTTATTAATTTCCTTATTTAATCTACAAAAATAAATAAGGAATACAAATACAATCCGCCAAAAATAGTGTTTCAATAAAATTATCGGAAAATTATTTAATATTCAAAATTATCACTTTTAAAACAAATTGAGTAAAGAAATCGAATATGATTTTTGTTAACACGAATTAAAACGTTTCCTTCTTAATGTTTAAAAGTAGTTGTGTTTACAAAGGGCTCGGAGCCGAAACGAGCTGTTCCAAACGGATTTCAGATGAAGATAAAAGTATTGCCACACAAACGTCTCACAGATGGACGCATTAAACACTCGCGACAAGTCAACAGACACCGTTGTCCCATCGTTGCATCACCGGCAGCGTTACGTTGCTAAAGAAAGGGTTTTACTGAAAGAACACTGCATTATATTGTTCTGCACAAAGATCCGCTGACCTTCGTACCAAGACCGATTCACATTGGTGTAACGATAAGAAGAGTAGCGAACAAAGCGAATTCTGAGAAATTGTATATTAAGGATACAAGCTAAGTATAAATGCTAAGCTGTACGTTTGTTGAACAGCGTAGCAATCGGTTTGTTCCAAAGGCGGTGAAGTTTTTCAGAGCTTCACAGTTCATGAAGTGCGTCCACTGTCTACAATGTAGACTAACGTACGGCTTGCATATTTTAGTGACAACTATTGGTTTGTATACGAACCGGATTGGGAATAGACCAATGGATAATTTAAGTAGATAAATCTCGTCGAAATGAATATGACGCATATCCTTTGAACCTACCCGTTACCCCCTCCCGATGCCGGAAGATGGTAAATGTAATTAGCTTACAGATCTTAGGAACAAATTTAAAATAGTTACAAAACTTTAGCGTGATTTCTCTAACACAGTTGACATAATCAGAATCGTCAGCATGATGTTGCTGAAAAATACATAAAGGAGGCGTAAGTGTTTTAAAATTTGTTCCTAAGGGTCTGTAATTGTAATTTTCTACGAATGTGTTAGGCCTATAATTTGTTTTGTAAGGCTGGGCTGAGGGGGGAGGAACTAGGGAATAACATAATGACCATCCCGATTTACATAGACAGGTAAAATCTCAATTATTCATCCACAGCCTCTGACTGTCAACCCCCCCCCCCTATTTGAACAGCGTAGTTAAACAAGTAATTAGCAATATACTTTTCATCAGCAGTGTTACTACGTCATGACTACATTATCTAAGAGGGACAAGAAGTTATTGCGAATATAGGTAGGATTAAGGTAGGGACACAAAACTAGGGGGAGAAGGTTCATAGATGTTACAACTGATGCAAGATCATGTACCTATAAAATATCTACTCTCTATCGGGGTATAAAGAAGTGTCTATAGGTAACATCAGCCTGTAAGAGGAAGGGTAGATTCAAAAAGGGCATAATGTCTCCTAGGAAATGGAAAAGGGAAAGGTGTGGAATCGCGTGGACAGGGAGTAGATCAGTTCTCACCCGGGGTGAAGGGAGGTTTCTACACGTTACCCGACCGAATCGTCCCGCTGCCAGTCGCACGAGAGCCTTGTGAAAATCGAGCTAATTTACAGAGGTTCCTACTCTTTCCAAAGACAGTGAAGCCCAAAAGGTTTCTACATGGTCTAGCTTGGCATTTCTTATAGTAGGCCTATTTCTTTCTTGTCAAGTGTTTTTTATCCCGTTCTTCATGTTTTGCTTGTTGATCTGTTTCATTTCACCATGTTTAGATTACCTCTGGAAAGAGCTCGTTGGTTTACTATATAAAGTAGGCAAGGCTACAAAGCGTATGCGCATGAGGGACGGACGTGGCCCGTGAGAGGCTGGCCCCAGATACAAACATTCAACACATGTTCTAATACCCCTCTCACCATGTTTAGATTACCTCTGGAAAGAGCTCGTTGGTTTACTATATAAAGTAGGCAAGGCTACAAAGCGTATGCGCATGAGGGACGGACGTGGCCCGTGAGAGGCTGGCCCCAGATACAAACATTCAACACATGTTCTAATACCCCTCTCACCATGTTTAGATTACCTCTGGAAAGAGCTCGTTGGTTTACTATATAAAGTAGGCAAGGCTACAAAGCGTATGCGCATGAGGGACGGACGTGGCCCGTGAGAGGCTGGCCCCAGATACAAACATTCAGCACATGTTCTAATATCCCTCTCACCGTGTTTAGATTACCTCTGGAAAGAGCTCGTTGGTTTACTATATAAAGTAGGCAAGGCTACAAAGCGTATGCGCATGAGGGACGGACGTGGCCCGTGAGAGGCTGGCCCCAGATACAAACATTCAGCACATGTTCTAATATCCCTCTCACCGTGTTTAGATTACCTCTGGAAAGAGCTCGTTGGTTTACTATATAAAGTAGGCAAGGCTACAAAGCGTATGCGCATGAGGGACGGACGTGGCCCGTGAGAGGCTGGCCCCAGATACAAACATTCAGCACATGTTCTAATATCCCTCTCACCGTGTTTAGATTACCTCTGGAAAGAGCTCGTTGGTTTACTATATAAAGTAGGCAAGGCTACAAAGCGTATGCGCATGAGGGACGGACGTGGCCCGTGAGAGGCTGGCCCCAGATACAAACATTCAACACATGTTCTAATATCCCTCTCACCATGTTTAGATTACCTCTGGAAAGAGCTCGTTGGTTTACTATATAAAGTAGGTAGGGCTACAAAGCGTATGCGCATGAGGGACGGACGTGGCCCGTGAGAGGCTGGCCCCAGATACAAACATTCAACACATGTTCTAATATCCCTCTCACCATGTTTAGATTACCTCTGGAAAGAGCTCGTTGGTTTACTATATAAAGTAGGTAGGGCTACAAAGCGTATGCGCATGAGGGACGGACGTGGCCCGTGAGAGGCTGGCCCCAGATACAAACATTCAGCACATGTTCTAATACCCCTCTCATCGTGTTTAGATTCACTTTGCGACTCTACGTAAAAATACGAAGATTTTAAACACAAATGTTTACCCCAGAATAATCAAAATTCAACAGCACTTGGTAAACAAGTTCAAAATATCCCAATCGTTGTTACACTTCAATAATTGTAAAACACAAAAACAGGAAAACTAAACCTGAAGACGTCTTACTGTTCAAACTTAAGTTTAAGAGAAGTGTTAAAGAAAAGCTCCACATTGGAGAACTAAACTGCCTCTAACAGCCTTCTAAATTCTTTTATCTGTCTTAGAATGTGCTTGTTGCGGAAAGCCCGCAGAAACCCTTTTACACACTGCCGGCCTACTAAGACATCGTACCTACTAAGCATGCCCCATCACTTACCCTGCCAGTACCAGCTGCCCACGCCGCCGATGAACAGTCTCAATCCGTCCTGAAACAGAAAATAGTTCGTTGCGTTAGTTTGCTAATACTGATATATATATATATATATATATATATATATATATATATATATATATATATATACATATAAAGTTAGGTAATTGATTTGGTGGTTAATCGGTAAAATTTGTCGTAAACAAAACTTCAAAATGTCTATGAATATTTTTTGATATTACAATATTAAACTGGAGATTGGTTTTTAAAGTTTAAAAAAATGTTTTATAATTAATCTTCACTGTATAAAATCTGAAGAAATATTAAGCCTATATGCGGCGGTTTCATTCAAGAAGTATAATATTGTATACGAATTTAATTTTAAATTTATTCCACCACACAAATATAATACTACCTTTCGAAGAAACCATTTAATTTTAAAGTTTGCAGAGTCAAATTATACATTGAAACTGTAAGTGGAACGTTATTGCATTCTAGCATTCTAATCTCCGGAACGTTTTTCTAAAAAACTTAGTTCAAGTCAAGTTAGGTTTTTTCAAAATGTTTATAGTTCGTCATCCCAAAATAAAATAAAATTAACATAAGTAATATTGAATGTTATTAGGCTTCGGAATAATTTAATAATGTGCTACATGTTTTTATAATAACATTAGGCCTATTAGTAGGTATAGTCTATGAGTTGTCACTTTTAGGAGCAGGAAAATGAGAAGCAATTTTAAAATAAACTTCTTAACCTCGTAATTGTGCAAATGAGGGAGGATAAAAGGGATCGTCGCCACACGAATCCTGCTTTCCGCAGTGATTTCTATCTTTGCAACAGGGTATTGTACTCCTTGTCTTTTGACAGATGAGATGAATATCCTTGTTCGAATGATTACATTTAAAAATGTTACTAGTTCCCTTGAAAAATGCGACAAGACATTTTTCATATATTATTGATATTTATAATTTATATTTTTATTTATATATTTTTTACAAATACCATCATTTCTGTCTATTCTTCCTGCAAAGAAGACATTTTTCAGTCACGACAATTGATAACATATTTGTGAATTACATTTTCGGGAACTGGGCGCAATAAACCCAACTAGTATTCTGTATAGGTTCAAAGTGTTTATAGAAATCTTGACCTTGTTATGTGAAACGGAGGTAAAGTAAAAATTTTTAGTAGAAAATATTCGTGAAAATTCAAATTTGAAATGATAATAAACTTTCATACAAAAATGTTTATAATTGAAATATTTTTCGAGTTCATTTGGGTTCACCGTATTAATATTTTCTAGCTATGTCTCTCTCTCTCTCTCTCTCTCTCTCTCTCTCTCTCTCTATATATATATATATATATATATATATATATATATATATATAATACGTTTTTTTGTTTAATAATTTTAAACAACATAGGTTATTCAAATACAAGAATATTTATTAATTTATATCCAAAAGGATATAAATTAATAAATATTCTTGTATTTGAATAACCTATGTTGTTTAAAAAAAAAAAAAAAAAATATACATATATATATATATATATATATATATATATATATATATATATATATATATATATGAAGAGTGATTCGACAATGGTCAATTGACCGAAAGGTGCCTCATCACTCAAGGTAAAATTATTGCACTTAATGGTGGATAAAATTACTTACATAGTAATATATTAACTTCATAAAGTCAGTGCAACGGAAAAACAATGGATAACGTTAAATATCAAGAATATATATATATATATATATATATATATATATATATTGAGAGAGAGAGAGAGAGAGAGAGAGAGAGAGAGAGAAAATAAAATATTAAGACGGTGTACCCAAATAAACTCGAAAAATATTTCAATTATATACACTTTTGTATATATGCGAGTCGACTTTCGAGGATTAATTACGTGCCCTCATTTTCGAGCATCAACTGTGACTCGAAACTCAGACTCAGTTGATGCTCAAAAATGAGGACACGTAATTAGTCCTCGAAAGTCGACTCCCATATATACGTACATAGTAAGATTCTTGTTTAAGTACATTATAGTATAAGTAATAAGTAAATACAAGAAAACAGTATTATAAAACTGTGTGTGTGTGTGTGTCCCTATTAAGATAACTAGTCTCATAAAGTAACTAATTTTTGTGGTTTACATAAATCTAACTATTTAAGTTATAGGCCTACTTCTGCTCGTAGTTCCACGATTACCATTGGTCTTTTTATTACAGTATTTTGTCTATAGATAAAAATTACATACATTGTTGCAAATCACATGTTTTAATCAATGCAATTAAAACAAATGTTTCAAGGTAGATTATTATTATTCTTTTTTTTAATTGGATACTCTCTCCTTACCCTGCCTTTAAATCACTAGGTCCGTCTATTTAATAGTATTGATGTCGTCACCACTTGTTCTCGTGAACACTTGTCAAACAGCCTCTGTTAGGACTAAGTTGTATTTTGTTATCTGAGTAACTGTCGTTGTTCCCAGCAGTGGCTAAGTGGAGCCGGTATTAATACTGATAACAAGTCGTGGTGTGTTGCGGGCTGACATTATAGAATGTAGGGGGCACACAATAAATTCGAACGTATTCTAAGTGCAGTGGTCCTCAAGTCAGAGTTGGTTTTAGTGGTACACACAAAATTATGTCGGTTTGTAATGGATCCCTTTAAACGAAAATATTAGCCGAGAAAATAGAGGAAGTCCTATTTCAAAGAAGAGGCTGATACTACTAGACCGAACAAACATTGCGAGCGAAAAATATATGTCTACTACTAAATCCAGCAAACATTGCGGTCAAAGAGGGGACTACTAGCAGGACTGTAGAGTTACGTAAAAATTGTAGTTGGTATATTTATTTTAAATGTATTGTTAAACTTATCCTCATTGTAGAAATGTTTTAGTGAACATTTGGGAAGCTTAAGTATAATACAATGTAGCTGACATGCAATATAATTATGGTTGGATTTAAAACAGAATAGGATTATACGTAGGCGAAATCAACCAGAGAGAGTGGGGATTACGGGCTTCTGAGCAAATAGGAGGCTCACATCTTGCTGCAAGGGTGAGCCTTGTTGCCAAGTCGTTAAACTTCCGTTCCTCGCTAAGTCTCAATGTAGCTGTGGTACAGTGAGTTACTAGTGGTGTAGCTTGCTTCGTTCTGCAGTTTCAGCTTCGCTTCCCTTCAACAGTATTTTTCAAAACTCAGAAGAATGTTTTTAAATTCCTTCTATTACCTCACACTCTCCTTATATATATATATATATATATATACATCTTTTACAAATTTTCAATCGTTAATGAAATACGTTTTTATTCTTCCAATCAAGTTCAAATACATTTTTTAAACCTATAGTTGATGACAATTGATTTTAATAATTATTTTTCAAATATTTTTACGTCAATAAGAAATAACGGTGTACTTAGTAAGTTATATTACTTCTCATCGCCCATAGGCTATATGCTCATTGATGTGGATAACTTTGTATCATGAAAAAAGCAAATAGACTACTATTATTGACTCAGTAGTTATTTTTTTTCATGTAATATTCCTATCATAAAATTATAGAACATGGTAAGTTACTACAAACAAATGGTACCTGGTAGCTGACACAAACTCCCTCACATTAATACAAAAGATAAAATGTTCTATTTTTAATAATAATAGAGAACCTTCAAATTATCTAGTTAAATACACTTTAATTTGTATGTAAAAATGTAATTATTTACATAGGTTAAAATTATTTTTATGAAGAAATACTTAAAAATATATGCATACAGGAATAAAATCCGCAATCTACGGACGAATATAGGCCTGCAGTACTCGGCGAAAATGTGACGTGCAGCGTTTAAAAACTTTTCACTTTACCACTTTACTAGCAGCAAATCAAAGGTCCTACCAACATGAAATAAAAAGAATAATAAAATCTAACTAATTATCTCAAACTATTACGCTTACAAAAAGTTTTTAACCAACAAATACGAAAAATTGTCGCTTACTAACTGTTTTATGTTTGTTAAAGTACAACTCTTATTAAATCTAATTTTTTAACGATCTTTAAAACAAAATATTACCTTTATGGTTTAATATTCTGAATGAGGGAATCATGCTGCTTATACCTGCCAAGTTTAAAAATTTAATTTCCACTCTAAGTGCTTTAAACTTTGATTTAAGTGAAAGTTTTTATTAAGTTTATTAAGTGTACGATGCACTGCGCGGAATTGGAGAAATTACGAACTGACAACACCGCATCCCTACCACAAACCAATTCCTAATCTACTTTAAATCAAAGTATAGTAAAATTAACTGTTTTGAAAGAGTACAATCATCAGTGTCGATAATTTTTGAAGTGTGGTGAATAAAGCATGAGATTAAATCATAGCTTTCGCGTCACGCTATTTCTGAAACGCATACCTTAAAGCCAACAACATATGATTTCATGTAACAGCTGAATGGTGTTATAGGTTATATTGTAGAACAACCGTTTTAGACGTAGGTTATTATTAAATATTAAGTGACGTAGGTCAGTTAATTAATATATTAATTTATTTAAATATTGATAAATTTCAGTAAAAATAATTCAATTTAACGGTAATAATAAGCTATGTATTTTTAATCATATGACTGTCTTATACTTTTTAAATAATTGATTTGAATTGTTATTACAAAAAATTTATATTGAGTAACAACTAATAAATGTTTGCTGTTGCCCACATTATTTTATTATTAACTACAGTAAATATTAGTCTTTATTAAATACATTTCTCAAAAAAGAAGTAAAAGTTTAATAAAAAGTGTATAAATTCATGGTTTTGTCGGTTTTTGTTGAAACGTTTGCGAAACTATTAGCCCTGGTTTGTTATCACTTCTGTCTGGGCCCCCACGAATGCTAGAACAAATTTTTGTTTTTAATATTATTATTTTGTAGTTTTAAGAGCATTATTGTCGCTTATAAGAATTATAATCGCTTACGAAAGAGAGGTAAGACTTGTCTTAGGATTAAGGTAGGATTATGTTGTCTTATGTAGGATTAAGTTTGACCATAAAACCTACTAGTAAAGGATTTAGGATCAGATGTGCAGGGTCGCCTACCTGAAGAAGACGTGCGCTCTAATAGGGTTATAAAGAACGTTTTACCCATTACATCCACAAGAAGGATTAGGAAGGGTCGATTTATTCCTTAGACCTAGATGTAGTGTGACTTGAGTGTGAAGGAGAGATGAAGGGAAAAGGATCTTTTGAATTCCGAATTTTGGGAAACATGGACGTGTAAAATGGAACGAACGAAATGCTTTAAAAATAAAGAGTCAAGAAGGAAAACTGAAAAGATCAAATAGAAAAAAAATACCAAATAAGTAGTCCTTTTTACATAGGTATAAGTACTAGTAGTCATGGGACACTCCCGCGGACAAGTCTCAGGACCATCGGTTAGAAAACAGTACTAATCGAGAACCATAACGAAAAACAACCTGCAAGATTCCTCAGAAAAGTGAAAATATTTAGCATACTCCAAAGAAGAGAAAACACTGTCTATTTTTTTTGTGAGTTCAAAAACCGTAAATTGCAACATAGCCGATTGTAACGATCGTGTAGACGCCAACCTTCACTAGGATGGCGTGACGAGTGAGGATTCGTTTAGTTTTTACAATAAATAAATTAATGAGAAATCTACAACTTGTACTGGTTTGATTGCTTGACTGCGGCCGGTTCACAAAAACTGACCTGCGCACTGATCATTTTACTAAGAGCTAATGTTGCAAATGACGATGCTAATTATCTTACTTAAATTTATTTATACTTTAAAATTAATCCGACAATAGTAGAAAGTGTAGACGGAGAAACAAATTTTAAAATACAGTGTTTAATGTGATGTTACAGACAAACGAAACGCCCCAAGATTTAGGGGTTGTCTATAGCGAATGATCGAGTATTTAAATTTATCCTTTCTTTTTAACTTTATTTTATTTAGATTATATTGTCATGGCGTTTTTTTCACTGGTAATAAAACGTGTTTTTAGTACATATAGGTCGATTAGAGAAGCTTTGCTGCTTATATTATGAGCTGCCGGATAGAGAGAAAAGGAAAAAAACCTCAAGGCCGTCCGCGAAAACAATGCAAGCAATCGATTGCTCTTGGAATCGATTGCAAGCAAGAACAATTATTGTTCTTGTTTTTAATCCTGTCCTGTCTCCATTTGAACACTTTCCTTAACTGGTCTCTTACGACTTCTCTTGGT
This sequence comes from Prosapia bicincta, assembly GCA_036971475.1. Classification (NCBI taxonomy): domain Eukaryota; kingdom Metazoa; phylum Arthropoda; class Insecta; order Hemiptera; family Cercopidae; genus Prosapia; species Prosapia bicincta. The sequence continues at coordinate 270,071,495 of JBAIZL010000001.1, read as the reverse complement.
ACTAAAAAAATGTATATATTCAACCGATATTCCCTTTTATTAACTCTTATTTGAATTTTAAACTGAGTCTGAAAATACCCTCTGGAAGTAGTGTTTAGTAGTTCGATTACATGTTTTCCTGTCCTAGACCCATTTCTTTGGAATTTTATATGAAGGCAGTTTATATCAAATGGAAACAGACGCGTTTTCAATATTGACAAACCGAGCTGTGATGGCCAGGTGCAAAGTTCCATGTTTGCTATAAGGATATTTTTCATTTTGAAAGAATACAAGAGAATTTTGTATTATAAATTTACCTAAATTTTCATATGTTAAATTTTATGGTATTGTGTAACTATTTTAATGCAGAAAAAGATTAAATTATAAGTTTTGAATTTAGTACCAGGTTTATAAAATGAGTCGTGCATTTAAAACAAACTAAAACATGACGGAAGCGGTGTTAGTATTTCTCTAGCGGACGAAATGGTTTGTTTTATAGAAATGTTATTTTAGTTTTGACTTGGCAGTATCCGAACGTTCAAGAAATTTGCACAATAATCCTGTCCAATTGTTCTTTACGTTCTGCACTCAGTTCAAAGCCCGCGACTTGGCTCTATCCGCGCGTCAATCATTCAGGTCTCCGTAATGACGTAGCATTTACCGTGATGCTGGCCCACTTTAGTTGATAAAAATAAAACACGATTTTAAACGAGCTTGAAAACTGGTGACATTTATTATACGTCAAAGGTTTTGAGAGGTGAAGCGAAAAACAATGGTCACTATCGACAAATGCCGATACAGGATAACTTGAATAGCCTAATGCGGACGTCTTTAAATCAAAATTGATTTTTATTTGAAGTTTTAGCTTGGCCTCTTTAACTTTGTATAAAAAGTATGCATAATTAGATGTTTAACTTCTTTAATTCGAAGTGTTTCACAAAATTGTTTTGTTTTATAATCTAAAATTTTGTAAACATAAATGAAGTTTAAAAAGGTAATTTTGATGGTAATACAATAGTGTATTTTGAAATTACATACTACTTTTAATACTGTGTATAATTTACAATTACCTATACAATCCTGAAAGATATCCTATTACTTCCGAAAAGTAGAGTGGTCGCTATTGTTTGGAGTAAGCACTAATACTACTAGTTGTTACAAAATGTGAACGAATAACTAAATTATGAGATAGAGTAATTTAAGATGAACTCTACTATCGTATATTCCAGACTATAAACAGCTCGATGACTTCAATTGGATCCAACTGGCAGAGGGCAAGGATGAACTGTAATATCCCATATTCAAGATTAGAAACAGCTCGATGACTTGAATTGGATCCAAATGGCAGAGGGCCAAAGATAAATAGAGTTTATTAGTAATATAAAATGAACTGTAAGAGCCCATATTCAAGATTAGAAACAGCTTGATGACTTGAATTGGATCCAAGTGGCAGAGGGAAAGAATAGATAGAATTCTCTTATGAAGCGGGCATGGAACTTTTGTGTTACTAATACGGTAGTAGATGTAACCTATGGTGCCTTTGATTAATGGCGAACGACGAGAGAGAGAGAGAGAGAGAGAGAGAGAGAGAGAGAGAGAGAGAGAGAGAGAGAGAGAGATTGGGAAAGAGAGAGAGAGATTGGGAAAAAGAGAGAGAGAGAGAGAGATTGGGAAAGAGAGAGAGAGAAAGAGATGGGTAAAGAGGGAGAGAGAGAGAGAAAGAGATGGGGAAAGAGGGAGAGATAGAAAGAATTTACAGCCGTGTCAGACAAAACAAAAAGTTGTAACTCCTCATGACTATGTACATAAACCAATTGTACAAACCTGTACTGTTTGAAGAGAATTAAACAGCACTGCTCTATTTGAAGAGAATCTGATTTATGGTTTCTACAGTTGGCAAGCCTTTTCAAATGAGCGTGCGCAATTAATAATAAGCATACAAAACTACAAAAGGTAACTGAATAACAATGCTGAGGTCACTGACCCGTAGGGTTTGATGTATCCATTAATTAAGTGGAGGTATGGTACGTATAGACTATACTGTCATATGTAGCCTAGCATTACTACTTTATTGATAAGGCAGTTATATAAACTCTAAAAAATGTAGTCGAATGTGGTACTGGTTCGTTTGCATTGCATCCCAAAAAATGCAATTCTTATGTTTGTATAAGTCGTCTTCTCTCCCTTCCTTTGCGTGAGCACGAGCGTGCGTTTAAGTTTACTTTTATTATTAAAACTGATTTTACGGTCATAAGGCTAACATACAATTTACAATCACACTCTTTGAAGCAGTTAACTCAACTGTCATGTTACTTTTGTATAACGAACAAAGAGTTACGACAAGAAAATATATAGGGTGCGGCAGCATAACTTCCTTTTTTTAAATTCTCGCCATTCAGTTAGTTGATGTCATAGCAGAGCGCTAGTGGTCTCTTTCAAGAGGGGGTACAGTAAAGTTTTGTCCCGATACGTTTCAGTCGCCATCATGCGTTGGAATAGTGAGGAGCGTGCCTTTGCCGTTGAGGCCTACTTTTCAAGCGGATGTTCGGTTAATGCAACACAGCGCGCATTTCGGAATCGCTTTAATTTAGCCCCGTTGGCTCCCGTCCCAGACAGCAAATCAATTGTTACATGGGCCACTACATTCAGACAAACTGCAAGTGTGACAAAACGAAGAACTGGAGTCCCTCGGCCCGTTAGATCACCTGAGAACATTGAAGCAGTGAGAGCGTCAATGTTGCGATCACCACGGCGTTCTGCGCGCAAACACGCATCTGCCCTTGGACTATCCAATCGTTCTGTGAGAAGAATTCTTCGTGATGATCTTCATTTTCATCCCTATAGTGCAGGAACTTTCAGAACGTGACTTCAATTCTCGGATGAACGCGTGTGAGCTTCTTCTTCATGTCGTTCCCGAGGGTGCTATTGTTTTTTTTTAGCGATGAAGCCCATTTTCATTTGTGTGGCTCGGTTAACAAACAAAACATGCGCTACTGGGCTGACAATACCTGCTACGCTAACAAGAGTCATGACAAACGCCAGAAATCGGTTTACGCAATGTATGGAGAATGAGAGACGTCACCTAACAGATTTGATCTTCAAAACAATGTAAATAAAAACTGTAGACATGCACCTACATTATAAAAAATAAATAAATATTTTCAGATACATACAATAGTTTTTATTGTGTTTTCAAAAAAGAAAGTTATGCTGCCGCACCCGATGGGCTGAAACCGAAAGAACCAACTGGCGACGGCGACGTTGGGAGATTTGAATGGCACACCGATTGTTATCGGACAATCTAAGTGGTGCAGTTATAGCAACCTGAGCTTTAAAGCTTAAAGGTTTCAGTAAAGTTTTCTGTTTCTCTAATTATAGCTCTTACTAGGTTATACCTCTAATTATAACCACGCTTTATTCATAAAAATAAATATTACACTTACAAAAACATTAAATAGATCATATACAAGTATTATTAGCGGGAAATAACTAGTATATTAGCAGGTTAACACATTAGTAATCCATACAAGTAGGACTACTGATAGCAATTAATAATATAGTAAACAAAATTTGAGCTAGATTAGTTAACACAGAGGTAAACAGGATTTGAGCTGGATCAGTTAATAGAAAGATAAAAAGCATTTGAACTAGATCCGGTTATCACAATAGTAACTCAGATTTTAACTGGATCCAGTTATTACGTTAGTAACTGGTTCAAATTTGAACCCGAACCAAAAAATAACAGTAAAAAAAACATTTGAACTGGATCAGTTAACACAAAGATAAACAGGATTTGAGCTGGATCAGTTATTAGAAAGATAAACAGCATTTGAACTAGATTCAATTATCACAGAAATAACTCAAATTTTAACTGAATCCAGTTTCACATTAGTAACCCTGGATTTGAACTGAATCCAGTTATTACGTTAGTAACTGGATCAGATTTGAACCCGATCTAAATAATAATAATATAGTAAAAAAACATTTGAACTGGATCAGTTAACACAAAGATAAACAGGATTTGAGCTGGATCAGTTATTAGAAAGATAAACAGCATTTGAACTAGATTCAATTATCACAGAAATAACTCAGATTTTAACTGAATCCAGTTTCACATTAATAACCCTGGATTTGAATTGGATCCAGTTATTACGTTAGTAACTGGATCAGATTTGAACCCGATCCAAATAATAATATAGTAAAAAAACATTTGAACTCTATCAGTTAACACAAAGATAAACAGGATTTGAACTGGATTAGTTATTAGAAAGATAAACAGCATTTGAACTAGATTCAATTATCACAGAAGTAACTCAGATTTTAACTGGATCCAGTTATCACATTAGTAATCCAGATTTGAACTCAATCCAGTTATTACGTTAGTAACTGGATCAGATTTGAACCCGATCCAAATGATAATATAGTAAAAAAACATTTGAACTGGATCAGTTAACACAAAGATAAACAGGATTTGAGCTGGATCAGTTATTAGAAAGATAAACAGCATTTGAACTAGATTCAATTATCACAGAAATAACTCAAATTTTAACTGAATCCAGTTTCACATTAGTAACCCTGGATTTGAACTGAATCCAGTTATTACGTTAGTAACTGGATCAGATTTGAACCCGATCTAAATAATAATAATATAGTAAAAAAACATTTGAACTGGATCAGTTAACACAAAGATAAACAGGATTTGAGCTGGATCAGTTATTAGAAAGATAAACAGCATTTGAACTAGATTCAATTATCACAGAAATAACTCAGATTTTAACTGAATCCAGTTTCACATTAATAACCCTGGATTTGAATTGAATCCAGTTATTACGTTAGTAACTGGATCAGATTTGAACCCGATCCAAATAATAATATAGTAAAAAAACATTTGAACTCTATCAGTTAACACAAAGATAAACAGGATTTGAACTGGATCAGTTATTAGAAAGATAAACAGCATTTGAACTAGATTCAATTATCACAGAAGTAACTCAGATTTTAACTGGATCCAGTTATCACATTAGTAATCCAGATTTGAACTCAATCCAGTTATTACGTTAGTAACTGGATCAGATTTGAACCCGATCCAAATAATAATATAGTAAAAAAACATTTGAACTGGATCAGTTAACACAAAGATAAACAGCATTTGAACTAGATTCAATTATCACAGAAATAATTCAGATTTTAACTGAATCCAGTTTCACATTAGTAACCCTGGATTTGAACTGAATCCAGTTATTACGTTAGTAACTGGTTCAAATTTGAACCCGAACCAAAAAATAACAGTAAAAAAACATTTGAACTGGATCAGTTAACACAAAGATAAACAGGATTTGAGCTGGATCAGTTATTAGAAAGATAAACAGCATTTGAACTAGATTCAATTATCACAGAAATAACTCAGATTTTAACTGAATCCAGTTTCACATTAGTAACCCTGGATTTGAACTGAATCCAGTTATTAAGTTAGTAACTGGATCAGATTTGAACCCGATCCAAATAATAATATAGTAAAAAAACATTTGAACTGGATCAGTTAACACAAAGATAAACAGCATTTGAACTAGATTCAATTATCACAGAAATAATTCAGATTTTAACTGAATCCAGTTTCACATTAGTAACCCTGGATTTGAACTGAATCCAGTTATTACGTTAGTAACTGGATCAGATTTGAACCCGATCCAAATAATAATATAGTAAAAAAACATTTGAACTCTATCAGTTAACACAAAGATAAACAGGATTTGAACTGGATCAGTTATTAGAAAGATAAACAGCATTTGAACTAGATTCAATTATCACAGAAGTAACTCAGATTTTAACTGGATCCAGTTATCACATTAGTAATCCAGATTTGAACTCAATCCAGTTATTACGTTAGTAACTGGATCAGATTTGAACCCGATCCAAATAATAATATAGTAAAAAAACATTTGAACTGGATCAGTTAACACAAAGATAAACAGCATTTGAACTAGATTCAATTATCACAGAAATAATTCAGATTTTAACTGAATCCAGTTTCACATTAGTAACCCTGGATTTGAACTGAATCCAGTTATTACGTTAGTAACTGGTTCAAATTTGAACCCGAACCAAAAAATAACAGTAAAAAAACATTTGAACTGGATCAGTTAACACAAAGATAAACAGGATTTGAGCTGGATCAGTTATTAGAAAGATAAACAGCATTTGAACTAGATTCAATTATCACAGAAATAACTCAGATCTTAACTGAATCCAGTTTCACATTAGTAACCCTGGATTTGAACTGAATCCAGTTATTAAGTTAGTAACTGGATCAGATTTGAACCCGATCCAAATAATAATATAGTAAAAAAACATTTGAACTGGATCAGTTAACACAAAGATAAACAGCATTTGAACTAGATTCAATTATCACAGAAATAATTCAGATTTTAACTGAATCCAGTTTCACATTAGTAACCCTGGATTTGAACTGAATCCAGTTATTACGTTAGTAACTGGATCAGATTTGAACCCGATCCAAATAATAATATAGTAAAAAACATTTGAACTCTATCAGTTAACACAAAGATAAACAGGATTTGAACTGGATCAGTTATTAGAAAGATAAACAGCATTTGAACTAGATTCAATTATCACAGAAATAACTCAAATTTTAACTGAATCCAGTTTCACATTAGTAACCCTGGATTTGAATTGGATCCAGTTATTACATTAGTAACCCAGATTTGAACTGAATCCAGTTATTACGTTTGTAACTGGACCAGATTTGAACCCGATCCAAATAATAATATAGTAAAAAAACATTTGAACTGGATCAGTTAACACAAAGATAAACAGGATTTGAGCTGGATCAGTTATTAGAAAGATAAACAGCATTTAAACTAGATCCAGTTATTACAGTAGATTTTAACTGAATCCAGTTTCCCATTAGTAACCCTGGATTTGAATTGGATCCAGTTATTACATTAGTAGCCCAGATTTTAACCCAATCCAAATAATAATATAGTAAAAAAAGATTTGAACTGGATCAGTCAACACTAAGGTAAACAACGTTATCATATAAGTAAAGATTTTATCTGGATCAAGTATCAATGACGTTTTTAAGCGGGTCCAGTACACATGTTAGTAACCTAAATATGTACTGGATCCAATTAATAATACATTAAACAGGATTTATTCTAGATTCAGTAAACACACGAGTGACTAAGTATATTTATTATATACATTCATTAACACGCACGCGAGCGAGCACACGCACACAAATATAGACTATATATCAATGGTAATATACGAGTATACGGCGTTATTATTTTAACATGTAAAATATCCTAAACATTAGTAAAATTGTTGATGCTTTCCTAAAGAATTACAACCTTACTTTACAGTGAAATGAAGCTGTACAGAAATGTTATAACCGCCTGTCTAATGTAGAACAATTATGCATAATCCGAAACTAAAATAAACACAATGGCCGACAGGTTGTGACGTGTTTAGACGTCGATGTAATTACACGCATTGTCCCGTTGCCGCCGACTCGAAACTTAGATAAACATTTCGTATGGAGCTGATTTATTTTGGCTGCCGAGAAATTAAAGAGCCGATGTTATCTTTAGCCGGGAAATATGAGATCGGAGCGCGGTGAACGGGCGAGAGGCAATGTTCCCTCGGTAGTATCTGTGACTGAAAACAACGTTGCACCTGTTCAAGGCGACTTATTTAGGGATAGAAAAAAGTCAACATAAATCGTAGACTATTGATAGTTTCCTGCCAATTAAAATGATATTTCCAAAAACGACAATATTTTAGGATGGTAGTTATATAATTACGTTAATAAATCATTTAGAACAATGTTTCGACAAGACATCTTAAACAGATACAATTTTTCAAAGTGATAGCTGATGGACATTTCAATAAATATTTCTTAGGACGACAGTTGAAGAGGATTTTTAATAACTAAGAGAAATTAGAAATCGAGCGACAGCCGAGAGACCTTTCGAGGAATGAGATTAAGAAATCCTAAGTATTTATTTGACAGGAATAAACATTCGAATGTCGACAGAGAAGGAACACACTTCCCTACTGTAGACCATAGCATTCAAGTCTCTTCCATAGTAATGCTTTACTGCAAAGTTTTCTCGGAAGTCACAAACGAACCCTTAACTTCCGGTCTGTGTAATGACCAATAAAACCAGTTTGTGTGAAGAGACGCACATGCTGACCTTGGACCTTTCCCTTCGACACGTGTTCTATATCGGAATGTTTCCCAGTATTTCCTCTTCCCCTGGGATATACTTCCTATTTGTTTCGGGATATTTTTAGAGTAGTTTGACCAAGTAAAACTTAACACAGTTTTTGAAATCGCCATTTTGTTAGATATAGTGCGGGAGACTATCAGTCGCAGGAAGAAATGGATGATAACAGCGGTATTTCTAGACGTAGAGAAGGTGGATGTATAGGCTAATTTAAAAAGAAACCCCTTAGTTAACACTAGCAGACCTTGGAGCCAGCTCCCAACTCGGACAGGGTTTCATGTGTTCCCTAAGTCCTGGTTGCTATTAGTTCATAATTAAAGAATAACAGATCTACAGTGCGTGAGGTTTAACGGTGTTCCTCGTTCTGCCCTAGCATTTGACTACTAGCCTAACTGAAAACATACAATACATATATCGTCTCTTTCGTAATCGCGTCTTTTTCTTTGAGAAGCAGAACAACACATTTAAAGATCATGTCTACATCAAACTATTACAGTGTTATCATTTAGTTAATTAGAGCTGTTTACACTTTAAACAAGGACTGATGTTTTCTGAAGTGTTGGGTTTTGAAGCAAATCTCAAGGTCAAATACACGGTTAAACCTCACGCACTGTAATGGGCGGAGAAAAAAAAGTAAAAGAATTTCTAGGCGACGAAAGGGACCCTAGTATAATCTGAGAGCAAGTTCAACCAATATTAAGAACCAGAAAATACTGTAAATTTGTATATAGAATCTAAAGCAATCAAGAATAAAATAAGATAACCGAGATGTTTACTGTGTATTGAAAGGATGAAAAGAGAGGGAAGGAAAACCTGAATGGAAGTAACATAATTGTAGATAAACAACAAATAAAAGGTGAAAAAGAACTAATAGCAGTGAAAGAAAGCTAATGAAGAATATAAGTTTGCATGTTAGCTGTGTAATGAGTGGATGAAAAGATAGGGAGGAAAATCTGAATGAAATTTTAAAAAAAAGCTTAAATAAAAAGTGAAAAGAACAACTAGCACTAGCAGTGAAAGAAAAATAATATAGAAGGTAAGTATGCCAGAAACAAAAACACTCTGACACGGACGAAGTACGAGTTTGTGTTTGGAATAAAGAGAAATCACTTAAGGACTGTCAAAGAAGAGTACAAATATGGTTTAAGAAATCGTAACTGATAAGATACACATATTTTGAAGACGATTTTATAGATCAAAGTTTTGTAAAGACGAACTCGTGGTGACAAATAACTTCTCTCATACACTATCTTCCCACTATGCGCTCTATACCTCGCTTCAAACATCGTCAAGACAAATACATCCACTCCAAAACACGACAAGAAGCGGTCAGATAGTCCGATATACGTTATGACAGACAGACGGACAATCAGATAGAATCTGACTGTATCTGGTTTCATTCGCAAATGAAATATACAAATGTGCCAGATTGTACATTTGTCAACCAGAAGCCTGGTGGGCAGATATCCAAAATTCGTTTACGTTTAATTAATTTTGGGCTCATATAGCTCATCTGCTAAAGAACGAACAGGTGATACAAACAGGCAATATATACTTGATTATTTGTCTACGAAATTTTAAACAATTTTTTTAAACATTTTATTGAGGAAATCATAGATTCTATTTATTAGTGTAATAACAATTATTAGTTAATAATTATTAATATTAAAATTTTTGCGTTAGTGAAATATTGTTGACAACAATGCATAAAAGCAGTCACCTTTTGTTCTTCTCCCTCTACTTTCTGTCTGTCTGTCTGTTCCTCACTCTCTCTGTTTAAAAGTAGTCATGTTTTATCCTTCTCCCCTCTCTTGTCTGTCTGTCTGTCAATCTCTCTCTCCTCCCTTAAAAGTAGTCACCTTTTGTTGTACTCTCTCTCTCTCTCTCTGTTTAAAAGTAGTCACCTTTTGTTCTTCTCCTCTCTCCCTCTCTGTCTGTCTGTCTCTCTCTCTCCCTCTTTCTCTCTCTCTCTCTCTAAATATATATATATATATATATATATATATATATATATATATAATTAATAAATTAAAAATATTTCATAAACAAGAATACTTTTAATGAATATATTTATTCTTAAATATATTTAAGAATAAATATATTCATTAAAAGTATTCTTGTTTATGAAATATTTTTAATTTATTAACTATATTACAAGAAAACATATCACCATATTTAATATATATTTGTGTGTGTGTGTGTGTGTGTGTGTGTGTGGTGTGTGTGTGTGTGGTGTGTGGTGTGTGGTGTGTGTGTGTGTGTGTGTGTGTCCTCTCTCAATATCTCTCTCTGTTTAAAAGTAGTCACCTTTTGTTCTTCACCTCTGTCTCTCGCTCTCTCTCCACTCTCTCTCTCTCTCTCTCTCTCTCTCTCTCTCTCTCTCTCTCTCTCTCTGTTTAAAAGTAGTCACCTTTTGTTCTTTCCCCCTCTCTCAATCTCTCTCTCTCTCTGTTTAAAAGTAGTCGCCTTTTGTTCTTCCCCCCTCTGTCTTTCTGTCTGTCTGTCTCTCTGTCTGTCTGTCTGTCAGTCTCTCTCTCTCTGAATGGACTCTCTTTCAATACTGGCAACTACTCGTATATCTTGTTTAATTATATTTTAATGATTTACTTTCTTAAATACCTGTATAGCTCTATTTTTAACCAAATATGCGTTCTGATTAATCTACGTTGTAGTGACTGTTTCAATCATTGTGGTTTTGGGATTTACATTGCAGTGTTAAAATTAGGTTCCCGAGATTTAAGCGAAGGAATTCTTTACTTAATCCACCATTCAAATTTTTAATGACAGCTTGGAGAATTTCAACGCTAATATTTCTAAGGTACTTTATGCGCTTTGGGCATAAAAGGTTAGGTAGAAATGAAAGTAAAGCACTGTGGGTGGAAGCGTCATGACGTATGTTGTTGTTTTTCTCCAGGAACTGCCAGTCCTGTGACTCAGCACATTGTTGACGTCCATGCAATATCAGGGCGGACTGACGGTTGTGCTGAGTGCCTGTCTGTAAAATGTGTTCACCGTTCTTCCAAATGAAATTCTTGTAAATAATTTAATCAAGCTTGAAAGAAAGAAATAAGTGTTGATTGTCCATGCTCATCCTGGTAATTTCCGTGCTAGTACTTCTTTGACGCTTTTTGAAACAGCTAGCAAACCTACCAGTTTTCGCTAATTTCTCTTCCAATCAAAACTTCACGAATCATAGACACATCTTCGTTTTAAAGCGGGTTGAGGATTTGATCAAAATTTTCTAGGACGCACTTTACGTGCGATGGCTTCCAACGTCTTATATTGGAAAAGTTGAGAGGCAACTGAAAACCCCAATAATCGCAACACTCCTAAAATCGCCACTCCCTCTAGAGGTCTGTAAATAAAAGTTAAGCTTCATTAATTTCGAAACGCGCACGGGATTTAATATTTTGAGCGCATCTACTATCACGCTTTCATCGTGAATTAAGGTTAGGTAGGTCATATCTAAATAGCCTATTTCATTGTAGCCTATAAATCGTTGAAGCACTGTTCAACAAATCAACATAATGTTCCAATAGGCATGTTCAGGTAAGGTTAGGATAGGTTAAGGTCGGATAGTGCCTTCCGTAAGTTATGTGTATTCTATAATCGACGACAGTGATCTAGTGGGCAACAAGCATTTCCTAGCGTCCGGAGAATATAAACAATGATGTATTAAAGTCACACCGCGGAAGAGCTTACACGACTTAGCCTGACCTGTGTCGCGCACTCACGCACGCAATAACGCGCGCAATTTAAGTTGCGTAATCTGAGTTGTGACTGTCACGGGCAGGTTTATTATTGATGATCTTCCAGGATCGGACATACATAAGGCGCAGCAGGCGTAAGATTGAAAATGCACGTTTTGTTGGATGGCTTAATAAAAGGCAAGTAGTTCACTTCCAGTCTTCGAGAGTTCGCTAGTGGCGACACGTTCTGCGAGTTCATGGAAATATTTCGACTGCTCTGGATTAATAGACGAGAAATTTGAACAAGATTTTAATTGTTTATAAGCATATATCTGTACACATGACCCGAGAGAATGATATCGCTACAGGATAGAATATTACTACGGTTAGAGTGTCGACTTGTTCAAACTATCGAAAGGTCATTTCTAAAAATACTTAAGAAGCACTCGAGTGTTAAAAAAAGTCTAATAGCCACAAGTAAGATGATGGCATATAATGTTAAATAGTTCTTTTGCGTACTCCTCTCGATATATTATAGGAGAATTTAAATTAGGTTAGGTTAAGTAAGGTTAGGTTTGGTTACGATAGGTTAAGTTAGGTTACGATAGGTTAGGTTAGGCTACGATAGGTTAGGTAAGAAGTTTGTTTCTTTGAAAATCGTTCTCGCTGTTTATCTAATACGTTAGAAAGGCTACTCACTTTGAAAATAGCGTGTACCAGCTTCAGACAGTACAAATTAGTTTAGAGTCTGACAGAACTTTACAAGTTCATAAATCTACAATTTAGTTTCTAATATATTTAATTAATTGTGATCGTTGTATGCTAATCTGTTGCGTTCCCCGTGCTCCATGCGGACACATTCTGACCTGACGCATTCCTACAGTCCGATCTGATCTGACATTCTCTGATTACCTGATCGCCAATAGTGCTCTTCCACAGGGGGTTTTGCAATAAAGTTTTATCATTAAACACTTTTAGTAAAGAGAACATTTTTAATTATATGAAACCCTTCAGAAATAACAAAGTTTTCCAGCACTTCATACAAAGCCGTTATATTTACCATCTGTGTACATCATGTAGCCTAATTAGGCAAATGTGTCCTTGAAATTGCAGCCTTATGGACTTTGTGAATTAGCTTATAATAACTAGAAATTTTACACAACTCAACATTTTTGTTTTAAAGCTATAAATTTGTTTCACTATTTGTTACATAATGTTTAGCAAGTGTTTTTTTGTTTCATCGAAATTTTGAATCAAAGGTAAAAGTTTGCTATAAGCAACAGATGTTTGCTCCCCTCAACAGATGTTTGCTCCCCCCCAACAGATATGCTCCCTCCAACAGATGTTTGCTCCCCCAACAGATGTTTGCTCCCCCCAACAGATGTTTGCTCCCCCCCAACAGATATGCTCCCCCCCAACAGATGTTTGCCCCCCCAACAGATGTTTGCCCCCCCAACAGATGTTTGCTCCCCCCAACAGATGTTTGCTCCCCCCCCAACAGATGTTTGCTCCCCCCAACAGATGTTTGCTCCCCCCCAACAGATATGCTCCCCCCAACAGATGTTTGCTCCCCCAACAGATGTTTGCTCCCCCCAACAGATGTTTGCTCCCCCCCAACAGATGTTTGCTCCCCTCAACAGATGTTTGCTCCCCCCCCAACAGATATGCTCCCCCCAACAGATGTTTGCTCCCCCAACAGATGTTTGCTCCCCCCAACAGATGTTTGCTCCCCCCCCAACAGATATGCTCCCCCCAACAGATGTTTGCTCCCCCCAACAGATGTTTGCTCCCCCCCAACAGATGTTTGCTCCCCCCAACAGATGTTTGCTCCCCCCAACAGATGTTTGCTCCCCCCTACAGATGTTTGCTCCCTCCCCCCCAACAGATGGTTGAGCACTGACTAGATCTTTTGTACTTGTCACGTGCCCAACCCTTTTTTCAACACACCTCCAAAACTGAACTATCTGTTTACATTATTACCTACTTTCTAACTTTGATGTTGTCGCCACGTACGTTACAAAGTTAAGTGTTTAATGAACTCCAGAACATTTTAACAAAAATATGTTGACTAAGATCTTAAGAAATGTCTTCCTTATTGAACCGTCACCAAGGTTATATCATAGGTAATAGTTACTCCAAAGGCAAGCAAATCGGAAATAGTAATCTATGTTATATAAAGTGCAGTATCGCACATAATCCTATATACCTTTCGTTTATGCCTATAAATATTCCTATAGAATTAACCTTTAGTAATGCACGAACACCAAACTGTCAGTACTAAGTCGACACTCGTGCGTGGATCAGTTGTACCAACAAACATTACACATTGAATGTTCAATAAACCTTCACATGTTAACAATCCCATTTCTAGAGATAAGCGCCAAATGGAAAGCACTTAACGCAGGCGGAAGCTCCAGCTTTGATAGGGCTAAGAGTTTAGGAGGCTGTGTCTCATAATGTCTCGGAGATGACTTTCTCACGCAAGATAAAACTAACAAGGTCCTTGAGCCACCAGCACTCGAACGCCAGGTCTCCAGAACGATAGAAGGTTCGGGTTAGAATGTTCGGATCATTTACATATATCGCAGGAACTCTACTGTATATCCTTGCGTCCTTGTAGTGTACCTTACCTAACGCACACACGCACGCACGCACGCACGCGCGCGCGCGCCGCGCGCGCGTGCGCACACACACACACACACACACACACACACACACACACACACACACACACACACACACACACACATATATATATATATATATATTGAATAGTTACTATTCGGAGTACATCCGTTTATTTTGCGGTGTATAAAATCGCAGTTCCGAAAATTTCATCTACCATTGACGAGGTGAACCCAACAACTCGTCAATGCTAAATCAGATTCTAGCGAAACGTCGGAACTGCGATTTTATTCACTGCAAAATAAACGGATGTACTCCGGATAGTAACTTTCATCATATTTTTAAATCAACGAAGGAATACGTATTAGCAGATATATATGTATACAATTCTGATGATATCAGTTTCAATTTATTAAACAAACATCCACAAAACAGGCTTTTATTATAAACAAGCCAACTATGGAGCATGCTGATTGTATTGTTTTTGTTAAGTCTGCATGTTTATATGGAAGTTGTAGAGGAATAACTCCATAGACTCTAACCGAGTTTAGCGTTATTACAACCAGAATGCTTGTTGTCCGTGACCAAGGTAATTTTTTTTAGCAATTATTATCTTTAAAGAGAAAAGGTTTGGATTAAATTCTATTTATAGCCGCCGCATATGCAATGAATCTGTTTATTTATAATACTATAAATGCTATAAAAAGTTTGTTTCATTCATTTCCATTTATAGCGGAGGTTAACTCTAAATAATTGCAAAAATTAAATAACAATATCGTCCTAGTAACAAGCAGTTGTTTATCGTCGATATTAACATGTTTTTTTCACCGTCCATCCAACTACCAATAATTTAATTTCTCCACTTACATTTAACTTTTTTATATTGTTATTATATCAATTATCCTCCCCTTAGATAGTCTATTTCGCAGACAATTTCTCCTTTCTAATATCACTATGTGTTACCAGACACGTCCTACAATTTACTCCAGTATTAAGGTTACATTTAACATCATTTAATTGAACAAAGTTATAACATGTCTTTTTTTAAATTGTGCCCTTAAATAAGACATACGATTGCTGAAGCTATATTCTAATATGAAAGAGACTTACAAACTAAACATAAACACTGTTTACGGTAAGCCTAGCACGACTGTAATAATAGTTTCTACAAATAATTTGGTAGTAGTTTTTCAAATGAATCAGGACCTTTAATATTCTTTGTTTATAGTATGTTCTTGTTGATTTTTCAAAAAAATTGCGTACTTTAATGCTTGGGTTTCTTGAAACATGTTGGAGATTTGTCAGCAACGCCTTTTACAAGTTAATTACATAACACACGGTTACCAATTGTTCTATCTACAGCCGATGACGTCACGGAAAGACTTGAATGCCTCAGAAAAGAAGTCTTCGTATAAGACGTCTCCGTACTTTATTACGACAGTTAATTTTTTTTTGTCCGGTTTTCGCGACTTCCTGTTGTGCCCAAGATGGCACTCGACCGGTCCGCCATTGTGTAGAGCCTCGAAGAATGCATCCTCGTCGACGTCGACGTGTTTTTCTTTCTTTTGTCGGTTGCAGAATGCAATCGTCTCTACGCGACGCTCTGCTTACATACAGGTCTTGTGTTGAACGATTTTCGAGCCTACAAAAGGAACCGCCATAGTTTGAGTCTGGGTGTCCGTGTGTCTGTACGACTATTGTTTGCCTGTCGAACAGCCTTGACTTTAACTTTCGTCCGCTGGTATTTGAATAATGTAATAGTTGTTCAGAGAAAATATATTACAAATTTAGAGAAGCGTATTTTGAGAGTGTGGCTTTATCTTTCACTTTCTCACAAAACAATAAAATAAAGCAGTGAGTTACAAACAATATTTACAAACAATATCATTGGAGTAATGCTGATTAATTTGCTACAACTACCTACGAAGAATATGAGAGGGGTGGTAAACATAGACAGAAGTAAGGTAATTACATGTAACGGTCTGGTCTAGCCCAGAACGCGTATCTGAAGTAGAGACAAACCTTGTTGGAATTAGTTATACCATACAATACTTGATAAAGTAATGCGCTGTTTATATGAGTAATTAACACAAACACACTGAGAGAACATTGCAAATGTAAAAATAGTAAAAATAGAATCATATTTCTGACTTTATATATTTCAGGTTCCTAAGAAAAAACATTTCCTTGCATATTTATTGGATTTAGCACATTATGAACCTTAAAAATTTATTCTACGTCCTTGATCTTCATAGACAAATATACAACAGAGAACGTAATTTGTGTAACACTAATTTATAAAATAACTGCTTGTGCTGGAAATTAAACAAAATAAGAAAAGTAGTTTGTGTTTGGAATTGAAAAATAAAATAACAGCTGCTTGTGTTTCAAATTAGAAATAAAATAAAAAAATAGTTGCTTGTGATTAATTATAAAAACTAGCTGGTCATGAATAATACTTTAAAAAATAGCTGCTTGTGTTTGGAATTAGGAATAAAAACAGCTGCTTGTGTTTCAAACTAAAAAAAAAAAATGCCTGGGATTAAAATTAAAAAATTATAAAATACATCTAACTGTGTTTGGAATTAAATATAAAAAAACAGCTGCCTGGGTTTGGAATTTGAAATAAAAAAACAGCTGTTTGTGATTAGAAAAAAAACAGCTGCTTGCATTTGGAATTAAATGTAAAAAACATCTGCTTGTGTTTGAACTTATAAATAAATACAGATACTTGTATTTGGAATTAGAAATAAAAACAGCTACTTATATTGAAATTAGAAATAATAATAACAGCTTTTGGAATTAAAAACAAATAGGATCAGTTTCCTCCAGGGTGACACACAATACTTTACGTAAGCCATAGAAGTAAAACATACCTTAAATAATATCTGATGTTTTGCATTATTTTGATATATTTTATTTAATGGAAAAACAACACAGCCTGCTGTTTCATGGAAGATAGGGGTTGGAGTTAAAAGACGGAATAAAGGTAGGGGTAATAGAATGATATGACTACGTTCTCTCTCCTTCTCTCTCTCTCTCTCTCTCTCTCTCTCTCTCTCTCTCGGATTTTAGAGGTGTAAGTCCTTCTTTCCACGAAACACTCTCACCAATAATAATTCCAATTAACCTCCAACTACTTGTTGTTTGTTGCCATGGAGTAGAAAGACAGGCGAGCACTCAATTCCCGTTCACACGTCGCGTCGGAAGGAATTCACGGAAATAAATGAGAAGTTTTATTGATGGTCTCGCACGGTAATAGCAATTATCTGCGGATATTGCCGACCTGTGTACGGGCGGACATTCCTAATGAGGTGACAAGTTGTTACGCGGGACATCCGCTCGGGTCTGACGTGGCGGCCCAATTAAAACCTCATTATGTTAATCAGGGGACATTTATACAGGAATAAGTGAGCTATACAAGTTCGGTATGTGTGTGATAGTGCCTGTGCGTGTGCGCGACCAACGCTGTCCCAGCACATTGGCAAATTCAGAGAGTCGGCTGGATCTCTATATTTGCGCGTAACAAGTTTATTTGGTAAAAATGTAATCGTTTGTATTTTCGTGATCTCAGTGAATATACCGTGAATAAAATACCTAAAGCTGAATGGGCAAGTCTTATTCTAATTGTTTACTCTTTAGTTGCCTTTGAATTGCCAAAGAAATTTCTAAAATGATTTAGTTTCTCACTAAAGTTTATGCTGGAGCTAACCGAAAAATTATACCTCCTTTATGTTTCTGGTGCTGATTTTGTGAGAACCATAATTTCGTTCTAAGGATTAGTATTATTTTACTTGTTTACTTTAGTACAGGGATTGCCAAACTAGGGGGGGGGGCGCCACCTTGGTGAAGCATGAAGGCAAGTCAGGGGGACGCGAGACCAATTGGAAAATAGTAAGATTAGTTAAAATGTCATTTAGTTAAGATTTAGCTACACAATTTATCAAAATTTAAAACTAAATATACACCTCAGATTTTTTTACATAGGTAATCTTATTGACAAGATGTTCAGAAAATTTAAAAGAAATGTATGCATTTATAAAAAAAACTAAAGGCTGTGCAAATTTTGTAAACTTGAAATTAAATCAAAATGTCAGCTTGAAAAGAATAATAGTACAAAAGTGTCGCGAAACGAATGTTTGCCGTTCAATGTGGCAACAGCGCAACAATGGACAAATCTGCATAAAACACGTAAAAGAGTATCACAGGCAGCTCTTCAATTATAACTGCCTTTTTCAAGCACCTGCTTGTGCAAAAAAAAAGATTTTCATCACTTGTTGAAATAAAAACAAAGTAAAGGAACTAAATTGATGTTGCTAATGACTTGCGTTGTGCCTTTGCTAAGATACAGCCTTAAAATAATAGGCATGCTAGTGAAAAGAATTCAAGCTCATCCATCTCACTAACAGATTTCCCTCTAAATCATTTAAAATATACAATGGGAATTAAAACTTGAAATGTTATAGGCTATCAAACTTTTATGAAAGTCTGTAAAAATAAATAAATTATATATATATATATATATATATATATATATATATATAATATTCGTTTATTTTTAATATACCTATACCATTGATTTAGAGTGTAAAGGGGAGGGGGCCTTGGGCTTCTATTTCAAGAAGAGGGGGCCTGGTACCAACAGGTTTGGGAGCCCCTGCTCTAGAAATGCCTTCAAAATACAAAATATATTTCTGAAGTTATTTAGTTAAACTCAAAAGGCTGGAGTTAAACCCAAAAGTTTATACCTTCCTTATGTATCTGTTACTATAATTTATGAGAACCATAACACTAGTTAACGCTCAGTCAGTTTTGAGCCAAACACCATTAGAGCGTGCGAAAGCTTCTACAGTAACTCGTTGCTTGTGTGTCGTTGCGTATGACAGAGTTACTTACTATGTCTGGCTTGTCAAATACAAAGACGTAAAAGACAGACATCTAGTATTGAATTACTTCTTTGCATCGTGGATGGAGAGATTGAAGTGTTTGGAACATTAGTTAAAAACAATTTTGAACTATATTTAAAAACAAAGTTTAATTTATATTTTAAGTGTTTCAATGTTGTGAAAATTTAAATGTGTTCTTAAAGTTGGTTATTTATATGGTGGAGAATGAGTGGCCTAGTAAGTAAAACACTTGAATACTAAACTAAAAGTCTTGGATTCAATCCTCGGTATTGCCAAAGAATTTTAGTGTGCTTTTTTTGTAATCCCTAGGCCTATGTAAAAGTCCACTCCCAGGACCAGTGTAAATATGTACTTGGGATAACACTAAACAAAATAACGGGCAGCTGAAGGCTAGTGTTGGCTATATTACCTTCCTTAGATATCCTAAAGCCCAAGTACGACCGTGCATCTCTTAATCTATATTAGGGGTATAGGCTACAAGTGATTATTATTTAATCATTTTTTTAAATGAAAAAGACCAATCAACGAGAATTTTTACTGGCAGTCATTGTAAAACAAACCCGACTAAAACTAGAAATTTCTGAGCAAAATAGCTTACAGGAGGCTTGCGCAAACTAAAGGCGGGCCACTTAATGTAATTGCACACACTCCGGATTGTCAGACACACAGAGTAACTGACAGTTATTCGATCAACACCAATCCCAATGTGTGCAGATACACCGACCACGTGCGAGTTCATCGGACGTATTCTGGAAAGAAATCATGCGCACACCCATCGCCATTGTCTCGACGTTAGCGTTAAGTTATTCGTCAACGTCCTTTCCAAAGATGATATCTACGCGGCGCTGTTAGTATGCAATACGGCCTCGCCCCCGGTCACGACTGCACGACAAATTAGCCTTCCAATCCAAGGAAACGGCCGAAAACGGAAATAAACACACCTTGCCCACGCACTGGAAAACGTTACTGTCGCCAGGGTTCAGACATTAACAGAACAAAGATAATGACAATTATTGTGATTGTGAGCGTGAATGTTTGTGCAAGTGTGAGAGTGAGTGTGCGTGTGAATGTGAGTGTGTGTGTGTGTGTGTGTGTGTGTGTGTGTGTGTGTGTGTGTGTGTGTGTGTGTGTGTGTGTGAGTGTATATGTGTGTGTGTGTGTGTGTGCGCGCGCTCGCGCGCGCACGTGTGAATGTGAGTGTGAGTGTAAGTGTGAGTGTGTGTGTGTGTATGTTTTGTTTTGTTTTGTGTGTGTGTGTGTGTGTGCGCGCGCTCGCGCGCGCACGTGTGAATGTGAGTGTGAGTGTAAGTGTGAGTGTGTGTGTGTGTATGTTTTGTTTTGTTTTGTGTGTGTGTGTGTGTGTGTGTGAGTGTTAGTGTGATTGTGAGTGTAAGTGTTAGTGTGAGTCTTACTGTGATTGTGAGTGTGATTAAAATTCTCTTAAATTAAATTATTATGTTAAAATGTCTGTCTGCCCTACCGTCTGTCTACCGACTCTGCCCACGGGATTTCGTGATTTTCTATTTTTCTCAGTACCTAGATATAATTTTGTTGTTTTCTTACATCCTCCCTTCATAATACATCGACTTATAGGGGAGTGTAACGAGTAGAGACATCTACTACAGAGGGAGTATTATAGCGAACCTGCTGATGAAAAATAATCACTATCTATAGTTATCTGTAATAATTAGAACTAGTTCCAATAGCAACGTAAGGGCGCAGCACCTGGCGGGATAACCCAATAAGTTATCAATTGTTCAAGAATTGATAGGTCAGGTCAGTACTTTATGAACTTCGCCACGAGAAACATATAAAGCATTGTTGTTGCTTTCTGGAAGCGTTGTTGAGCTGTTTTGAAAACAGCTGTTCTAAAATGTGGTCAATTTGTGATACATATTGAACTTGTAATTAAAAACTTTAATAACTTTATAAAATCCTAATTTGTTCACTTTAAATCAATACTTGTAAATTACTGGTACCAGGTTACATTTCAGAAGATTTCTGGACTTGTGCTTTGTACTTCTAAGATAAACTTTGTAACAGAAATGTAGAAGCGTTGATTTAAAGTGAATAACTTGATTTTATCTTGGTTATTATGTTTAGTTACATCGTATTCCAAACTTGCACAAGAGAATAATAGTTTCTTACATTGTGCGACTAAAACAAACGTTAAAATCTCCAAAATTAATATTCTTTTATATATATCCATATAGGGAATAATGTACACAATTTTCTAATCTGAAATAACTTTCAAGAAAATACTAATCACGTTATTGTAATCATAGGCAGTGGCGTGTTATGTTTGCATTTAAATCGTTCCAAATTAGACGTATAAAACAGAAACATAAATACTGACTTTAAAAAACCGCGTTTTAAAAGCAAAACTTAAAAAAGCTGAAGGAAATATGTTTCAACTCCCCGTAAGTTACGGTGAGCACCTATATTTCAGCTTGATCTAGAATGACTAATGTCGCAGGTCGAACACTTCCCAGTGCTCCAGTAATTTGTAACTGGCTCTCGGCGAAGCTACGGTGCCCATGTTATCTCTATTATAGCCGACAGATGTTGCTGCATCCATCAACTACCCCCCTCCCTACGCTTACATATCATACACGCGGATCTTATTAAATACCGGGATCTGATTGCGTTATTAAACTAACATTATGAAATGTGCACGTATCGAGTACTTATGCATTGTTTCTTGACATTTTTGTACGCTAAATCCAATTGGATAAATTAATACTTACAGTATGTTACTCGAAATATTAAAAGTGTTGATGTTTTCAGAAAACATGAAATTGATCAATGAACGATTACTTCGGTCATTCATCGATGGCCACTACTCTAAGAAAGACATTTAATAACGAGTACGTCACAAAAGACTATCTGTGACCTATTTCTATATAGACCTGTGCGACATTGCCCCTCCTCACAAAGTCTTGGTTTTTTAATATATAGACGCACTGAGTTATCCAGTTTTAATTTCTTTTTCAAATAAAAAGCAATTGTGAAAGAAGGATATGATAAAATCTCGTCAAATTTTGAAATGTATAAGTATATTTTAAAAATTACTATTAATTTTAAAATATTTCGGAATCTAATTGAGATTTTTCGGGTCTTTGTAAAGTAAACGTTTTTGAAGATAACTGATTTAATTTCTATGGTCGAAATATAAAAATGAAAATGGCAGATCCAAAATAATGAATACCTGTTTTAGACGTGATGACGTGAACATTTCGGTTTGAAAAATTGTTAATGTTTACTTTTAAGTACACATGGTATTAATAAATTGAAAATCCAAGATTTCCGATTGAAAATGTAGTATTTAAAACGGCTACTATTCGAGTAAAATGTTAGTTTTTTGCCTGAGAAGATTTAAAAGTTACTAACCACAAAATGTTTGTCAGGTGGTACCGATAAACGCGCCTGATGCTTCAAACAGCTTACTGCGCGTGTAGACTAATATCCCTTGCATGTACACTCAGGTATTTAAAAACAGGTCTTGACCGAAAGTTGTATCCATTTTGTGAATTATTTTAGAAAATTAATCGAATGATTTCCAAAGTATTTAATTGTGAAAGCATTGAAATGTAATTTATATATACTATTAGCTTATAACAAGTAAGCAGTGGATGAGTTATACGTAACACATGCAAACATTAAAAAATCTTTTGGTTTCGACATTTTTCAAAAAGAGGTTTTCAACCTCAGAAATTAAACCAAATACAAAATCCCTTGGTATAAATGTTTTCGTTAGATTCTAAGAAATTAGTATTATAATTGTTTATAATGTATCACACCACTGTAAATGTCCAAACCTTGCCCGACCATAGAAATCTTTCATCATTACGTTTATTTAAGAAAAAGACCAATGTGGGTAGCATATCTCTGCTTAGAACCCTATGTTTTGGGAGTGTCCAGGAAATCTAAAACCCTAGTAACTTCGTGACTACAGCGACGAACTGAATAGGATTCATGACCTGTAAAAACAACCAAAATCGTCTAGACTGTTAGCGGCGGTTAAACACAGGTACAAACAGCTGTTTCTGGGCGGTATGTTAACAGTGTCACTCCGCTACTAGAGAGATTAGAGTTCCGGCCAGAGTTAAGAATTTAACCTCACCTCCTGCTGTCGATTCGTGTCTCCAGACCGGTTCACAAATAGTTTTTTACTCTTCAACGATGACACCACCGCGAAAGAAACCAGTGAATCTGCCGGACTGCATGTATAATGTACAGACCAAGGATAAATCATGTGGTGGGCCGACGAAAGTGTAGGCGGGGGTTAACTCTGAGCTCTCCCCGCATAGAGTATAGTTATAGTCTACTATAACTAGTAAGGATGAACACATATTGTACATATGTTAATGTTTACGGACTGCGAGGGTATATTATTAACGACGTATAACTCACGAGATATAGCAAGGGATGCGCATGATGGGAGTTCGCCAACTAGCTAAAGTGGAAAGCAGGGAAACTATCTATCCTCCTGTCTATGGTTGTGGCGGACCGATAAGTATAACAGCGTGCTCTACTCTAAAAGACAAGTATGTCAAGTCCCTTGCTATGGCTCGCAATGTATACGTTCTGCAACCTTCCTGAACAAAAGCGCCCATTCATAATACGGACAACGTGACAATAATACGGTTTATGTGGATAACGTTACCGGAGTAGCTCGTAAAAGGTTTCACATTTATTGAAATTTTGTTTCGGTAAGCCGAGAGGGCACCAGGTTTCCAACGTCATAAACTCTGCCTCCTACTGACCAACCAACCACCTCTGATCGACACTGTCTAGATTAACAATACGTCACACTTAACGACTGACTACCTAACTATATTATCATTTTGGCACGTATACAGCCTAATCCTTGGTGCTTTATATCAGTTGGTGTTAATATCGTATAATCGGCCTCGTTCGTTGCCAAGACGTAGAAGAACACAATACCTTAGCGACGGAAACAGAAACGGTAGTTCGCAGTGGAACGTCGAAAGTCAAACACACAAGTCTCTACTATGGTCATTATAGTCGTCATTAAAATCTTGTCGAACTGAAACTAACGCAAAATTAGTGCTAAAACTCAAAGTTAAACTTGTGAAGATTAAAAAAGCAGTGAACAAGATATTTCTTCTGGATTCCACACTTTCACAATTCCAACATATGACGCTATAAAGCTATTTCAATTTCAGGAAATTATTAAAATAATCCCCACTAATAATATTAAACATGTACTGGTGAGTTTTTCATCATCGCCTGTACAAGTGTCCAACCCTTACGGGTCATCCTGTTACAGTATCAACAAAACGTCTAATGGATGTAAAGACATATAATATGTGTTGGCAACGGATCAGCAGCAGAGTTGCCAAGTTTATTTAACTAGCCTGGTTCTAATATTAGTCCATAATGGAGATATCACAGACATTATGACTCTGAGAACACGATATGTGTCCGGATCGTAAACAAGATTTAACGAGTTCAAGGAATTTTTTATTCCGGCGATGCACACACAGAATGACCGTATTAAATACATAGGCAAAGCGTTTTCTTTAAAAATACTTATAAATTTATTTTTATTTTACTGTAATATCTGCCACCGTTAACGGTCAATTTGGATGTAATTCACGAGATCTTGTCAACAATGCTTTTTCTTGAACACATAACACGAGTAGTTCGTAAAACTTCCGCTCACAATGAGTTGCGCAATTTTACAATACAACTTGTTTACTATATTTCTGAAAGTAAAACATTTTCCCTCAGTTTTTAAAAGAATCAGTATGGCTAAAAGAATTATTGTCTAAAATGTTAGGATTATAAACACAGATAGGACATAAGGCAGGGACTTAAAGTACAGAATATGTAGGGGATATTACGGCATCACGTGCACAAGTTGGCGTACCTGAAGTAAACCTACTCTCTACAGGAGTTGAAAAATTGTGAATACCCATTACAAATGAGGATAGTACATGTCATATTATAATACAACAGTATATTTATGAAACGTGCCTAGTATAAAAAAAACATAGGCCTACAATATTTTAAAAAAATACACACTTTAGACCATTCTGTAAAGGCGGTGCAAAATGTGACATATTTAAGGAGGGAAATGGTTTTAGAAAATAATTAAACCTTAATGCCAGAATTTGGAAATTCGACCCAAATCCTATCTAATTCACCTTACGCGTACTATGCCTTTAGGTTAGTTTCGCTTCCCTACATCCTATGAAGAAGTATCTCAACAAAAGACAGGAGAAAATAACAGGTAAAATGAATGTAAGGGAACACTAACTGGTTAATGTTGTACTTTTGGTGTAAAATGTTAGACAAAATTCAATATAAATTACAAATGAATGGAAACAAAATCGAAATGAAATAAAAATGACATTGTATTTTAAAACTATTCAACTCAACTTTATTTAATTCTTGAATTTTGTAACCCATTACGTTCAGTGATGTTAAAGTGAATAATTTATTTAATTTTTCTAAAAATTATTCCTGTGGTTTCAGTGCGATTAGAAAATGTTATTTAATTGCTTTATTATTACTTACGAAGGAAAAATAAAGGAAGTGAATATTAGGAATACAGGAAGGCAGTCATAAAATCCTTGGTCTTAGATATAAGGAAGGATCATGGAAAGCACGCATAGATATTTGCTTGATGGGAAATAACCCACTCTCTACGGGTCAAAAAGGAATAGAGATAAATGCACCTTTTTACCTTTGGGGTGTCATAGGTTTGAGTCCCCCCTTACGGTGAGGTCAGAAAAAAGGATTAGATACAAGATAAAAGGTCCTTCGACCTGTAAGAGACTTAGAAAAACCGGAAGCTATCATGGTAGGGAGCATCTTTTAAATCAAATTTTTTCAAATCTCAAAAACACTTTGTTGCCAATATATCACCCCAATGAATCGAATTTATTTATATGATCCCTAGCAGATATTCAAAGAAGATAGGTTCATCCCAAGTTGGGATAAAGGAAATTGGATAACAATCCCTCGTGTTGGGAAAGCGGAAATGCCTCTCGTACTCAGGGACTATAATCTAAAAGTTACATTTCACTGCATTAAATGCAAAAACAAAAGCAACAAAACATCCAGCACACAAAATGTAATACAGCCTGTTGGCTCGTGGCTGAACTTATGGCATTACCTGTTACCCAAATTAAAGTATAAGCGTGCGCGCGCGCGCACACACACACACACACACACACACACACAATCACACACACACACACACACACACACACACACACTTTAGTATGAAAAAATACTAAATAATTTTCCTTTCGTCAGCCGTCAGGTTGAGATCTATAAAAAAGGTTTTGCTATGTAAATTTCTTTTCCAACATATGTTCTCAACATTCTCGATTTAATATGTTTGGCATTTATCTGCAACTCCTTTCTAAGCACGTACGTCGTGTCTGTCCTAGTTATGTCGAATCTCATCCCATTTCCGTACCTGTGGAATTTGCAATCCGGTCCCACTTTCACCTGCTTCAATCCGCTTTTTTCAATTCCAGATAAAATATTCTGTTGTCTAACTTATATAGATTGGTGATTTAAATTAATTGGAAGCTAATATCAATTAAATAGAATAGATTAAATCCACACAATATAAATAAACCTAACTCAACCTAATTTGACTACCAATGTGCAAAGATTTAATGATGGTAATAAAGTTTATGGAGTCGCCTGGTTACGCCTCTGAACCTGTACACTCTGATTTGTCCTTTATGACTTGCTGTATAAATGTAATAAGTTATATTTGTTACTCAATTAAACGGGTTAGTTAAATAGGTTAGATTGTGTTAGTAAAGTCATTTTACGCTATGTGGGTTAGAATAGTTAATTAGATTGTATAATTTTTAAAGTTAGTTTGGTCATTTAATAATATTAAGTTAATTTAATGGGTTATGTTTAGTTTAAGTAAATATTTAACTATACATGAACTCACAATTAAAAACTCTTTATTGAAATACGCGTTTCTATGACTTATGTAACCATCATCAGAGATACTACTACACAATCAGAATTGCATCAAGAACATGATACATATGATGTATTTACATGACTTATTTTATGGGCTTCTTATCATCCTAGAATTCGGTAACATGGTAAATATTCGTTTCACATGAAAATTTCAAATTAATAAATTTCTTGAGCAACTGCGGACTAATTTAATGAACTAAATAAAAACCTACTAACCACAATATAATTTTTTTTTTTATTTTACTAAAATTACAGGTCACATTTTATAAGCTGGCACTTGGGCTCTGCTGGCCGTGACGACAGGCCAAGGACGAGGGGAGGGTGGAGGTGCGCGCAGGTCATTTTCAAAAACATCAACCCTTGGACTGGAAATGGATTAATTATTTAGTTACTAATTAATATATGTTAATGTATAGTATAAATAGCAACAAATGTAAATACGGCGTTTACGGAAGCGTGCTAATAGGATTGTCTATGAGTTGGGACGGATAGGCCGCGATTTATGACCCCAATGTGAGACGACAATGCCTGATGTTTTCTAGACGACGAACACACAATTTTTACGTAAGAGTTAAGTGCCACCTTATAAAATTTGATCTGTACTTTATGTACATTTCGAATACATGGTAATCATCTTCTGAAACAATAGAACCTACTTCTGAAGATGATTACCATGTAATCGAAATGTACATAAAGTAACTGTACTAAAAAAAAAGATTTTTATTTAATGTCTGTTAATAACTAATAATTTTTTTGTATAGGCTAATGACAGATCACAGACAATTTTGCATTTTTAAACACTCAATGTTTCGAATTTCTTTCCGAAATTCCTTTTCAAGAGCTCAATTTTAATTAAACAATTATAAAACATAATTTTCTATTTATAAAATACATAACATTATATAAATATTACAAAAATCAACAAATTATAAAACCCTTAATATATATCCATTTACAAGTCAAATTTTTTCTTATCACAATTTCTAACAAATATTTGAGTTGTAAATGGATATTTATTAAGAGTTTTATAGTTTGTAGATTTTCATTATGTTTTATATAGTGTTATGTATTTTATAAATAGTAAGTTATGTTTTATAATTGTTTAATTAAAATTGAGCTCTTGAAAATTTTTTAATTATTTTTTTATGTAGGCTAATGACAGATCACAGCAGTTTTGCTTTTTTAAAACACTCAACGTTTCGAATTTCTTTCCGAAATTCCTTTTCAAGAGCTGTGATCTGTCATTAACCTACATAAAAAAATAATTAAAAAATTTAAAAAAATTTAGTGTTCTTATTTACGTAGGTAAAAAGTCTCCTTCATAAATACACACCAATAACCAGGTTTGATCGTCATCTAAAACTGGCAATACTAGAATAACATTAAATAGAACACAGTCGGCTCACCGTTATATGCAAATATGGTTTTGCCGATCTGGCATTACATCGTAGATTAATGTCATCAACATTCAAGTATTGTGACAAGCCTACAGTGGCGATCTCTCGTAACGATTGAAGGGAACTACAAGCCCTCCGAATGGCATTACAATTAGTCACGTGTACAGTCCAAGTTTATTGCATTAACCAGTGGAGAGATTGCCTAGTGTATCCCGATCAAATGAAAAACTGAATAAATTCGGCTTTTCAATATTTGTTAGAATATTTTAAAAATCATAACGAAACATATTTAATAGTAGAATTAAAATTAGAAAAGAATTTTACCAATCCAGGTCGAAGTAGAGTAAAGCTTTTGATTTCATCCTACCATTTCTCAATTCACTTCATCACTGTGTAGGCACTAGTTCTTCCGACATATGTATATGATAACGTCCTCCACCTATTGGTTTTGTAATTCTAATTCGTCTAAAGATAAGAACACTATAAGTTAATTGTCGGCTTCTCAAGGGGCAGCTATTTGTTACTGTTCCGTCCCAACTGGATCCAAGTCCGAGTACTATTTCGTCTGATTCATCTTGAGTAATCATAATTCATATTCGCTTCTAAGTCTTCCCAGTGGATTCCTTGCTGGCTTTATCATGATTACCTAACCTTCTCCATTTCCCACTCTTGTCTCTCTTACTTCGAATGATCCAAACAGTCAGCGACTATATTTCAACGAAAGTAGCCAAATATCAACTCCATAAGGGTAAAGTTACTACCGTGTATACATAAATTTTGAAAGAATAATTTCGAACTCACTGTGAAAGTGTTCATGAGGAAAACCTCGTAGACATTTGAGTTTTAAGACTCCTGGATATAAAAATACAGAAATCTCTTTGTCCCTACAATAGTATACTGAGCTATTAGGGTAAGACAGGGCTCATTGCATAAATTAAACAATTTTTTTGCTTGATAAAATGATTCACATATTACTTATTTCAATTAATGTCATTATTTCTAATTAACATTCCTGCATTCTAAGTTATTAATGCTGTGATTTTAACAGATTTACTAGTTAAATAAGAATTACCAGCAAATTTTAAAAAATTATTTGTTTTTAACAACTTAAATTGGAAATAAAAGAATTTTTATTTATATCTTTCGGTTTATAAATCCATTATGCCACTAAGCACAATTGTACAATGCGTTTAAAAAGTGACTCCGCACGACTTGTTAGAGTAGCGATTTGGCGATATCGATTACATTACTCCCCTATATGAGTACTTGCCTGGTACAACAGACCTTGATGTAGTAGTCTACGTAACATGCTGGGTTGTATTAGCAGTTCATTTTTTGTGTCAATTAGAGTGAAAATGCTAACGATCGATTCGGAGAAATGCTAATAATAGAAGAGGAGAAATGCTGATAACAGAAGAGGAGAAATGCTGATAATAGAAGAGGAGAAATGCTGATAACAGAAGTGGAGAAATGCTGATAACGGAAGAGAAGAAATGCTAACAATCGATTTGGAGAAATGCTAATAATATAAGAGGAGAATTGCTGATAATAGAACAGGAGAAATGCTGATAACAGAAGAGGAGAAATGCTGATAATAAAAGAGGAG
This sequence comes from Prosapia bicincta, assembly GCA_036971475.1. Classification (NCBI taxonomy): domain Eukaryota; kingdom Metazoa; phylum Arthropoda; class Insecta; order Hemiptera; family Cercopidae; genus Prosapia; species Prosapia bicincta. The sequence continues at coordinate 270,041,057 of JBAIZL010000001.1, read as the reverse complement.
AAATGCTGATAATGGAAGAGAAGAAATGCTAACAATCGATTCGGAGAAATGCTGATAATAGAAGAGGAGAAATGCTGATAACAGAAGAGCAGAAATGCTGATAATAGAAGAGGAGAAATGCTGATAATAGAAGAGGATAAATGCTGATAATGGAAGAGAAGAAATGCTAACAATCGATTCGGAGAAATGCTAATAATAGAAGAGGATAAATGCTGATAATAGAAGAGGAGAAATGCTGATAATAGAAGAGGATAAATGCTGATAATAGAAGGAGAAATGCTGACAATAGAAGAGGAGAAATGCTGATAACAGAAGAGGAGAAATGCTGATAACAGAAGAGGAGAAATGCTGATAACAGAAGAGGAGAAATGCTGATAATGGAAGAAAAGAAATGCTAATAATATAAGAGGAGAAATGCTGATAAGAGAACAGGAGAAATGCTGGTAATAGAAGAGGATAAATGCAGATAATAGAAGAGGAGAAATGCTGATAATAGAAGAGGATAAATGCTGATAATAGAAGGAGAAATGCTGATAATAGAAGAGGAGAAATGCTGATAACAGAAGAGGAGAAGTGCTGATAATGGAAGAAAAGAAATGCTAACAATCGATTCGGAGAAATGCTAATAATATAAGAGGAGAAATGCTGATAATAGAAGAGGAGAAATGCTGATAATAGAAGAGGATAAATGCTGATAATAGAAGGAGAAATGATGATAATAGAAGAGGAGAAATGCTGATAACAGAAGAGGAGAAATGCTGATAATGGAAGAAAAGAAATGCTAACAATCGATTCGGAGAAATGCTAATAATATAAGAGGAGAAATGCTGATAATAGAACAGGAGAAATGCTGATAACAGAAGAGGAGAAATGCTGATAACACAAGAGGAGAAATGCTGATAATAGAAGAGGAGAAATGCTGATAATAGAAGAGGAGAAATGATGATAATAGAAGAGGAGAAATGCTAATAACAAAAGAGGAGAAATGCTAATATTGGAAGAGGAGCAATGCTGATAATAGAACAGGAGAAATGCTGATAACAGAAGAGGAGAAATGCTGATAAGAGAAGAGGAGAAATGCTGATAATAAAAGAGGAGAAATGCTGACAAAAGACGAGGAGAGATGCTGATAATAGAAGAGGAGGAATGCTGATAATAGAAGAGCAGAAATGGTGATAATAGAAGAGGAGAAATGCTGATAATAAAAAGAGGAGAAATGCTGACAAAAGACGAGGAGAGATGCTGATAATAGAAGAGGAGGAATGCTGATAATAGAAGAGCAGAAATGGTGATAATAAAAGAGGAGAAATGCTGACAAAAGACGAGGAGAGATGCTGATAATAGAAGAGGAGGAATGCTGATAATAGAAGAGCAGAAATGCTGATAACAGAAGAGGAGAAATGCTGATAAGAGAAGAGGAGAAATGCTGATAATAAAAGAGGAGAAATGCTGACAAAAGACGAGGAGAGATGCTGATAATAGAAGAGGAGGAATGCTGATAATAGAAGAGCAGAAATGCTGATAACAGAAGAGGAGAAATGCTGATAAGAGAAGAGGAGAAATGCTGATAATAAAAGAGGAGAAATGCTGACAAAAGACGAGGAGAGATGCTGATAATAGAAGAGGAGGAATGCTGATAATAGAAGAGCAGAAATGCTGATAACAGAAGAGGAGAAATGCTGATAAGAGAAGAGGAGAAATGCTGATAATAAAAGAGGAGAAATGCTGACAAAAGACGAGGAGAGATGCTGATAATAGAAGAGGAGGAATGCTGATAATAGAAGAGCAGAAATGGTGATAATAGAAGGAGGAATGCTGATAATAGAAGAGCAGAAATGGTGATAATAGAAGAGGAGAAATGCTTACAATGTATCGTTTTAGTGGAGTGTAGTTGGAGGGTAGTTTTCAATGCATTTCATATTACAAGGTGAGGGGCAGATGAAGGCATGTGAAACCCTGGTATCGGAAGATAGAACGTAATTTATACGTGATCCAATAATTTAATCTGAAAAATGAAGAACAATTTTCTGTCCAAATGGTGAAGAGAAATGTTTCTAAGGATATCTATTTATTTACGTTATTGCAATTTCCTTTTGTAACGAATTACTTTACAAGACAATGCCAACGGGATTCGCACTATAAAAAGGTGTATAGATTAAATATCTAAACCTCTGAATCGGAAATGTTCCTTCCAATCGAAATGGCCTAACACTCTTGCTTTACCTACGCGCCACTAACAACGCATCCATCAGCTGCCCACATTGGACCATTATTGTTCCTATAACGTGCCTCGTATATCTACTGCTCCGTGCCGTACTACCTCCTGCACACTCACAAGGAAGCGACCGTCTTACACTTCAATAAGACGGCGCCATCTTGGTATAAAGGTCACGTGACAATAGCTCTGTTCTTTATTCAATTTGCTATTGTATAAAACCGGACAATAAATTAATTGCGGCGACACTTTGCGCGGTAAAGTGAGGTTTTGTTGGGTCTGCTTCACGATTGTGTTGGAAAGCGTTCAATTTGTCGTGTCCACCCGACAGTTTATGTGAACGCTTAAGCCGATGCGTTCACACTGAGGCTTATAGACACAGCCTGTACGGGCAGGTTATGTTACTTTCGGTTGCCATGACGACGCAACATATTTTGGTAAAACGCGTGTAAAGAACATCAGTATTAATATGCAATAGACAATATACAACAAGACATTATAAGAAGAGTAATGAAATAATAACTAATATTACAGAGTTATTAATATTATGGAGAATTAATATTATTTCCTAAGCGTTTATTTTCCTTACTTTTGTAATACTTATCAATGTATTGCTGGAAGATCGGGAAGGATTGGTCGCCGCTTTTAGTAGTCAAACAGATGTAGGTTTAATTTTATGTTGTTTCATATGTAATTGTTGACCGTCGCACTAAGGCTTAGGAATAGTTTGGTATGACACAGAATACTTTAATATTTGATATAAATAAAGCATTTATAAGTGAGAAAGTATTTCTGGCAGAAAATTCTCAATAGTTAATTTTTAAATACTAATACTACATAATATTGTTTAATATTAATGAAAATAAAAACAAATATATCATTAAAAATCTAAAGTTGGTGGACAACAAAATAGAAGAGATAATGGAGAAATTAAGAAAAGAGAAATCGGCAAAGAGCGAGTAGAATAGAAAACGGCGATGACAGAAATAGAGAAGTTTCAATGACGGAAAGATAGAGAAATTCTATTTAAAAATACAAGTATAAGACAGAAATCAAAATACCGATAAAGTAAATAAACAAGAAAATTTTAAAAATAGAGTAAAGAAAGGAAATTGAGGAAGTGAAAAAACCGAGAACTAAATAGTAGGAAAACCTTAATGAAGACTTGAATCGATCTTTTTTAAATACAAATTTACAACAGAAATGAAGATAATAATAATTAGATTAATGGAAATCTAAAGATTAAAGGGAGATAAAAACAAAGGAGAAATCGATGATGACGCCACGAGCCAGAGAATTAATCTTAAAATGCAAATAGTAAACAGAAATAAAAATACTAATAAGTATAAAAACAAAGGTCTAAAGATGAAAAATTCTACGAGGAGAAGATATCAGTAGGAAAACGGTGAAGCCGACATTCAACGTCAGAGAAGATGTCGACTACAGAACAGGAGCCTTGATTAGACCGTCTGACTTACTTGCCGCCCCTTAAATGGAAACGGAAGTCGCAATACTCCAATTAGAACTTTGCAAATCGTAGCACGAATACCAACATAATCAAGTCAATTAAAATGCGGAAGCTTCAAGATACTTGAATGTATTTAGTATTATTAATGTAAGATGTCTTGCTATTTCTTATTTATAGTTATATTTGTTTGCTGTTGTAACCAGATCAAATAGTAAGAAAAAGTCAATGTGAGTCAGGTTATTGTAGGGACAGAACGTATTATACTATTTATAAGCATGTACACATATTTTTAAGTCTACCGCTTCACAACAGACCCGACACTGTGCAACTTCCTTTTAATATGCACTACTTTATTCTTACAAAATTTTAATTTGTAGTTCGATTCATTCACGTAGCCAGAAGACAACTTTTTCACAAGGGTTAAGAGAAAGTATACTTCAGGAAAAATACCGACACCTGATTCCTAGTTACCCTATTATTTTATTTTACTAATTCCTAGTACAGGGTACAAGAACTCTCTCTCTCTCTCTCTCTCTAAGGTTTGGAGACCGCCAGCACAACATAAGTACAATGCTGTTGAAACATGTAAAGCTTTCCTTCAAATTTTATATGGAAAAGTCTTACTGAAAACAATAGCAATTGACAAATTTTCAATCAATATGCGCGTCCAGCATTCACATAATTATCAATACACCTAAATGTTTTTTTGTTTGCTAAAATAGTATTTCCCGCTGAACTCGGCTTTTTTCTGCGGTCAGGCTTCACCATTCCGTATGATCTGTATATTTAGTACATTTCAAACTACTTATAGCTTTCTAGTTAGCATACTATTATTTCGTCTATTGTTATTTATTTACATAATAATTTAATTAATTGAAATATTATTATTTTTTAATTCCTCCTGTTAGATTACACGCTCCTTACATATATCTTTTCCAAGTATTCAAACGTTATTAAAATACTTTTCATCAATCCAATCAAGTTCTAATACATTTTTTTAAATTGTAGTGGATGGTACCTCTTGATATTAATAGGTTTTTTCAAATATTAATTCATTAATTAAATTTAATCAATAATTTTAGTTTTATGTGGGAGACAAACTTTTCACAATAGGGGTAAGGTAGGCAATATAGTTATTTCGTCCCATTTGGTTTACAATAAGTGATAACATATGATTTAATAAAACTGCTGATTTTATGTTACAGGTTATGTGATCGAACAGCTGTTTTAACGCATAGGTTGTTATGTTACTTTACTTATATTATTGTAATTATTTAATCAAAAGTATCTCAAAATTTTTCTTTACTGGTCTAAGTAGGAATTGATTTTTAAAAATTTGTTGTTTATATAACTTGTTAAATTTAAGTTGTCAATTTTGGGGTTCCCTTTCATCGCACAGTGTTCATCCAGAGTATTTAACAACTTTAATACAAATCTCAAACAAAGCGTTCCGTCAGCAGTAACGGGTTGCAAGGGACATTTATACGTGCACACTCTGTATACAATGTAAATGCAATAAGTCGAAGCGATGACAAGAGCGCCCTATAACAATAAGGCATTAATTATTCATTCCGCACAGATACATTATGTATCATGTATATATCAGCGGCGTCCAATCGATTATATTGATCTAATAAACTGTAACGCGATTAATCGCATAAACGAACGCATCAGCATGCATATTGGGCACGACTTCCTTCATACGGAGAAAGTTGTACGCCTGGATAGCGACTATTTTATGACTTTAATATTTCTGCGGGCGTACCTACATCGTCAACATTACGACGGCGACTGAAACATAGGTTCTGGAATTTCCTTCAATGTGACGTCATATTTTATCAGAGCTTTTAGCTTCTCGTGGGTACAAATTCTGTTAAAATAATCTTAAACTTATAAAACCTTAATATTAAGTTTCAACATCTTTAATGGACTAAATGGATTCATTTGGGCTTCAAAACCTTCAAAATATCCTTTACTACTAACTAATCTGTAACCCAGTTTTAGAAGCGCTCCAGAGGACCAGGTGACCCTCGCACACACACTCGCGACTACCTGCCATCGATGAGTCACTTACCAGGTCTTGGTCTAAAAAACTATTTTTTTAAACTGTAACAATTATTTTTATTGACATTTTTGGATTGTACATTTATATATTGAAAAATGAGCCCAACTCGACGTCATTATATGTTACTCCTAAAGAAAATATAAGTTATTAAATATCGACATGAAAATAAAAAACTAGAAAATTTAAACTAATTTACAACTTCGTAGAGATAAATTAACAAAATATAAGACCAAATGTACATAACAGAAAACTTTAATTTATGTGAAGATTAATAATTTTCAATATACTGTATATTAATTTTGGATCAAATTTTGAACCTAACTTATCCGCAACGTTAATAGTTTATCCACGTCACAATAAATAATTTGTGTTCACAGCTTGTTTCAATGAGAAAGCCACCGTCATCAGTGAGAATAAGTACAAAGAATTCTACTTTATTACTCCAAGATACACTTTGATAACGACGACATTGTCAATGAAACACAAAAAAACAAATGAATTATTGATTATGAGCTGGTGTTCGTTATTATTTCATTTTTTATTGTACACAATAATGTTCACTTACAATCATTAAATTAATGTTGTCATATTTAATGTTCACCTAAAATATGAGTTTTTATTAAGGATAACGCTTAAAACAACATTGCAAAGAACTAAGGGTTGTTCCGAGAAAGTAAAGGCTATATTAAACTCACCGGTTACAAGATATTTTTTTTTTAAATAACGCAAGAAAACATCTACTGTATTTTCATTTTTCAATCTCTCCCCAAAATTACAAATAATTATGTTTTAAAGAGACGTTACTTCGAATTTTGTTATTTCCCCTCATTTATTATTGCTGTAGGATTTTATTAGGACAGGACACTCCTGATGAATCGAGGGTGCTTTATTGGATTTTAAAAACATTCAAAGGTACAATTTGGAATAATAGCAGACTGTAAACACACAAGACTCCTTTATCACGACAAAGTTTCTACCACTAAATTCATCCTCCACAGTGGCGGACTTCAGCTTGCTTGCAAGCGCCGAGTACATGTGACAGCGCCGGGTCGAGCCACGCTGTATATTTAGAGGCATTGCACAACGCTGAACGCATAATCGAACTCAGCTGGACTGTCTCCAAATTTTATTGGTTTTGTAACTCTCAGCCCTAATCATAAATCGAGAGTTCTAAATATATATATTTATCCATCGCCGTTGTGAGCGATGAATCGATCTTGTGGCCAGTTTAAGATATAAACGTCGTGTATGTAAATAAATAGAAATCTGCATTTGACTAACATCTCTCTGTTTTTTTTAAAAGTTATATGACAGGGTAGCAAAGAAGTTTTAAAAGGCAATTGTTTAATTTAATCGCGCGCGTTTCTTACACCGGATGTCTTTATTACTCTTCGTTAACGTTTTCATAAGAATATCTGTTTTTATAATTTATAGGGTACCAGAAGACAAACTTTATGTAAGCTCCTAGTCTTAGTACGATTTACATTTTTCTACTAATCTTTGTACCATGGGATCATTATGCTCTTTTACTGGCCTCACCTAATTACATTATTCTTTATACAAGGGGATGTAAAGGGTAGACACCTTTTATGACCCCGGTAGGCCTATATAGCGAACTCCGTACTTGCCCTTGGGAGATTTCTCGTGTACTACCACTTCTTAAAACATGGTATATATTCAAAATATTCTATACACCAACAGCTTCTGCATCCGTTATGTCTACACATATTTCAAGATTATAATTTCCTACCGAAGCTAAACTATCATCAAATTTATATATTATTGACCTTCCCATGCAAATCACTGTTTTGATAGCCCTTATAATATTAGTAGGAAAGTTTTTATACTGATCCTATACCTCCCATCTCGCCTACTGCGATCCCTCAAGGCCAAGTGCATGGTTACGAGGTCCGCACTATACAGTGCGTGAGGTTTAATCGTGCCTCTGACCTTGAGATCGCTAGGGTGAACTGAGCTGAAGTGCGAGGTCAAAATACAACACTTCAGAAAACATCAGTGTCATGTTTAAAGTGTAAACAGCTCTTATTAACTAAATGATAATACTGTAATAGTTTGATGTAGACATGTTCTTTAAATGTGTTGCTCTGCTTCTGCAAAAAAAAGAGACGCGATTACGAAAGAGACGATATATGTATTGTATAATGTTTTCAGTTCGGCTAGTAGTCAAATGCTAGAGTAGAATTAGGGAGACAGTTAAACCTCACTGTACTTCAAGTACGCTACGTTGCACACAATATCTACACTATATTCTCTACCCGGAATTTTATATCCTTATCTTTAGGCTACCTAAATTCTCGAACTTTTCCTATCCTTCGAGGGCCATAATAGTCTACTACAGTACTGACTGATTTCTTAGAACTACAAAAACACATTTAATCTTCATCAATTCCACCTATAGGAATGTCTGTTGTACTGTCTTTCATACATGAGGCAGACCTTATTATCTATAGCGCACGCACAGAAGTGTCTACCAGTTGCACCCACTCGTAGGAAGATAGAGGAAGGAGACAACCCGAAAGTAAGGGGAATAATGGGATCCTGAAATCATGGGAAAATTATAACAAGCGGGCAGGAGCCGTAACATATCGAAAACTAGTAATAAAAATCTCGAAAACAAATACGAAAATTAAATCGGAACTAATACAAACATTTCTGAAATCCAATATAAACAAGAAAATATAATTACAATAACATTATTGGCAATATAACCAATACCACAAAAATAACTAATATTACCTAAGATTAAATCCTCTGGAAGAAGGTTTTAGAAGAAGAAAACGTAAAACAAATTGCAAAATCTGCGTTCTTCATTGCCTACTAAAACTCTTTACTATCTAACCAGTGCGCTGCTCCGTACCAAATTTATCTAGAATATATTTAGGCATTTTAAACATGTTATTTATAACTCCTAAGAGGACAATATACAATCGAGTTATCAAACTTTCGTTTAAGGTAATATCTGAACAGGCTTTTGGTGTGAACGTAACGTTTAAGGCATAACTCAACTCGGAGCACTACCGCAGTACGTTGAACACAACACGGTCTTGTCTCGCCAGGCAATAACTCTCATTCTTACAAGTCTCTACCGGATGTTTGTACTCGTATGTAACAATTGTTTCTAATTAATCTCGTAATGTGGGCAGTAGAAGATCGAACTGCCTCGGGTTAACACACACTATTAGAGCAACCTGGGTTTTATATCCGGTTATGGACAGGTTTGTGAATCGAAATGACAACTAGCACTTCACTTGATTGCGAACATTTCCAGCAGAGATGCCGGTGGAGTTGATTGGTTTAGAAACGTTTTTACATTACGAACAACAACGGTGCTGCATTCAGAATGAATTTTCCTTCTTATCTGTATCACGTTGATTCCACAACGTGTTTAACTTTATTCCATCCACAATCACGTAAACGAATACTTTTAAAATACTTTTAATTAAAGTTTAATTTAACTTTAAAAATTATTAAAATATGAAAATAAACGAATAAAATTACACTTTTGTAGTTTTGAGTACCTTTAATTTTTTAAAGATTTTTGTTTATTTATTAATACTGTAAATAAAACTTTTAGTTCTTAATTACTCTACAAGTAAACGGTTTATATGTAGCGTTTAGTCTTATTAATAAATCATCTCGTAAGGTGAAACAAATTATTTTGAAAGTTATCAAATGTTTAAATAATCATATGATATTTTACATTTATAATACGCGTGTAGAATCCTAGTATGTTGAGCAGAGTAATTTGTAGTTGGAGATCTACACAATAAAGTACATGTGTTTTCTAAAATTTCATTCGTTAAGGTCTCTCGGTAATTGAATTACTGGGATATCTAAAAGGCGGCGATGGTGGTGGTGCTTGTGTGTGAATGTGAGTGTGTGAGCGCGCTCGTGTGTGTGTGTGTGAGAGAGAGAGAGAGAGATAGGCAAGTAGATAGATAGATAGAAAGAAAAATGGAAATAAACAAAGATATATATATATATATATATATATATATATATATATATATATATATATATATATATATATATAGAGAGAGAGAGAGAGAGAGAGAGAGAGAGAGAGAGATAGGCAAGTAGACAGATAGATAGATAGAAAAATGGAAATAAAGAAAGAGAAAGCTAGGTAGGTAGGTAGGTAGGTAAGTAGATAGATTGATAGATAGATAGATTAGATAGATAGATAGATAGATAGATAGATAGATAGATAGATAGATAGATAGATAGAGATAGATAGATAGATAGATAGAGAGAGAGAGAGAGAGAGAGAGAGAGAGAGAGAGAGAGAGAGAGAGGGAGAGAGAGAAATTCTCTAGACTGATGATATCCTATCAGACAATATAAAGAGTAGAGGAATTTGATTACAGCCTTATATAAGATCTTCAGGTTCGAAATTCCTTTTATCCAGGAGGAAAAACCTTACACCCTATCTCTACCTGTTACTACAGATCTTAATGCATCTCACTCTGACACTAGAGATAAGAGATACAAATACTAGTCTACATTACCTAAATATAAACCACTGTCTGCATTCGTTCCTTATAAGCATTACTGTTATTATAGTTTTGGGACAAAGAAACTTTTTATTTTCACCGACATTTCCAGCTTCCTTTACTTTCAAAAACAAAACGCAGTGGGAGATTTCTTTTACTTCTTGGTTTACAACTGGTCCAATTATACTAAAACAACTTCTTTTATGAAATTCAGTTTCATTAGACTAATTTTACACTACTTAACTAAGTGAAGTTAGCTTCGAAAAAGGAACGATCGTTTTAAAACGCGTCAGCAAGTAAGCAATTACGTATTCACTTAGTTAAGTAGTGTAAAATTAGTTTAATTAGTGAATACAAGATGATTACATCAAGAAACTTCAGTTTCATTAGATTATTTACAGCACCGTGCAAAATTTGTCAAGAGATCAAAGTCCTTGTAGCAACAATAAGATCTACACGAAACGCCAACCATCCCTCTTTTCTCTTTCTGATATTAACTATAAGATAATACTAAATCATCACCAGTCCCTTGAAAACTTTCTGTAGTATCCATTACACAATATCATCCCAAGAAATCATTCTTGTTTAAAATAGAAAAAAATATAATTCTATCTTATAAGTGATAGTAATAGCTACGGGATGTGATTTCACTTGATGCAAAGAATTAAGAAGAAAATCAGCTAAGCTAGTTCTGTAATATAACTAATACTTCATACTCATTTCCCTTTAGGCGGGGAGAAAATTTCAAGCACATTGTATTTACTGTACTCATTCTACACTATTCCCGTTAAAGTCTCCATTTAAGTTTATTTTTTACACAACTACAATGTCTTATTGTTTCTTCTAGCTGAAGTCTGAAGTTTGTAACACGCGTATTATATTCACCGTATGCCGTTAAAGTCTCCCGTTCGTTGTGTAAGCTCATTACATTAAGTAGGCGAATGTATTCATTGCCGGCATTAAAACCATTTACTCCTGTAGTTTAGGATTGTTGTTAAACAAGAAACGTGAGTGTACTTTGAATTGCCGAATGAAAGCGATCCGGTTTGAAGGTTATAAATGCCGTTGCAGGTACCCGTTCTCACGACGTTGCTCTGTCACTCATCACGGAGGCGACATATTGCTTTGGTTATGTAACCTCAAAGTCTCTACAATTTGCAAAGGTTATGTCGCGACGCAAGGACACAACGTGGGGCATCTGTTTGGAATACGTAAACAGTTATATCTTACTGTACGCCAGGTCTGTGTTTATCAATGACTGTATGTTACTGAAATTTAAACTGTAAACTAGACAAAGAGCTGTAGAGGGATGTAATAATTAAATATTATTAGTAATATCTAATATAAATTAGAAACACGTTTGGGTAAATTTAGCTTATCATCAAAAATGTTTAAAGCTTTTTTTTATAGAACTATCTCTTGAGTTTTTATGTATTTTAAATATACAAGGTTTTAGTTGAAATCGATTGAAAACTTTTAATAAGAGAATTGAGAGAATAACAATGAAATATGTAAGAATACTTTTTGTTGTAGATGACAACGAAAGTTCTGTAATGCAAATAAATAAGAAAAAATATTATTTCCATGAGAAAATATTATATCTGAATGACACTAGCTTAATCCGCTAATAAAGAGTGTGCACCTGTGTAACAACAGTCCCGGGGTTGTTTCCCTTACATCGTCAACGGTTTATTATTTCATGCAAAAAGAGAAAGAATTTTAGAAGTTTAAAATTAAATTTTCCGGAGCCAATAAAGTCTAGTTAATGTAACGCAAATAAGGTGTTTAAATTATTATTATCATCTTTTTTTAGTTTGAGCTAGGAACTATATAAAATGGTGAATGCATTTTTCCCCTTAAGTAGCAGTCGGTGTTCATCAGGACTTTCCATGTATTGGTGTATAATTACTTAAAGGAATAGAGGTATTTTTCAATTCCTTCTATTAGTTCACACTTTCTCTAAATATATATTTTGTTCATATTTGCAATCGTTTATAAAATACTTTTTATTCATTTACTCAATTTGAAATACATTTGTTTAAACTCGTAGTGGATGACACTTGATTTACAATATAGGTTTTTCAAATAACAGTTTATTAATTTAATTAAATTAATTAATTAAATTAAATTAATTAATTTTTATCATTAATTTCGCTTTCTATTTTGCTACTTGATATTGTGTTATTTCATAACATTATATTATTTCATATATATATATATGTGTGTGTGTGTGTGTGTGTGTGTGTGTGTGTGTGTGTGTGTGTGTGTGTGTGTATAATTGTAATTATTTAATAAAAAGTAACAAAAATAAAATTTTTCTTTGTTGATCTAACTAGGAATTGACTGGAATTTTTTTTATGTTACTTGTTTCTTTAAAAACCTTTGGAAATGTTGAAATAACAATTTTATTTTAGTTAAAAGTTAATTATCATTATAACTATAGGATAGGGATGGACTGTGAATATAGGTAAGTGTGGTACAGCATCAGAAAATCACGTGGTAGAGGTTGTATAAGCAGGGCCACGTGTGTAAGGTCGCGTTTATGGAGTAGATCTACTCTCTACCAAGATCATAAGGAAGTGCGTCTTATCTGTTGATACGCCCTATAAGGAGACAGGTACGGGATGATGTGAACTAGTTTAGACATAATCGCCCACCCCTGGAAATATAGAAATGGTATGGTATGTTTGGTAGGGTTACTCATCTGAAGTAGATCCTCTGTAGCGGAGTGGCAACCAGTTACCCAAGAAAATACTTTGAAATGCATAGCGTATCGTCGTGTAATACCAATAAAGGAAAACGAAAATGCACTTAGCACATTCAAATATTTATTTTGTCTTCAGATGTTTATACAGTTTAATTTTAGATGTTTACACAGCTGTAAATAAAATTCTGTTTATGTACTTTCATAAGTCTGTATTTAAATATACATATCATTAACAGAAGAAAATATATACAGAGATATTTTCTGTTATGTGTGTTTTAGTTATAAAAGTTTTGATGGTGGTAAATATATTTTACGCTATTGGTTGATTGCTAATGAATTGTTTATACTATAAGAACAAATACGGGTGTAATAAGCAAAACCGGTGTTATTCGTTTGGACATTGTTTTTAGCATTGTGTACTGTATTACTGTTACTGGAATAGTAATTAAAATAGTTCTTTATAATTTAATTTTAAATTTATTTTTATTTGAAGGAGTTGGTTAGTTGTTTTTAATTTTTACACTTTAAAAATGTTAATGAAAATGGCCAACGTGTATTAGAAAAAAAAGAAAATGTATTAGTTTATATTAAAATTGTTCAAATTTATGTTTGTTATTCAATTTCTACTATTTGTTCACACTCTCAGTATATATGTATATTTTTTCACTCGTATATCTTCAATCGTTCATAAAATATTTTTATTCATCCACTTATGTTCAAATAAATTTATCTAAAGTTGTAGAGGATGACAATTGATGTTAATACAGTTTTTTAAATAATATTAATTAAGTAATTTAATTTAAATAATTAATTTCACTCTCTCTTTTGCCACTTAGCTTTTTAAATTATAACACGTATATATATATATATATATATATATATATATATATATATATATACAATTGTACTAATTGTAAATATGCAATAAAATGTTACTGAAATAAAATTTTTCCGACCTAAGTAGGAATTGCCATTAAATTTGTTTTATATTAGACATACTTGTTTGAAGAACAGTGAAACTACGTCAACACTATTGAATTGTTACAGTTTTTTATTATTTGAGTCTCCTTAATTAATTAAAATATTAAATAATCTTTAATTAATTTATATATTCTGCATAATGCAAAATCAAATGTAAAGTAATATGTGTTTAGAGTCTAGTTGTCTAGGTCATGGTCAGCAATAAAGTATTCCTTTTCGTATGGGAGATTTGTCTGGAATATTTGTGAGTCACAGATTCAAAGTAAACTGTGAAGAATACAAAGAGGTTATTTGTACTGGGACAATCTGTTGCTGAACAAGCAAATGGGAACATCACACACCACCACCGCTTTCCTCGGAAAGGAAGGCATTCCCAACTCAAAACCTGATTCCGTTCGTGATTATAACTTGCATATATTAATACTAAATTCGTATGACGTATTTCCTGCAGCGACTGTACAGACGCTTGGAAAGTTCTGTACAAGGTGAGTGTGCATAATGAACTCCGATGTACCGAGGGTAGTAAACGCGTCGCGGTAGTGCACGGCTGCGGGAAAGTCGGTGCATTTTCTAAACCCATAAAACACAAGCTCGCTATTAATGGACCTGCTAACAAATGCTGCAAGATTTATTATTTTGTAATTATGTGTTTAATGAGAACCACTATGAGTATAGTCTGCAGTCTGCATGAATATCGCGTCATAATAAACTGTCAGAAGTACAGTAAATTTATAGGTATTGTTAGAAAATTCTATCTTCTTAATATGCACGCCGACCTTAAAGCGCAAAGGACTATGTATTTGTTACATTTGTAGGGCTATGTAGCCATTATAATATAGCCCTGCAGATAGTGCCTTATGAACCAAATGCATTGAAATTTACCTAGATATTCACAAAGTAACTGAATTGGGATGTTCACACCGAGCGTTCAAGTCTTTTTAATACGTTCGAACGGACTTATCAACCAGCGTTAAATTATTTGTTTTATTTTAGGTTTATGTAGTCATTTTAATATAGCCCTGCAGATAGTGCCTTATGAACCAAACGCATTGAAATTTACCGAGATACTCACGAAGTAACTGAATTGGAGTGTTAAAGTCTTTTTAATATGTTCAGGTGAATTTGTCCCCTAGCATTAAAGTATTTTTTTAAAAGAACATATTTTATATGACGATTAAATAGTTCACCTCTAACACGGTTGGTTTTGAGTAGACTGGAGCAGTTTTTTAGTTGTAAAGTTCATCCGATATGGGTCCTACATTTAATATGTGGAATTATTTCGTCATTTCAATAAAGCCAATCGTAATAAAAAGCGGAAAATTTCAGGGTGGAAAACTTTGGTGTTGAAACATCCGTAATCACTAATGAAAATAAGTGTTTTGATGATAGAACAATGTGTATTTAACAGTTTTTCCATTAGGATTTTTTTTCCAAAACCATGAGGCATCTGCAAGCCTTCGGAAAACTCTAACAATTAGACAAGAAGCGCATTAAAAAAATTAAATAAATCCTAGGAATATAAAAAACCAGCACTGTAACAGATAGTATTAATGATTTTTTTAAATATCTCGTACGAACTCTATCACATTATATTTCAAACAAATTAGTACTTCTTAATCAATTAATCGTTTAATTATTTTGTATAAAACTAACTGAATTATGTATCTTAATAATCATTTACACAAAAAAATTCATTCATGAGAATCGATTTAAAAAAATATTTCAGTGTTGTCAGATGCTCAGGGCATAGGATTAGTGAACGTCTCTTGCTAACCATTAAAATCCATAGCACAGACCAACGATACCTCTTTTGTACCAATGAATCTGTGGTTTTCCAAGTAATGCAGTGATATTCGAAGCAATTCATTAACAATATGAATTAAGCGCTCTCCAGTCCTCTCGCACAGGGCAATGGGCGCTATCTAGCATTGCCGGTTCATCACAATGCCTACGGCATACACACGCAAGCCGTCCGCCCAGTACAAACTGTTACAAACAAAATATCTATGCTTATTCATTGTCCAACTATCGAAGGCGGCTAAAAGATTATGAGACCATTTTCTCGAGCGCTAACAATGGACGGACAGTGTAACAATAGATTGGAACCGACTCTCTACCTGTCGAATTGACCGAATAAATAGAGTTCCTTGAGATAAATATACATTTAATGCTATAATGAACCTGACGTCCTGTATGTAGTAATAAACAATCAAAGCTCTGGCACAAGGTAGTATTGGAATATTTAATTAAATATTCCTGTCAGCATTTCAACCTTCTTACGGTTATTGTCAACACTAAAACATAGCAACAAAAAATTGCAGCTATCGGTGAACCAAAAACGTCATCGAAACTAGTGGTGATCGTAATTTTACGACATTTAAACGTAATCGATTCGCCACTAATAGTGGACAACAAACCCCACGAGTTTAAATGACGTCCGTCATTAAACAATTGTGCCCAAATAGCACCGAATCACACCAGAGCGTACACGCCTCTTCCTTTATAAAGCGGTCCGTGTTTATGTGACCATTTCGCGAAGCTATTGTATTGGCTAAACGTATTAAAGCGCCCGCATTGTTCCTCCATCGCCTTAAATACAAATCGATAAACTCATTGTTATAAATATACCGCCCATATACGCAAACCACAGCGTATATACAAGTAAAACTGCAGGCGAGCCTCTTTATATTGCCTACTTATAGGATGTCCTGATCCCACTCTCAATAAAATCTTTAGTCCTTCTATTAGCTTACACTCTCCTGATATATCTTGCACAAAATTTTCAATTCTTAATAAAATACGTTTTTATTCATCCAATCAAGTTTAAATACATTTATTTTAATCCTGTAGTGGATGACAATTGGTGTTAATACAGTTTTTTCAAATATTTATTCATTAATTAAATTTAAAAACTTGATGGTCAAGAACTTTGGGACTGAGCCAACTTTTTACAAAGCTAGAAATCAATCATTTAATGATGTATATGAAATTACAAGAGAAACGTTCCTTGCAATAGTGAGGACGGTGAATACAATGAGAAGTTATAGCCTACCTCAGCTACATAAAACAGAAAGCGAATAAATAGTAACAAACAAAAATAATAGTCCAACACAATATACTGTATAGAGAAGAAAAGGGAAAATTCCAAAGAAATTCGCTTTCTATTTTGTCACTCAGCATTGTGATTCTGTCGTATGTTTATAGATATTTATAATTACAATAATTATAAAAAAGGAACTAAAACACAATTTCTCTAATTCGACCTCTGTAGGAATTTCTACCGACGAATTCAATTGACTTTAAAACTTTTGTATGTTACTTGTTCACCCTCTAAGCCGATAAAATTAAACTGTTTCCGAATATTTTAAATGTTACACAAATATTTATACAATATTTCGATAACGGGATTAAATTTTTGAAAGTGACAATCGAGACGGAAATAGAACGTATTTTATATTCAAATGAGTCTTTCTACTACTACAATTATCTACTAATTATGCTCGTGATTTTCTAGTTTTTTAGGCGTTAACGTCTTTAAGAGTGCTTAGTACTTATTTGGTGAGAATAAAACATCAAGCATATGACGTTAGATTTCCGAAGATAAACGAATTCTTCACTTGGAGGCCATTTCGAGGTTATGTTTAAATAATTTTTATTGCCGTTTCCGGTAAAATTCGTTATGGAATATATGATTAAATTAAGCGATAACGTGATATTTCTTATAACGGCTGTTTTAATTATTCATAGGTTATGTTTCTTTCTGTATTAAAGTGTAGGGTAAGATAAAATATAGAGATTTACGTGAGGGAAATTATATTATTGTACCTATTGTAGTTGTTTTGTAAATTACCTCTGTGGATGATTGCTATGCAATTGAAAAGTACATAAGGTCTTAAACGAGGGAAAATGTTTTTTTGTGGTATAGAGGTTATATTTATTTAAATTAAACATTACGCCACAGTTGATTCATACGGTTATAATGAATTAATATTTGAAAACACTATATTAAGATCTAGTTTCATCCACTGCAAGTTTTAAAAAACCTATTTAAACTTGAGTGTAAGAATAAAAACGTATTTGATTAACGATTGGAAATTTGAACAAGCTATATAAAGGTGAGTGTGAAGAAATAGAGGAATGGAATAACGTTATGTTTCGTTATGCTTTGAGTGAGTTTAATGCCTTTTCTATAGGGAAATGGAATAACGTTATGTTTCGTTATGCTTTGAGTGAGTTTAATGCCTTTTCTATAGGGAAGTGGAATAACGTTATGTTTCGTTATCCTTTGAGCGAGTTTAATGCTTTTTCTATAGGGAAGTGGAATAACGTTATATTTCGATATGCTTTGAGTGAGTTTAATGCCTTTTCTATAGGGAAGTGGAATAACGTTATGTTTCGTTATCCTTTGAGCGAGTTTAATGCTTTTTCTATAGGGAAGTGGAATAACGTTATGCTTTGAGCGAGTTTAATGCCTTTTCTATAAGGAATTGGAATACACATTCAATATCTAAAGAGCAATGAAGTAAAGAATTTTATAATTTTTTATTGCGTTCTTATTGACTTTAATTACTTTTAACCTTATTTCTTGCCATGGGAAGTTTATAATTTGTCGATCCTTGCCCAACACAAACCTATAACTTTAAATTAATTATTGTTCCAAGTAGATACAAACACTATGCTAAAATTATTGCTCTTTGCCCATTTAGTTAAGTTTATTATTTAATTAATAACTTTCTTGAGCACTGTGGACTGATTTTAACTAGTAAATACAAACCCACTAACCACAATATACAAATCTTTAATTTGACTATAATAATCTTATTGTAGCGACTACATGGCAATCATCTTCATAAGCAAAGTGTATAACTGATTCTGGTAAATAAGCGAGACGTACACAAGACTTGCCTTTTCTTTGCATAGTTTTGTTTTGTTGAATGGTTCTGTCCTTAATGTTGGATTTTTTAAATGTGTTTCATGGATTTATTGAGGTGAATTTAAATGAATATTTGAGTAGAATTTCATCTAAACATTTCGAAACTAGAGGAAACGTATTTACGAAAACTGTTTCCTCTCTTTCCTTCTTTTTCCGGCATTAAGGAAATGACAATGGCACTAACATTAAACAGTTTTTCTACTTTAACGACACCCATCTGTTTCATCTATCTCGAAAATGGTTTCATATCCCATGCTTTATCCCTTTCATCCCTACGGTATGGGGATGATCGAACCAACCTAAATCCCACGCCCTACAATGTTAACTCAAGTTGTTTTAATCTTTTTAATAAAGGTAATTTACTTTAAAATACTTTAAAAGTTTCACGGCAACGTATACGCCTATTAGACATTACACTGCATATTGAAGGCTAAATAATAAAACAAGAGAAGTCTTCAATTGCTAGGTTTCAAAATTGAAATAGAAAGTAAAAACTTTGAAAGAATTAATAGACGCTACCTACGATAGGTATCTTATAGAGAAAACAGCTGTTTATAATTGATAAGGTTTATCACAATACGAAAATTTTTTATGTGGGTTAAAGCGGAGAGTACAATACAAGGTATAGGAGAAGTGTACACAATGCTAACTAACCTACACCTTCTGGTAAATATATTATTGGGAAATGAGCTCGAAGTAATAATTTTAATCTCTCCTGGTATTAGGAATTTAGAGAGAATAATGGTTTGCGCGAATATGGCCGCTTCCTTGAATTTCATTTCATGGCGATAAACCAGTTGTGGATATCGTCGCCAATCAGCAACAAAACCAAAGCAAAATATTTTAGATCAGGCAAAATAAGAAATTAAATTAAGTTTTATATACCACAATAATTATAAAACCTAACAAACATAATGTAAACATAACGGTAATGATATACAAATAAATACGTAACAATAAATATATATAGCAATAAGAAGAAATATAACAAACAAAAAAAACAAACAACATCGCAAATAATAACAAAACAGATAACAATAAATAAAACGTAACAATAATTTACAAATATAACAATAGATAAATAATTATAACACTATAACAAGAAAATAAAATATAATAAAGTTAAATAAATAAACATTTATACACAACACTCAAAAGAAATAAATATAACAATAGATATATATTTATAACACTATAACAAAAGAATAAAATTAGAGTGAAGTAGGCTTGCACCTTTCTACTATAAACATGGAGAGTCCTGTACGTTCTGTTTGTCTAATGTGCGGGCGATGTTCCGCTTCATATCACAAACCAATGGTTTGTCTAATGTGCGGGCGTGGTTCCGCTTCATATTACAAACCAATGGTTTGTCTAATGTGCGGGCGTGGTTCCGCTTCATATCACAAACCAATGGTTTGTCTAATGTGCGGGCGTGGTTCCGCTTCATATCACAAACCAATGGTTTGTCTAATGTGCGGGCGTGGTTCCGCTTCATATCACAAACCAATGGTTTGTAAAATCATGGAAATTATGTTCAAATAATCAAGTAAAAATTCGAAATGTAAAATCACCATCCTAATGGTGATTATCTAAAACCATCCAGGATAGAAAGACTCTTTAAAGCGATAGTTTTAGATAATATGATGTAAGAGCCTTGTGACCGATAGAAGACCTATGAACTTTGTACTTAAATAGATAATTAATAAGCATTACAAGAGCCAACGAAAGGTGTAAGAGTCTGCTGCAGCAACATGGCACACGGATCGCAATGAAGAATGAAACACCGGTCGTACAACTTCTCAGCAGGAAGACAACACTACTTTGCTCGGGGTGACGAAGCCAGCGGGACAGCTCCTGCTCCTAGCAAGGATAACGCTAAGCCTGATCAAAAATGAGACAATAAAGTAGATAACGAGTATAGAGCACAGCGCAGTACTGGTTTACCGGACCTCCGTAAACATCGCAAAACCGACTTTTACTTGGCCTAGTTGCGCGGCGTGTCTAGTTAGCAGACCAATCAGATCCGTGTAAAACATCGAAATAAATAACACACTTTCACGCACAACAACAACATGGCGGCTAGAGAAGTACAACGTGTAAGCCGGATAGGTACGATGGTCATCTAGAGCCAATGAACTTACTTTGAATGAAATTTTCAACTTCAATAACATTAGCTAGGTTAGGGTATAGTTTAGTAACGTGTACACCTCCATACGGGGTAGCACGTAAACACTTGCTCTGTCATGTCCCTCTATAAGGGTATAAATCTTACAAGCTGGCGCTGGAAGCTGCGGAGATCGAAGGCGAGGGTAGGGTGGAAGTGCTCGGACGTCATTTTCAAAAACATTGAACGTTGGAGTGGAAAAGGATTAATTATTTTGTTTATTATGAATACTTTTTAATGTATAACTTAGTGTAACTAACAACAAATGTAAATAAGGCGTTCACGGATGCGTGCTAATAGGATTGTATAATAGGATTCTGGCCGTGATGAGGGATGACGATAGTGCTTGATGTTTTCTAAACGACTAATACACAATTTCTACCTAAGAGCCAAGTGCCAGCTTATAAAATTTGACCTGATTATTCCTACCTAATATTCACTAATACTTTCCATGCCATTCCACCCAAGGCAGTGGACACCAGAAGACGGTAGTCGCGACTCCGTCCATGAGAGTTGCAATTCTCAAACTCTACAAGTTCCAAGGGCATAATTCTATGTCACAACGAACTAAACACCACTTTTAAACCCTTAATAGACGTCTACCTGTAACTGTTTTAAACAGTTTGGAAAAAATTATTTCTTGATGAAAACAAAGAAGAAAGCGAAGGTGGTAGGTTGTTGGAAGTCAGTAGGTACGCTCTCACGGAGATCTCTTAGTCGAAGAACCTATCACCGAGTAAAAATGGGGGATATGGAAATACTAAAAAAACAACGAATATAATAAGCTGTATATCAATTATTTCCACTGAAAATACGAATATAAATTTTTTTAGTCTCCCTTTCTTGTAAATGTTTACCATAATCATAAAAGGAACAGAATATAACCACTAGTAAAGTAAAATAAAGAAACCGACACAGGAAAACGAACCCGGGCTTTCAGAAAAGAATCTTTTTTCTACAAGTTTACTTTAGGATGAAACTCCAACATAAAGCAATGAAATAATAGTGGAAAAGTGAGCAGGGAAAATTAAGTAGGCCTACGTGCTATAAAGCAAAAATATCAAATATATATTAAGTTTTCATGCAGGTACTATAGTGATATTCACATAAAATGCGAAACATATATTGATAAACACTGTATGTTAAATACAATATTTTTCTAATCATGAATAAGTAAAACCTCTTAAACCATAAAAACCTTCTATTTTTCCATAAGACTACCAGTTGGTTCTATAGTAATTACACTGAAGGTTATTGCGTCGCAATAGAAATGTACATAATAAATAAATAAAAGGTTTTTGTGGTTTGACAGGTTTTATTATTTATAATTAAAAACTACACCACAGCTGCTCCAAATTATTAAAATATTTTTATGTTTCGAAAACTGTCTTCATAAAGTCAGTTTTGCACGAAGAGAATAATAAAACGGTGGTAGCTTTGGCTCCGGGCGGTGTGTCTACGAGAATTAGCAATCTAGTGATGGCATTGGGATAGCCAGTCATAACAATAGGAAGGCATACAGAGGGCAACTGGTGACGGCTTGAGATGCTTTCTCTCGGCATACGAGGTTGCATGCACTTATCCATAGAGAAGTGATAGCAACGCGACTAGCGAGTGACACAGAAACTAGAGTTGTTCCGGTCACGACATGCAGTAAACGCGTTGCTCAGTTTCTCAGTTGCCAGCGGTATTTGTTGTGTTGTGTATGCGTTTCTCAAGAGTAATACCGTATTTAAATAATAATTTTTTTAATTTGTATTTTTTGTGATTATGTTTCTTTGAATAGTCTTTAATTATACTGCTATAGTTTGTCAGAAAAACAAAATATTGCTGGTTCTGGTCATGATTTGTGTATCCAACAACTTCAAGACGATACGAATGATTACCAACAATTTATTCAGAATATATAAAATCGGCACTTTTCATAAAAACTATAAAATTTCATTTTTTTAAAACTAATTTTTATTTCATTGTAATGTAAGGTTATTTAAAGTTTTGCAGTTATACATAAAAATAAATACATAAATGAGCAATTAACCTTAGCTGAGTGTTATTGTCGATCTTTCTCCAGCTGAAAATTAATTCTCCATCTTTCTCGCTAATTATTTTTTTCCTTGAAGTTCTAAAATACATTTCCTAAAAGGTAGTAGTAGCTGCTAATGCTCATACGATAATAATTAAAAAAATTGGTCTGAGTAATTTCGTGAATTTTGCACAGCAATATATTGACTTTGTCTCGCTTAAATAACGTTATAAGGTTATAGTATAACGGTTATAGGGTGTTAAAAAGGCCAAAACTGAATTGTCTTTTTTTGTACCGTTTTTGTAGTTTCTTTCTTAAAATATAGACAATCTTCCTCTGACGACGAGTTAACTGACAACTAAACTAGCAACTTTATATGAACAATTGTGTAAACCGACTAGCAACTTTTCTAATAGCAACTTCATATGAACAATCGTGTAAACCGACTAGCAACGTTTCTAATAGCAACTTCATATGAACAATCGTGTAAACCGACTAGCAACTTTTCTAATAGCAACTTAAGTTTACGTTGCTTTGCGATCACCAGTTGCTTTCTGTATGTCCGCGGCCTAACATTTACTAAAGCGACAGCGTTACCATGACAACGAGCCGCTCACAAATTGGATAATGGCATTACACCAGCAATGGAGATAGCAACATTTGTTGCGGGGAACTGGCGCTTAAAAGTAACTTTTTTTGCATCCAAATTGAACTTTTTGTAAAACAAACACATATTTACGCAGTACAAACTCAAAGACAGACTTAATGAGCTACACTATTATTAACTCTTCGATTTTGTTAAACCTATATCTATACAAGTCTTCCATCGTATAAAACATAAGCGATACAACATATTAAAAAGAAATTATGTCCAGATAAAACAAGTTTCAGACACCGCAGTCGTTTTTCAGAAACGTTCAATATTTTTCGCAAGCCTTGAGTAGCAAGACATACCGGGTCGGCGTATGAATTATTAAAGGCAAAATGCATTCGTATAGTGATTTAAGGCGCATGTCCGCGTTTATGTAAATACAAGCCCAATATGGCGCCCGATGTACATGTGTTACAAGCAGAGGGACATTAACATGGGCTATTGTTTAAACGGACCTTTGTCTCGGAACAAAAATAAGAAAACGCGAACAGAACTTGCGCTACCATCCATCCCAGAACGGACCTAAGTCTGCGAGTGGCTGGAGCGGGAAAATTCTTCCGGAGCGACATTTTATTTAAGGTTTGCTCACACAGTTCTAAAAAACCACCTTACCCACATGGAATCCATAATGAAATATTTATTAGCGAGAGATAATCAAGTTATATAGTGGTGCTCTTTAGAAGGCATTATTGACGTCGCTTTTAGTTAAATTTGTAAATAGAGTTATACTTGAATTCGACATGTTTTAGTTACTCAGAAGGGCGTTCTTTATTGTTGTAAATTTGGAAAAGCTGAAGCCCTGTTAATGCTCTAAAGGCTTATCCCTACAAACAGTCTGCCCTGATCATTTCAACGTGCTAATTTCGGCAGTTTAAAGAGTTTAACAACGACAATAATTACTAGGGCACTGTATTTTTTTTACAAACTGTAAACAATAACTTGAGAACCTAAATTTTTCCTTGTATCGTAGCAGACGTTTCAAAGATTTCTTGGAATAGAAATACAGATTAATTGTTGAGCATATATCAGCCAAGATTATATATATATATATATATATATATATAGAGAGAGAGAGAGATACGTGCTTAGATGCATCCGTGTACGTATGTAACGAGCGCTCAAGCGTGTGTGTGAGAGAGAAAGAGAGAGCGAGCGAGAGAGAGAGAGCGAGCGAGCGAGAGAGACAAAGATAGCGATATTAAGACTATATACATAGCCTTATAGATCGATTTTAGAGGCGGTTCTGTTTGGGCGAGCGTGATCTTGGCGATGACACTGCTGACAGCCAGGTTCGAAAAAGCTGGCGATAAGCCAAAACACTGTATTTTTTGTAAGTCCGTTTAGTAATAGAATGCCCGAATGAAAAATGATATTATTTTCTCGGCGCGATCGAGCGAACCTAGCGGGGGTTATACAAACTATTTTGGCTTTATCCAAAGTATAATATACGATGGGCTTATCTATTCGTTGCTATTGTTATTTAGTATTAAATTACACTTATATCGTATACGCTATGTTATTTCCCTGTCTCAGTCGAGTTGAGGATTATTGCAATAAACTACAATTTCGGTATACACAACCTTTATGGGGTACATGGAGACTAACACCTAAGCTAAGTGTTCATGCACACGTCTTACTAATACAGTCACACAATGTCCTGCTTACCTTTGATATATCTGCACCGAGGCCGGCCTGACACGAACCTTGCCTGTGGTAGCCCCAGTTACCTGAAAGCATTTAAAATCTTTAAATTACACATTGCAAACAGTATTTTGGAATAAAACGTTCAACATGTTTTGAGCTGTCAACTTTATGTATTATTGAACACAACTCCTGAGCGAGATGGAAAGACTCAAATAAAATTAGGAGATAATAGCAACAAGTCGAGGTTTAAACAAAACAACGTAGAAAGACTACAAACCATTTTTTACAAAAACTTGTATTGCTTTATAATATTTTACTTACTGACGTTTTTAGGTAAATATAATGGTAAAAACAACCTTAAGAGGTACTTTCTCCGGCGCACGATAACAGCCCTGGGGAAAGGCAGGTCAAAACGATAAGGTCATTCCTAAAAACATATCTAACACAAAACGTCAGATTTACAGAAAATTACAATGCAGACACGGGATCATATATAATTTATTTTGTGCACCCTTTCTTATTAAAATTAGTACTTTTAATTATTTGTATATTCCTATATTACTTAATAAAATATAACACTAGCCGCATGCGCATGCGCATGCGCAGAACTGAAAGCCGAGCGCGACTCATTTCTACGCCAGGGCTCATCTCTGGTGCCGGTGACAGAAGCACATAGTGTTAATTTGTGCTGATTGTTGCAATTCAAAATATATAAGTGGCTTGTCCAAGCAATGCTATCCTCAATAATGGAATTGTTTCCTGAATTGGAACAGGTTTTCGAGATTTGGTTCTGTAAACAGATCACAGATTAACCCCATTTGGTAAAAGAAAAAGCCATGGTTGTGAGACCTGATACCGCAGGTTTTCATGAAAACAAATTTGAAGGTCGTCCCGGTACTATCCGTGGCATCTATTAAAACGCATAATCTATTGAAAAACAGATGTTTTCTTTTGAGCATTAACACCGTGAACAGCCCTCAACATGCCGAGAACAACCCTCAACATACCGTGAACAATCCTCAACACACCGTGAACAACCCTCAACATACCGTGAACAACCCTCAACACACCGTGAACAACCCTCAATACACCGTGAACAACCCTCAACATACCGTGAACAACCCTCAACATACCGTGAACAACCCTCAACATACCGTGAACAACCCTCAACATACCGTGAACAACCCTCAACATACCGTGAACAACCCTCAACATACCGTGAACAACCCTCAACATACCGTGAACAACCCTCAACATACCGTGAACAACCCTCAACATACCGTGAACAACCCTCAACATACCGTGAACAACCCTCAACACATCGTGAACAACCCTCAACATACCGTGAACAACCCTCAACACACCGTGAACAACCCTCAACATACCGTGAACAACCCTCAACACACCGTGAACAGCCCTCAACATACCGAGAATTTCTTGAGAGCAAACCTGTCGTTGCACATTGACTCCCTTAATGTCCTTTTCGACTAAAGGTAAAATCAAGAACAATAGAAATAAATACGTCATAGTAAGCAAAACTCAGCTGTTTACTGTCGGTTCATTGGCGCTCAGGCTATAGTCATAGCGTCATACTGTATCAGTCCGCCAATGTATTGGACAGACTACATTACTTTTGTAGTAATGTACTCCAAAGAATTAAAAACAAATAATAATTTTATCTTAATATATTCGTAACCTAAAAGGTTATAAAGAAATAATAGAATCATGGAATTCGTTAGTAACATTCGGCCTACAATGTTTATTTTACACAAAAGACGTTATTAACATACATTTACTATTAAACAACAGAGCGTTCCTCTACATGTGACCCTTTACATACTAAAGAGTTTAATGTTCTTACCGAAATCCTTTGTGTATTCACAAACCTTCATCCGTACCGCGGCATGATAGCTTGCAACAACTCTCTTTAGCCCCGATCTAGAACCAAATCCAAGAACTTCCTTTTTGCCGCCTTCCGTATTCGTGTTGACGTATTTCATTTGAGGTTGGTTTTTACTGACATGGTGCCAACTACTGCAGAGAAAACTTTTATTTTCGCTCATTTGGGCCAAATTTATCATACACGGAATTACATTTTCTGGAACAATATCACGAAAATCCGTCTAGTAACACTGTGATTATTAGTGTTGATGGAAAAAATTCGAAGATCAGGTAGTGTTTTGATACAGAAAGGGTGTTTTGATAGTATTTCAGGGAGAGGCATATTGGTCCATACTTTGACGAAAACAGTAATGGAAATCCTCTTACTGTAAATCGGGACCTGTCTCTCTCTCTGTATATATATATATATATATATATATATATATATATATATATATATATATATATAATATTAGATTAGATAATTATTTTCCTGAAGATGCTGGTACTATTTTATCGGCGAAAAGCTTTGAATAAATATATTCATTAAAAGTATTTTTGTTTTTGAAATATTTTAAATTTATTAACTATATTACAAGAAAACATATCACCATATTTAATATATATTATATATATATATATATATATATATATATATATATATATATATATATATATATATATATAGAGAGAGAGAGAGAGAGAGAGAGAGAGAGAAAGAAATAAGAGCCATTTCTGGTCGTATTTAAGGAGACCACAGGAGATTTTGTTGTGGCTAAAAATTGCACAGTTGTAAAATCTTACTGTACATCTAAACAGGCTTTATCAAGTAGGCAGTGAAAAACTTCAGGATTTATTTAGAAGTCAGTGAAAAATTCCAGGCTTTAGTTATAGGACGAAGAAAAACTTCAGGAGTTACCGTTTCAAGAACTTTGGGCCGAAAGGTTAGCAGCTGAATTAAGACATGTGACCGTCTAGTTAGAACAAAGCTGACATCTTCAACGTATTTCACGTACAAATCTAAACAAAAGCTGTCCGTTTACGTTGGCCGTATAAACAATTTTCGACGAAACCCTAAAAGCACGCTTTCACAGCCGGTCGTCCGTTCCGGATTTTACAACTTTTTATACTTTTATTGTAAGTTGGTTTTTGTTGCCACTTGACCTCCGACCCTCGTCTTGCTTTGTTAGCCCGCCACTCGAGTTCACAAGTGTCACAACCATTCACTTCTGCGCGTGTATATCGCTTGAGTTATGGTGTTTGTGAGCCGTATAAGAAGTGTTTAATGGCTTTTAGAATACAAGAGTTTTCAAGTGTTTAAATCGACATCTGGGGTTGCACTGATGTATCGTTACGAATACAAGTGAGAGCATCGAGATGCGTGTGGATGCAAACACAGCGTCCCTTATGACCACAACTAGAGCTATATACAACACCCAACTCACATCGGCCACCGGCGCTAATTCTCATTTCTAATAAACCATGTGGTTTGCAGATTAGCCGCCAGAAGCCGGTGCTGGGACTGTGTCAACGTTTCTGCCAGATCATATAGTAGACTGTGTGTAAACCCAACAAATAACACTGCTAAAGATATAATCATTGGCTTGGCTTTTTTGAGTACGCCAAGATTTCAAGATTTGAGAACTAAGTCAATATTCGTAGTAAAAGCCTAACGAATATAAACCCTCATGAAATAAGAATTGGTACAGAAAAATGCTTTATTTGTGAAATTTTGAAGATAATAAAAGAAACGACTATATCATTGTTCAGAAGTTTGAAAAATAAAGCAACAACGAAAATTACTTATAAATTATAAACACAGCTGTAATATGAGAATTAAATAACAACGAACACAAACTCACAACCAATCATTTTTTTCTCATACGCTTTTCATTGACAAAGTCATCATAAGTATTGAAACATTCTAAACTATAAATGTACTCGTAATATGGTTCACAAATTCGAAATGACGCAACAATGAGAAAAGCGATTATTTTATGGTCAAAGGTTTGATAAATAAAGCGAGAATAATAAGATGAATGTAATGCGGTTTTGAAGTTTTATAGGCCTAAAGACGTTCCAAAGACAAACACCAATGTATTAATGGTTAATCCCAGTGTAATACAGTTTAGGCTATAAATCTATTTAATACTAACAAATATTGGTGTACTGAAAAGATAAAAATGTATTTTGTGAAAGCGAGTCTTAATCACATCCCTGGCAGAAAGGTAGAAGCAATATTAAATATGATTAAGGTAGGGATGTGGTCTAACCTACCAAATAAAATGAAGTTAAAACCATATTCCAGTAAGATCAGTAGCTTCAGTGTTTTTTCTTGAAGTACGTGTGTGCGCTGGTTAGTTTACCTCAAGTAATTTTACTCTTAAACGGGTCAAAAGAGGTGTCCACCCTTTCCCACCATCAGGATAAGGAATGGTAGAACTGTATAAAGGAAAGGAAATTGTGATGTCCCCGCATTGGTTGTCCCACGGCTGACACCAGTTATGGTGTTCTCCGATTGTTGTGGCTTTCCTGGAGATGATACAATGGTTGATTCCGTGTTAAGACCACGCAGTGTACTCTTGCGATTATTGATTACTGGTTATTTAGAGGTTATAAAGCTGCCACCACTTATTCCTTTAGGGAAAAATAAGAAAATCTTCAGAAGAATTTTCGAATCTGTACTATTTATTCAAAAACGTTCAATGTTGAGTTTTTGGTGAATATATGTTAATATTTACTTTCGGAACCACTGTCCCTAATGTAAAACAAAAAAAAAATTAATAAATAGGACTTTTAATATTTCAGGAACTACTGTCCTGGATATAAGACATAAGTAACTTGATAGAACTGAAATATGACTACTAATTACTGTTCATTCCACAAGACAGCGCAAAGCTACATCTTGTGCTGGAGATTCTAGCTCGAACAAAACAATAATTAAAGTATTATAGATATACGAATTAAGACTTGAAAACATTCAACTAGAAATTGAAACTAATTATGTAACACTTCACTATGAAAACTGACACCTTAGACGTCTGAAGAAGACGGAGTCTGGAAAAAGACTGTATTGTATCACTTAAGATTTTTCATCATCAAAAACTCATTAATTACATCCTTCTACATGATGACATATTTTTACAAGATAATTCCATTTTTACATGTTTTGTCACGTATACAGAAGCTTCTAGAACAAATTACATAATTTCTTCATATAACAGTATTGTTTACAATAAGTTGACAAATTTTGATTAAATTATATAAAAAAATTTAATTTAGTTATGAATAATTAAGTAATTATGATATATCAAAAAAAAAATAATAATTACGGTGAAACTATTACAAAAAAGTTTAAAAAGGTACTAAATATTACAAATAGGTGATATGAAATTAGGTGCAAATATTACAAAATCAAGATCCCTTATATGAGGAAATATGGAAGTTACGGGATCGCCTACTAACGATCTCGAGATAGGTAACCTATATCCCAAGAAAGAAAGTGGGGCACTTTCTAAGACACAATCTGATCTCGAAAAAGATTTCATGAATTATATTCTTGTTATACCGATCACGGCCTAATAGATTAAGTTGCTGTACATCCTGTAGTATAGGGACCTCTGTAATGTTGACCTATTTTACTGTGGCAATTGATAAACAATAATAGTTTTGTTTTTAGATTGGGTAGACGGAACTCTTTAAAGAACGTAATTATTTTGAAATGTGACCAAAGATCTTTCGGCCATTTTCTAATACGTTACATCATTAACGTGACGTAGGACGTTCAAGCTACACTTATTTAACGTTGGGGTTAAGATTAAACAAAATGTTATATTATTTTCATGAC
Source organism: Prosapia bicincta (assembly GCA_036971475.1). NCBI lineage: Eukaryota > Metazoa > Arthropoda > Insecta > Hemiptera > Cercopidae > Prosapia > Prosapia bicincta. Next base: position 270,009,963 of record JBAIZL010000001.1, on the reverse strand, counting down.
ACTAAGAAATAAAAATGCTCCAGACCTACCGCACGCAAGGTTTATCTATGTCGGAGGTTATATAACCCCTAGTTAACCAGAAAGGGTTAAAGGTCGCTACAGGAGGGTAGATAATGCCTCTCAAGCAAGAGATAAGTATTTTTTTAAAATTCATTCGCTATTAACCAGATGTTACAAAAATGTTTAAGAAAACCTCTTCAGCGAAGTATATGTCATTCCATCTTTCTCCTTAAACGATAAAACGTATGTTGTTCTGATCAATATTCCACCTAAAAATCTTTCTACCCGTTCTTCACTGAAACCTGTTGATTATAAGGTGTTCGCCCGCAACTACCAGCTGATGATAGGGCATACTCAGTCTATTCAGCAGTTGATAATCTGTGGCCCTGCCCATTATACTAGACGATGATAATACCAGATGATGACCATCCATAGCTTGTGACGATAGCCTAAGTTCCTACATATCTACAGCAGGCGAAGTGCTTATTGTCTTGTTGCAAAAAAACACCAAGGTTATTTTACATCGAAGAAAATGTGTTTCAAGAGATATTGCAATCACAAACATTTCGTAGATCATCGATTCAAAACAGTGATAAGATCTTTTACGTCACTGATATCACCGTAGCATTTGAACATCGTCTGAGTCGTTCCAAGTTAGTAGTGATAACATCGTCAGGCCGGCTGGAACCCTTACCAAAACATCACTAGGCTGCGCGGTTTGGCTTTCCTATAGTGAACTCTTCAAATTGTATAAATAATGTGAGCATTGGAATAGAAAGGAGTAGCGTGTGAAGCGTGTTTTGCGTGTGAAGCAGAGTTTCTGGTAGAAAGTGTGACGCGTGGTTTGTTAGACTCTTTTGTCGTAAAAGACAAAAAAATTACGATTTGTTTTTAAACAATCTGAACTAAAATTAAACGGTATTGAATTGTCCTGTTATTAAACTTCACCCCACTTTAGTCCCCATCGTTACACATCGCCTTCAGAATATTTTCCCTCGCAAACCCAAGAAAGGATCAACAGTGCACCTTCTGGAACCTCAATTTCAGGCACAAAATGAATGTGAGCATAAACGAACCATGGGTGTAAGAAAAAGGCACGGTAAAACCACGAAATTTTACATTTTTTTTTAATACAAACTTATACGAAAGAAAATTTAATCAAATTCATTGAAAATATCAACACCGAGATTGAACAGTCAAGTTAGATTCGTTTGAGTTTAGTTAGATTACAAGATCTTCCAAAGGATAAGAAAGGAATTCGAATATAGGTAGGATTAAGAGGGGAGCATAAAACCGGCTGGAGAGGGGATGTGTGTAGGCCCTACGTAGATCGCGGTTGCGGTCATAAAGAAATGACTTGTAAGACATCAAGAGGTGATCCGTTGTCTTCGAGTAGGATCGAGCGGGCCGGGCACTTGGCGAAAGTAAGGTTAGAGAGGCCGGTGTCTACCAGCTACGCGTGGAAATTCCCTGGGAGCAATACGCGGGTTTAACGTATAATATAAAACACTTAGGACAGGATACATGATATCACGTGTACATGGATTCATAAATGAATCAGACCTATCCTTTATCGGGTGTATTGTTGTAGACGCATTCGTTACACCTCCCTGTATGGAAAAGAATGAGGTAGAAATCTTTTGATAGAAGACGCAATAATCTCATTGTATTTATTGAGAATCCCTTTTACGAAGGGATATTTGTTCCCCTCACATTAGCAGGAGTACTAACTCAGTACAATAAACGTACTCTCTACAGGAGTTATGAGTATCTATCTGTTACAGAAATACGTATTCGAAATCGAGCGCGCGCGCGTTTGTTTGTGTGTGCAGGAAGTAAGTACATAGATAGATATCTACAGAGATAGATAGGAACACACAGAAAGAGAAAGAGAGAGAGAGAGAGAGAGAGAGAGAGACAGAGAGAGAGAGAGAGAGAGAATCAGCATGTACTCGCAAGTGATATTTTACTAAGCGTGGGTAGCCCATAATTAAAATAACATTGTTTTCTAAACCGCTACGGTTCTGCATTATATGACCTCCTTCTCCTAAATCAAACGAATATACTTTTTTCCAACAGTTAACGCAATTAATACAAATATTAGGAGTAATTTAAATCCACGGCGCGGCCTAATTAGTGCATCTGCGCATGAGCGATATGTGCTCTTACAATTGGTTGCTAATTACTCGTTAGAGGTCTGGGTTATTGCTTGGCATCCATCTTGCACAGGGAGCTGTTTTTTTGCTGTCTCACAGCACGCACGCACACACGAAGGCTTCATATAATGTAGTTTTTACGAAGAAAATTCACGTAGTCCGTCACTTTCAATGTTTCGAACAAGTGATTTAACAATGCGAATTCGAATAACTTTAGTCTCACGCAGTAACGGACACAACGAAAAGACACCTTAGATTTATTAGTTCACAATCTGATTACTTTTGATAATGTAGAGTTCTATCCATTTAAGGGACTCACACTCTAGTGAAGTCACTCAATTTATTTTATTGTATTGCGCATACTCTGGGGGCAAATGCGATTAAGTTAAAAACACGTTTATTTAACACTTTCAATGATGACCAACATTTACAGTGTGGCCATGATTACTGTGATTCTAGAGCGAATAATTTCCCTTTCTTTGCAGTGACCATAGTAGATAGAAATGTCCCTAAATGGAAGCCGAGTACTATTGGTTCTTCCATATCATCGCAACTCGTGGTTAAGTGACAAGATTTAAATAGACAAAGAGAAAATGAGTTTATGGCAATCGCATGTGCAATCAGGCGATAAATTCTCATAATTACGATATTTTAATGTATGTATAATAACCCCAGTGGGCTGATATTTTTGTACTTCTTCGTGAGTATTGGCTATAGCGAACACAGATCTGAGTAGCTATCGCGGAAGCCCTGAATAGTTGGGTAGATGACAATCCGAATCAATGGAAGCTATTTTAAGAATTAAAGTCTTTACTGAGTCCTCATTTGCTTATTTAGAGTACTGTATAATAATTACTTGCCATTCCCAACATTGTCACATCACTCGTTAACGCGTTTCGGAGAACCTCCTCCAGTCACAACCTTTTATGAACTCTCAGTTAATAAAAAGTTTTAACTGATGGACGTTCTCCGAAACGCGTTAACGAGTGATGTGACAATGCTGGGAATGGCAAGTAATTATGATATTCTAAATAAGAATATAAATCCTAGCGGAAAAATAGAACATTATCAGAAGTGTTATACATTTTCCCTGAATTATCAACTGAAGCACCATATATATATATATATATATATATATATATACGGTAACGTTATGGTAATGGAAAACAGCCAACATTTCTTAATTTCGCAACAGCTTCTTCTAAGGGAAGCTCAATCTTCCCACACCAATATCCCTCTATCCCCAGTTCCAGGGGATCTTGGGTCCTACGTAATTACATCTATCCTGGTTTATTAGGCAGTGTAACGGAGTATCAAAAAAAAGGTTCCGTTAAAGGAAATATTTTACCCACCTTTATAATATGTATTTGAAAATATAGGATATGTACCAATACGCTTTTGCAGAGAGAGTATAGCTCTGTACACGCCGTACTAGCCTATAACCAAACATCTGTTATTTGCGCGGGTAGTTAAGCTTTCAAGCAATAACCGTAAACGGCTTTCGGCCCAATAAAACTTTGGGACGTGCCTAACTTCGTTCCGCTTCGTTTCACGTCTACATTGTTCCAAGTGGAAATAAGTGCCCAACCATCTCTCTCTCGCTTCGCATAATATAACTTGTCCAAACAGTTTTAAAACGAGGGCTTCACACTCAATAGCGTGAGTCCTGTTTCTGTTGAAAAAAAAATTAAGTTTTAATTGTCACTTGTATAAAATTATAGATAATTGTTCGATGCGGGCGCGACTATAGAAGAAGGCTGCGGGCGGCAGAGAATTACATCTTGTTTGCTTTCAGGATTGCTATTTTTTTGGAAAAAAACCGCGCGCAAAAACACACAGACATCATCGCCCTTTAACAACAATTAAAACTTGGGTAAGCAAGTGGACCTTCTATGGTAATGTAAGACGTGCTAATAAAAAGGGTGATTTGCTTGCGAGGGTAGAACAGTATCTGTGACGTACATCTGCTCTTACAGGAAGTCATAGATTAGACGCATCAACCTATTCAGCTGGCAAATGTTCTCAACAGAAAGCGCCTGGTGAAACATGAACTGCTTGCCGTTTTTGATGGTTCAGGATGTCTAAAAATACAACAAAAAACTTTCTGTTCTGAAATGATAATCCGAATAGATTGTTGAATGATTGCGGTCGTCTGGTCTTCGACTGAAGTCGTTAAGGATTTGTTTTCATCCTCCCGACGAACGCCATACTAGCAGGGAAGGCTCACCGTAAACACTTGGCGCGGCGTCCCACATTATGAATGAACTCTGAACCCGTCGTCGGTAATTTCTCGGACCCATCTTAGTCCTACATTTTAACACGGACATTCGAGATAATTGACTTTAGTTGGTTGCTTTCTTCTTTATGACCGGCTCCACGTGTTTACGGCTCGCAACCGATAGAGTGTGCTATAAAGAAGTTATTCCTTAAATAAGCGTGAAATTAGCATAACGCTCGACAGCTTTGCTTCAGACATGCGTGACGGCTTGGCTGGAAGAACCTCTGGTAACGTGGGAAATCCAACGTTAGAGAGGGGAAATGAAAAGGGCAATTATCTAGATTGGATGATTGGTTCAATACGGATGATTGGTAGAATGTTTAGGCTGTCTTCGTTAGTCCAGCAGAGAAGGAAAGGTATTTTGTGATGGGACGATTTCTAAATATTTCTTCCCTAACTTTTAAAAGGGAAAGGATTTTGAGATGACTATAACAAGTTTTAAAACTGCACACATGTACTGATAAAAAGAATGCTGAATTAAACGACGTATGTACAACATTAGCTCTATTATCGAGAAGAACAGCATTTAAAATTTAAATGGTACAAGATAGAGAACTGAAAGTAAATAGAACATTTCAAACGAAAGCATAAAACGAGATAAAAGAAAATGAAAAAGAAAACAAATTAAGTAAACATAATATTACTAATAGAAATTTGTAAACAAAAGCAAGTAAATAAAATGGAATTTAAAGCAAACAAACTTTTTAACTAATCAAACAAGAAAAAAATAAAAAAGATAGAACTGAAAGCAAATAGAACTTTCTAAAAGACAGCAAGTAATAGAGATAGATTTGAAAGTCAATAAATATTTTTAAACGAAAGGAAATAAACGGTATAGAGATGAATGCAAATAGAACTATTTAATCAAAAGTAAATAAATGTTATAGAACAGAAAGCAAATTAAAAACAAGTAAACGAGATAGAGAAAACAAATTTCAGGCAAGTAAACGGGGATAAACTCTAGGCTAAAACGCAATGTTTAAACCAAACCCAATAAAAAGTATAGTATTTAACGTAAGTAGAACTTCACAATGAAATCAAATTGAAAGCATGTAAACTAGATAAATTATAGAGAAATAAAACTTTAAAGCAAATGACGGAAACAGAATTTAAGGCAATTGAAACTTTTTAAAATATAAATTTATATAAAAAGCAAGAAAACGAAGTAGAACCGAAAGCAAAAGAAGGGTGGAGATTTCCCTACAATAAATTTTAAATATAACGTGTCAATTCTTGCCCTCAAAGGAGCAAAATGTAACAACAAAGCACCAACGAAACAATACTCGAAGCGTGGAGTCTAAGAAATATCCTCGACAGATATATGGCAGCTCCCTATCTGTACGTGACTGGGTTGTCCTTGAACAGATGTTACCTCCAGCCCCAACATGTGTAAGGGTGTTCTTGAATTATTACAGCGTTTACAAGTAGATGTTCCGTGTAATATAACTTCCATTTTGTTAAGTGCTAGGGATGAGTTAAGCGTTAGTTTGCATGCACTTTTACAGCTGTTTACAACACCGCCAAATCATTTAGGACGCGGTGATATAGAGTTACTTTAGAATAACGTTTTATGTTATTACTATTGCTGTTAAATATTATTTTATCTGTTATAATCATCTAATATGTCTGTGCTAACTTTCCCGATTCCGTAATTTGTTTAACCTTGGCCTCAACAATTATAGAAGTAATCGGTATATTCATCTAACACGTGAAATATAACGTTATCTTGTAACTGTTACATCAAATGTTATTACGTAATAAGATGATCTAATATACTACATCTTCCTTTACAGGTTCTATTAATACTTTTACTTAAAAAAACGATTATAAATGTAATCAGGCTATTCATATAACTAATACAACACGTGAAATATAACGTTATCTTGTAACTGTTACATCAAATGTTATTATACCAATACAATGTATAAAACAGAAAACTGCAAAGCAAGCTTGTATTTGTTAATGTTCTACATTGTTTTTAACGTTTCCATATAGTCACACACTTGTAGTGTAGGCCTGAAATCCTTTCTGAAAGAGGTCGACATTCTGGGCAAAGCTAATTCATACCCCTAAAGAGAAAAAAAATTTGAGAAACAAATATTACTTCAGGTCTCTAAAACGCATGCAGTTAGACAAAAAGTAACAAAAGAATGAGGAGGAAAAGAGTTTTTAAAAAATGTCAAATTTAATGACTTTTTAAGGGACATTAAATTTAAATGAATGTGCATTATACTAAAGGAACTTGCCACTATATTTCATTCGGTCATAGGATCGCTATCAATACGAGTGTATGATGGCGGAGGCCTGTACTACTAAATTATGTACTATCCATCCTAAACACATTGCCCCGATCAAAGCATGCTGTAATCAGTTTACTTTACTCATAGTCAAACCGCTTGTTATTTACTGCAAACGTAAGAGCTTTATAAGAGCAATAAATAATTGCAAGTACTTAGTTGAGTAGACGATAGTTAAATTATCCAGCAATGTTGATCTTGTGTTTATAAATAGGCAAAACATAACTCCAGACAATTGGTTTATCATGAAGTAGCATTATATTCTGCAATAACAAGTGGCACGCGGTTATTGCAGTACTGTACTTCTAACTAAAAACCAACCAGTATAATTTTTAAAGTGAGTAAAATTTATAACACTCTTCAATCAAATGTAGTTTGAAACTTTGAGTGTAGTTTCAAACTACAAAGCTTAAAATTTGTAGTAAAGCTAAAACAAGTATACAAAGTTCAACGATTTAGCTTTTAGTCTCTGTAAAGTTTCAGTGAGAGACAGAATCTTTTAATCTCGTGTCAAAGAGTCCGTACTTCTTTGCCTGACAATTAATATCACCTTATTACAATAAAAATATTGAATCAATCCCAATACCACAAAAATAATAAAATATAACTGATAATACAAGTTACCTAAGATGTTATGTAGATTTTGATGACCATGTCATCATCATCATCATCAAAGAGTCTTATTAAAAAATATGGGTTTAATCTAGTAGAAATATCTAGAAAATATGGGTTTAATCATAGGTAACTTGTATTATAAGTTATTTTGGACTATTTTTGTTTGGATAAGATTGTTTCCAGTAATTTTATTATAATATATTGTACCACTGTGATCTTGATTTTGTATATAATCATCTACTGTTTACTTAAAAATGAAAATGTGTTTGATTTATTCTCAAAAATATCAATAAAATTATAGTTAAATTAAAGAAAGAATGAAATAAAAAAATAAAGTAAAATATCAGACACGGAACAATTTAACTGACATAAACTATATAGGGTTTAATACGTTCTATAATTGCCAGGCCAAGCGACGAGAGAACGGCTGACTTGAGATTATAATGGTTGATCTGTCAGCAACCTGAGGGCTCAACGCTTTTCCGAAATTTTACAGTCTGTAGAGGAATCAAGGCACGCAATAGCGTCGGGCTCACGTTATCTTTCTGCCAGCTGTACTACCATCATTTCTACCGCACCTTAAGGTCTCGTTTCACTGCCACGCACGCCAAAAGCATACAGGAATCTCGCCGGCTCAGACTAAATAAACTGGATCGACGCTGACGGACACTTGTCGTATTTACCTTAGCTGAGAGCGGCATGAATGGACCTTGAAACGCTACCGACTATTTTCCTTATAAGAGCTCTGTTTTAACTCAACAGATCCGCTAATGTAAACAGCTTCCTACCGGCGTTGAAATCTCCCTTCTCGTCTTGCTCTTTCTTGTTAAAGGTAAATATTTAAACCAAAATAGTTCCAGATAAAAATTCAAGGACTTTATTGGTGTACACGTTAGAGCGTTGTGCTTTCTTGGGGATGGTATGAATATGCATATTGAAACGATATTTTACTATATAAAAAAACTGTGGCGTAATGTTTAACATAAATAAATGAAACCTCTCAACCACAAATAACTTTCTTCTTTTATTTAAAACCTTATGTACATATCGATTGCTCAGAGGTAATTTGCTCTGTATTTTTCATTGTAAATTACCTCTGAGGATGATTGCTATGCAATCGAAATGTACACAAAGTTTTAAATAAAAGAAGAAAGTTATTTGTGGTTGAGAGGTTTCATTTATTTATGTTATATTTTACTAGTTTTCTACCTCATATGGAGAATCTGAAGTATCAGAAATGTAAAAGTTTTCTTTAGTTATTCTTCTTGTTACATCTATTTTATTATCTTTTATTACGTTCATTCTAGTTATTTTCATCAGTTTAATGTTTTTTCATCGTCTACTAAATTTTCTCCATGTTTTGTAAATATGTCCTGCCTATTTTCTATTTTACGGTTTTATAGAATGTTTTCGTGAGTTTCAGGTTTCTGTTCAAACCTTAGAAGTTTCTTCTTTGGCTTAGACAGCTCTTGTTTTCCAAAGTGTCAAGACCCTAAAAGTAGCCAAAGTGTCAATAAGTTACTACATCTTATACGACACCGTGACAGTTGTTCACGAGAGATGAAGCAGGAATCTTCAACTAATAAAACGGACACATTACCGCCATATTTAATTATAGGAGACCAACGAATACTCATTAAACAAAGCACAGACACGTCACTGGGACAGATATTCAGACAAGAAAACCACCAGAAAAGAAATAGACACGTCACTGCGACAGTTTTTCAGAGGAGAACAAGAAAACTCACCAGAAAGGAAGAGACAAGTCACTGCGACAGTTTTTCAGAGGAGAACAAGAAAACTCACCAGAAAGGAAGAGACAAGTCACTGGAACAGTTATTCAGAGGAGATCAAGAAAACTCACCAGAAAGGAAGAGACAAGTCACTGGAACAGTTATTCAGAGGAGATCAAGAAAACTCACCAGGAAGGAAGAGACAAGTCACTGGAACAGTTATTCAGGGAGATCAAGAAAACCCACCAGAAAGGAAGAGACAAGTCACTGGAACAGTTATTCAGAGGAGATCAAGAAAACTCACCAGAAAGGAAGAGACAAGTCACTGGAACAGTTATTCAGGGAGATCAAGAAAACTCACCAGAAAGGAAGAGACAAGTCACTGGAACAGTTATTCAGAGGAGATCAAGAAAACTCACCAGAAAGGAAGAGACAAGTCACTGGAACAGTTGTTCAGAGGAGATCAAGAAAACTCACCCGAAAGGAAGAGACAAGTCACTGGAACAGTTATTCAGAGGAGAACAAGAAAATTCACCAGAAAGGAAGAGACAAGTCACTGGAACAGTTATTCAGGGAGATCAAGAAAACTTACCAGAAAGGAAGATACAAGTCACTGCGACAGTTATTCAGAGGAGAACAAGAAAATTCACCAGAAAGGAAGCGACAAGTCACTGGAACAGTTATTCAGAGGAGAACAAGAAAACTTACCAGAAAGGAAGATACAAGTCACTGCGACAGTTATTTAAGAGAAACCAAAGAGAATTCATCAACCAAAAAACAAACAAGTCACCTCGACAGTGATATACAGAGAGACTAAAGAGAACTCACCAAGGAAGAGTTATATACGAGAGAGACGAAAGCGGACTATGGAAACTAAAAAACCAGGAAAATATGTCGTCATTCTGACGATATTAAAACACAGCTTGGAAACGAAGAGCAAGACCTTTCACAAATCCTTAAAATCAAATACATTAAATGTGTGCGTCGACGTGTCGGCCAAAATTATGTGTATGTGGGTGGGGTTTCAGCGAAGGAAATCAAATGACAAAGACACTTCCTCCAAACCACTACTCAGTCGAACAAGACGTAATGATATCAAAAATATATAAGCTGCACTATATATATATAGGAAAGGAAGTGGTGACGTGTGGGCAGAGAAAGTACCTTACCGGCGTAGCACTTTATGTCAGTGTTTAATCATAGCGTTTCCTCTTTAGATATGTCTTCTGTCACTGCTCACCGACAAGCGTGACCGACCTCAGACACTTCAATTTCCGCCGAGTAACTTCCGGTGCCTGCTGGTACCAACGCACCTTCCCTAATGTTCCATTGTATCAGGCGCTAATAATGCATTTCAAGTAATGTTTATTGCTTCGAAGCGTATCATTATTTCCAGTGGCATGAACGATCTGAACTGATTTGACTCTTATAAAAGAGGATGGAATTTCGAAAACTACTAATGTGCTATGTACAGGGGCGAAAGGAAGATCTAAGGACTTATTTATCATGTACCTATATAATATATCATAAATCAGTCAACTGTATTTTCTAAAGCAAACTTTACGAAATTAAAAAAAATAATTTAATTTATTTTTGAAATTAACTATAGATGTACTTGTTCATGTATACCAGGGTCGTATATAGACAAATAATTCGAGGGTTGCTCCAATAACCAGGGAGTCGGGAGGCCCTGTTTATTCTGGTGGACCTACCCCGGGAAAAAGTTTGGCTATTGATGTCATAAATAAAACACATTTTTAAGGTATATCTATTTTGAATTTAGTTACAATTATAGTTTAAATATATAAAGAAATAATATATATATATATATATATATATATATATATTAAAAAAACATAGGTTATTCAAATACAAGAATATTTATTAATTTATATCCAAAACTTTTCGTTGGTAAACAGTACCAACATCATCAGGAATGAAAATATATTGTTTTAAATTATTAAACAAGAAAACGTATTATATATATATATATATATATATATATATATATATATATATATATATATATATATATAATTATAGAAAGTATGGAAGCTCAGTTTATAGAAAATATACTCGTATAATAAATGGTCATGTACCTAGTATTTTTCAATTTTGTGTTTGATTTTTCTGGGGGGGGGGTCTCTAGCCCCCTCTTTATATACGCCCTTCATGTCTACAAACATATTACTGCAGTCAAACCTGACACTATAAAATTGCCTGCTTTATTTTCAGACTATGCTTCATTTTGTCTTTTATTATTCATCGTTAAATATTGGTTTTAGATCAAAATTGTATTATAAAAAAAACTTAATTTAAGAGATCAAATTTCAGAGAATAACAACATATTTTAAGACTGAATAATACGAAAAAGTAGTAGACTTGCAGTCAAATAACAATAGTTATTATAATTCTTGAATTTTATAGTCCATTACGTTCATGGAATCTTATTAATCACTTAAACAATAGTTTATGACTATCCGAACATCAATGTTCGGATAGTCATAAACTATTGTTTAAATGATTAATTATTATAAGTTATAATCGCTAAGTTCACGTTCTAATCGAAACAATTTTAATGTCAACCTACATCTGCTTTACTTTTTGGCTTCATTTGACTCTCAAATTCAATATAACAAATATTTTGAGCGCATTTCGACAAATAATGAACGAGACAGATATCGTTAATGCAACGCTGGATGCGTTTCCAAGGCTATCCAACTCGGTGACGAGATTTAACGCATTCCACACGTCGCGAGTATAAAAATAAAGATTTAGATAAGACGGGAAGGAGACGGCCGTGCTTCCTTTCTATAATTATACAAACAGATGAAGACACAGACAGAAGAACAAATTGTAGTTTTTTGTTGAGCAGGGGCGGAAGTAGAGGGGTGAGATGCACAGTCTACTAACTTTACGGCAGGGCGACTGGAAAAATATTATTACTAACACTCATAAAACGCTTTTATTTCCGAAGGGGTATAATGTGGCCGCCAGGATGCAAGGGGGATTATTTGGGTAATATCCGTGCTCAACAACTTTATAAACAAGCGCGTAAGGTATAAACATTTTGTGAAGAAATCCCCTCCTTCTCTAACATCTCGATATAGCATAGTGAGCCATGAGAGATTCCCATTTAAGTGAAGGCACTGATTAAATAAATTTGTTCAAATGCATGTGTAAAATATTATTATATGGTCTAAAAATATCGATACAATATTTTTTACTTGTGAAACATATTTTTTAAACTCTGTTCTTTTATGTTTCTTCGACGATCGACCAATATGACTATTATCTACTACGAAGGGCAGAAAAGGATTTTATATACAGATATGGCTAAGGTAGGGCTCTAAAAGCCTGTGGTAGAGTATAGTTGGGGTAATGTGCATAGTATACCTCCCGAGACACAGCAAGAGATGTGAGATTTGCAGCAGGGCAATTTTGTGATTAAATGAAGTGGAAACTCAGCCAGCTGTCTATCCCTCGCTTACATATATGTACAATGGTAAACAAGATACAGTGGTTGTGACAAACCGCTACACACATCGGAGGATTTCGACAAACACTAATAAGTATAGTGCGGGCCACGTAACTGTGCATTTGACCTTGAGAGATTGCACGATATATCTCGTGTACTACCACTTCTTAAAATACGTTTCATATTAAATATTTTCTATACATCAACAACGTCTGTATCCGATATTCTACACATATTTCATTATGGTTCGTTATTTCACATCCAGGCTAATTTATCATCGAATTAATCTCATATCGACCTACTTATGCAAGTCAGTGTTCTGACAGTCTTTATCATGTTTGTAGTATTTATACAGACCCTATAACTCCGTTCTCGCCTACTACGATCTCTCAAGGTCAAGTTCACGGTTACCACTATACGTTAGCCTCCTAGCACTCTAAATACACACAAGGTCATCCAAATCTCTTGCTATATCTCATGATTTATACATGAGGTTGACCTACTCTCTTTCTGGGCCGTAAAGGGTGTCTCCCGTTATCTCTTTACAGATAAAAAGATAAGGATGGTTTAATAGAATTAGGGAAGTCTAAAGAAAGTCCATAATGATCCCCTTATACTGGGAATAGGAGAAACGTATGGACAAGAGCATATGCGCTACCTTTTTAAAAGATATTATTACAAAGAATAAGACGGAGAATATATAGTGGTTTTTCGCAAACCTAGCAGCGACGTCCCTACTCACGTGTGCTATAACATTTCCCTATTTTAAGAACCAAGAATCATTCGGTCTTCCCTCCTTAATCTTATCTTTATGTGGCTAACCTTCTCTGCCCTATCCTTTAATTTTCTTCCTATTACACTTTACTGTAACCGGTGGACAGCTCTCTTTGTCCCCAATAGAGAACAGGTCTCCTACTGAAGGCGGTTTTACGTCCATACCTACGTTCGCAATATTTTTTTAAATAAGACAATAGTCAATTTATTTGGACCCTGGAAAACCAAATTAAATATCTTGCACAGGAGTATAAACAGCAATGGGGTTATACTCTTGGGAAGGTGTGCTAATGAAACCACCTTCACTCGAAGTGACATGCAATACTAAGTAATGTAAATTGTTCTTGCAATCTTTTTGTCATATTGATTTTATAACTACCTAATGTCACAAATAATGACACGAACATATAAATTGCATAGTCTTTACATATTAAATTGCATAAAATTTTTATTTATTCAACATTTACTTATATTATTAAATAACATATAGCCTTACAAAATTAATATAAGTAACCGCTTAAGGTATTTCAGCCTAAAGAAGTTCTAATACTTCGTGCAAAAACTGCTAGCCACTTGCTCTGTGTGCGGCTGGGTTTACGACCCACTCTGGATACCTACTTCCGCGTTCCTAACTTGCTAATCTGTGCCGAAGAAGTGGAATACACTTTATCAATTACCTTCATTAATTATTAATGATGCAAGTTAATGCTAGTAATTTCGTTATAGGGTTTGCTCGTAAACCTAGATCTATAGTGTGTAAAGTTTCGAAAGAAAGTTGTGCCCTTAGGCCCGGCGCACATGAGCTTGAAAGTAATCGGGACGCAGAGATAGTTTTCAAGCTGGATAGGTAGAAGTACATTGGGAGTAATGGGGCAACGCACATGGGACGCAGATAGCTATCGGATAGCCAAGGCCTATCTCAATAGGTACAGGACTGACGCAGGTTTCTCCTCCTATCTTGGCGTCAATTCTATCGCCAGCGTTCCACAAGTACACAGTGGCTAATGGGACAGTGCACATGCACCGCAGCTTACTTTCTATCTGTGCAATTTTATCAGGGAAGTTTTCGATAATATAATTACTAATTTCATATTATTTATATGTTTAACTTTAAATATGATTGAATAACCAATTGACATCAATGTGTAACATTAATATTCATTAGGTTGATAATTTGTTATTAATATCAATGATGATTTATTGTTTTAAATATTAATCTTTCATAGTTACTAATCATTTTACTTAATATCATATTTATATTTATTTATATATTTTTAGTAATTAAATCTATGTATCTTGTATTATTTACAAACTTATTGTCAATTTTCTGTTTTCTTATTATGTTATTAATTAATTTATCCATAGTTTTGTCATAATAAGATCATTACTTTGTAATTTTTGTTAAATTTGATAAATTTGCGAGTATTGTTTTATGTGTGTATGATTAGGTTTGTTATTTTTAATTAACTTTATTATTTCATGTGATGTTTTAATTTGCTGTCTATATTCAAACAAAAGGATATTAATATTATTAAATTTTTCTTCCCATTTTGTTTTATTCATAACAATAGCTAGTTTTAAATGTAATTTATAAATCTCAATAGTTATTTCATTTTAAAACAGATCACCATATTGTATTTATTATATATATATATATATATATAAATTAAATTTTTACATCTTTTAAAATTCTTACAAATATTTTACAAACACATTAGAAAATTTAAAGGAGGAGTTAAATAGAGTTTGTTAAACAGAAAAATCACATTAATTTTAATCTTATCCTCATTTGTGATGCTGAAACTGATTTAGGCCAAATTTCAGCTGGATTAGACCATTTTTAAAGATTTGTGGCAAGACAAATAGCTATAATGTTTTTTTCAAAAATATCTGAGGACCTATCATAATATGATATTAGAAACAACATAAGAGTGAAGCCAGTCCCCAACATGGAAAATAACTATCAAAACGATAGGCTTGAAATGACGCGCGCTTACATTCTAGCTCATGTGCGCTGAAACTCCGATAGGTATCAGATAGAAAACTATTTAGGCTGCCAGGGGCCGGCTGGCGACCCTTATAATCCCTCGGCGTCGCTTGTTCTGTCATCAACTATTGTGAACATCAAAATGCAATCTCGTTTTATTTATTCTTATAGATATCAATAAAACTGATATCATAGAAAAGAGAATTAAAAATTTGTTTAATGGTACCAAACATGAAACTATCTTATCAAGAAATTAACTGTAATTGTAAGTTAGAGTTTGTAGTAGCTGATGTAACTAAACAAATATTATTTGTGTCAGAGTAAATAATTGATTAATTTGTGAGTTTTGTGCACGTCTTAGGTGTGTTATTAACAAAACCTCACGAGCAAAGCCCAAAGAATAATTAGTATAACTATATAGGGTTTAATATAATGATGAATTATTACTTAGCTTACGAAAGAAGGGGGTCAGCGCTCTTCTGAATCTTTACAGACTGTAGAAAAGCTTGGGCGGACGGGGCACAGTATAGTGCATGAAAGAGGGACACAAAACACGGGTGACAGTTGAGTGCGCGTGCGATAACCCGGCGAAATCCTCTTCAAGCGTTCTTCAGTAAGAAATTAATTATAGTATTTATTTACGGAAAAATAAAAAAAATATCAAAACTAAACGTGTATTGGTTATGACTTATACTTACGTGTTCTGCAGGGGGAATATTCGGAAACTTCGGAGAATTGGTTCTTGGCGACGAAGCAAGTACCCACAGGATCTCTCCTCTCTTGGTTCCTGTTCAAGTAGGAATACCAGACATATCTTGGAGCGCATGCCTACAAACACACAACAGACTGTCAACACACAGAATCATTGTTAATATTTTACAAATTATTTAATTACAGATTAAATTACTATTTATTATTTCCAAATTTATCACCCAATAGTTCTTTTCTATTCTAGTTATAATTGGTTAATTTATAGAATAAGAACACTGATTAGACAACAGAACGTGGTCTCAAATTGAAGCAGCAGGTCAAAACGAAATCATCCTCCAGTATTTACAAGTCTTATAATATGTATTTTTACTCAAACTATGTGTAAATTTATTTTGGTTTTTGATCACACACACACATATATATATGCCAAGTATAATACTAATGATTATAAGATGGAAACTGTTGGCAGTAAGCTACTACTACACACACGGCCTTACTACAAAGAATAGAACCGCATCTGTGTCTTAGCAACAACGGTCTCGGCGCAATGGTATCAAAAGGGAATTGTTAAATAGATAGATTCTAGGGTCGCCACTGTCGAGACATTATCCAATTCAGTAAATGTTTCACTTTTCTTGAGTTCAACTTGCCAAAAGTTATTGGTTTTGGTGATGTCTCGACAGTAGCGAACCTATGATCTAGTGATTGAACTAATCTCAAAACTATTGTCTCTAAATACCATTGCTCTTACACTCTGTGCTGTTTCTATTCACTCGAACTTTAGTAAGGCACTTTCGTTCGTCCACGCAAAGTTTGCGAATCTTTAAAAAGCTGTTTTGGGCAGTGATGGACGAGTGTCATAGAGTCAAGAAGCTTTTCTTCTTCTAAACTCCTGCTACTGACAATTTTTAGTTGAAATTATCAATTTCATCTTATATTTACTGTGGCTCATAAAATACATACGGTATTCCAGCTTTCACTCCTTACTTTCCCGTCGGTGACTTTATCGATCGGATATAACCAGCAAACGTCTTTAGCTATATCTTTATCATCATTGTTTCAGTCATTCTCAATGCTTCCATTCCTTATATCAGACCCGGAAACACGCAACAATATAGAGGTCTGATTTTGACAGGTAGCATGTCTGAGGAGCGTTGAATAATCATATTAGTGAACAAAGCTTTCGCCATAACTCTTCTTATACAACTACTTTCTTGGTCCCATCTACTGTAGAATTGTATTGCATCAACTCTTCTATTGTAGAGATTACTATTGGTCACAGATTCTGTACTTTGATCGACGAGGAAAACCAACTGACTTTTCTTTTCTTCAAACTGACAACCTTCAGACTGACAACCACCAGACTGACAAGCATCAGACTGACAACCACTAGATATAACCATCAGACTGACAACCCTCAGACTGACAAGCATCAGACTGACAACCACCAGATACAACCTTCAGACTGACAACCACCAGATACAACCATCAGACTGACAACCTTCAGACCGACAAACATCAGACTGACAACCTTCGGACCGACAAACATCAGACTGTTAACCATAAGACTCACAACCTTCAGAAAATCTGACCCCTCCATACAGTAAGTATTACAGTACCATAATCATATCCTACGTTACGTCTAAGTTTACGTCTAAGTTATCCTAAGTTTACGTCATTTATCTTTATACACATCCGAAGACACGTCAGCTAGTCGAGGTATGTGTTGCCTTCGAGACTAGACTCTTCCAGCGTTTACAGCACCCTGTAATTGTATTTAAAGACCATTAATTATTCCCCTAATGTGGCCGGATCAACCATTAAAATTTCTGAAACATGTTCCTCTCTTACACCTGTGATGGAACGTTTTAACAAATTTTGTGAGTTGAAATGAGTCTGAAGTTTAGCCTTGTAAGCTATGCGGTAGATTTATGTGATGTAAATTACTGAATTTGAATGTTTAATGGCGACGCACAATATGATAAAGCGGCTTTGTCATTTTTATTACCATGAACAGTTACACCATCATCACCAGCTCACAGGTATCTGTGTCGCAAGCCTGTACGAGTGTGTGTGTGTGTGTGTGTGTGTGTGTGTGTGTGTGTGTGTGTGTGTGTGTGTGTGTGTGTGAGTGTGTAGGTGTGTGCACGCGCGTCTCGAGAGTTTGCTTTGAAATTGTGATATTAATAATATTACAAACATATTTTAACAACATTATTTCACTGTTTTCAATTCCTTTTTATTAGTTCACATTCTGTCTACATATATCTTGTTCAAATTTTCAATCGTTAATAATTACTTTTTTTTCATCTACTCAAGTTTAAATACATTTTTTGAACTTGTAAGGGATGACACCTTATGTTAATACAGTTTTTTTCAAATATAAATTAATTAACTAAATTTAATGAATTAATTTTAATTCTATATGGGAGAAAACGTTTTACAAAAGGGGCAAGGTATGCAATACAGTTGTTTTGTCCTATTTCGCTCAAAACAAGTGATAACATAATTTTATAAAGTAGGTCATTTTATGCCATAGGTTATGTGAGAACAACTGTTTTATCGCATAGGTCATGTTACTTTATTTATAATAGCTGTAATTATTTATTAAAAAGTAACTCATTTTTTTTCTTTGTTGACTTAAGTAGGAATTGAATTTAAAAAAACTTTGTGTATATATTACTTGTTTAAAATACAATTTATCACTAGAGCAAAAAAAATCTCCTTTAACGCAAACAACTGATTCACTCGCAAAACAATTTCTGATTTCGACTGAACCGAGCATAAATCAAACACAGAAGACGGTCAGACCGTGAAGTAATTTCCACGTCACTTTTACAAGAATGTAAAAAAAATTGGTTCAAGTTGAAAGCGCTGTCCATTCTAAACCGAGAAGACGTTTATAAAATTCTTTGCCGTTAATTGTCCACAATTATACCTGCAAATGTCAGACATGTGAATCCAAAACTGCGGATTTCAAAGGTCGTTGGGCTCGACAAAAATAGGGCAATCAATACAAACTGGAGGGAGGGGTGACATTAACTGTGGAAATGTCAACACCTGGAAATCAAGTAATTAAGAAGACCTAGGGAATTAAAGTCTCTTTTGGGAGAAATAAAATTATTTCGGTTATCTTTTTATTGGGAAATAACGCAATGTATAACAAATGGGAACGTAATAGCCTAGTAATAATTAGTTCTAAGAATTGTTGATATTTTATCTAAATATTTTACCTGACAAATAATTTTAAGATCTAATTGTAACTGCCAGTTTATTGTTAGAGCGTACATAAAGTTTACAAAGGTATGTCCTGATCTCTAATCCGTCTAAACCTTAAGTCGACATTAATTAATCTACGTCTAAGCGTAGAGCCTCTTTTTTTCGAATATACTCGTAATATTCTTGATGTTTAAAATAAAATATTGAACAAGGATATTTTTTGTTTTATTGCGATCAGTGAAACTAGGACCGCCTACGAAAGATATGATAGGATTATGGATAATAGAAGGATTTTATGAGGACGCATACACGTTTCTGATCTTGAATATGGATAAGGTTAATAGAGGGGACAGAAACCAGAGGACCTTATTTCTATCATTTCTATCTATATAAACAATCCTTACCTGCCGTCTGCATTCTATAATAGTGATTCTAAAAAATACTTGAAAATAAAATAATAAAAATACATTAAAAAGTATGAATTTTTTATTTTAAAAAATAATAAAGTTTTTATTTATCTAAATAAAATAGTAATTCTTGCCATCAGAACGTATTTTACTTTCATAATATTTCTTGCCCACCTACCCAAATATCTGAATTTAAAAACAAATTACACAATCTTTCCTTGCTAACTTTCAATTCCCCAGTTGTCCCCTTAATTTGTATTTATTGCGCATTCTAAACTTAATTTTGATATTAAAGTAGATTTTGTCCCAGCGTTAAAATCAACAGATACCAAAGAACCTAGTTAGTGTCCATTGGAAGAGTTCAAAGTCGGAAATCGTCAGATAGGCCTATATTTAGGAAAACTACAGAGTTGTAACGCGTAGAGATGTTCCTATAGAGAATCTGGCACAAAGTTTGCGTACGTTACATACAGCTAGAGTGTGCACGAGTATATCTTTGTTTTGGACACTAGAGATTAAAGGTCGTCGGAAAATTGTGTTGTACAAATTAACTCATCACCATTAGAATGTGACTTGTTTAATAACAGGGCATTAATAAGAATTGGGGAGGCTGCGCGCTTATAATGATGATTTAGTAAGGGGTGGGGAAGCGATTAGGAAATGAAAAATCATTGTGGCTATTGTGGTAATTATTTTGTGACCCGTGTTTAGGGCGCATAAATCAACCCTTAATATCTTTATCAATGGGGAAGCGTGTGCGTCCATTTTGCAAGTGCTGACAATGTTTTTGAGATATTCTTTTGTGTTTTCTGTGCTTTACACTTGCAAACACAAAAAATAGTTTAAAATTTTTTAGTTTAAAATGGAGTTATGCAGGAACGTCACGTTACTACACAAGACATCAGTTAATTAAAATTCAAGAAACATATACAAAAAGCTGAAGAGAAAACATAAATCAAACGAATACATACAAAACAGTAGAATTACCGATAAGATAGCACAAACAAAATATTAGGGCGATAAACCTAAACCGCCTCTTTTCCTAAACCTTCGCTTAGGTTTCGTCCTTAGGCGTCTAAAGCCAAACCTTCTCCGTGAGCAGCTTGATAAAGCACCAACATACACACACTGGCTTTATTTATACTAGGTACACACTGCAATAGTTATTAGGCGAACTGTTTGAAAAGAATTCATTAAAAAGCTAATTTGATTTATGGTTTGTACTGTTGGCAAGCCTTATCAGACGAACGCGCACAATTAATGCTAAGCAGAACAAAACTACAAAAGGTAACATAATAATAAAGCCGGGGCCGCTGACCCAATGCATTTGTCGTATTCATTAATTATACAGAATATACATTAATGTAGATGAATATTGTACAGTCATTATGCAAACAACGTCTTATGTCAAGGGCAATGACGCCCTTTTATGGCGTGTAACACAGATTCTGAGTTCGAGATTTTTATTATTTTGTTTTAAATGCACCCCATTCTAAATGTCACCATAATTACATTTAAATTTCCTTTTCCTATGCTTTCTTTTCCATTTTTCACCATTCGAAAAATGTAGGATAGGATGACACAGGATTAATGAAATATTTGTTTGTCGTCTTTCAACAAACGCAAAATAATATATAAATATTTTCATGATAAATACAAAAATGAAATAGCTGTATTTGTTTAATATTTAACAAGAATATTTCACAATACATAGTCTCAAATCTTTTCACCAATTCATCATATTAACATAGGCTATCAAGCACCTCTTTGGTTATTAACAGTTAAAATCAGGGTGATTAAAACTGTTGTCGAGGAAAGAGGCTATTTCAAAAACTCTATCACAAACATATACTCTAATACACCAATAAACGAAAACATCCAAATTAGAAAAAACAAATTAACTGACCTTAAAACCTACCCCAAATACACAAAACAAATCACAAAATGCCTAAAGACCATACTAAACCAAAACTATTTCATATTTAATAATAAGATTTATAAACAAATAGATGGCTTAGAAATGGGATCATCCATCTCAAGTATAATGTCAGAAATTTACCTCCAAAAACTTGACGAATTAATCACACAAACCATTAAAACACACGACCCTAACGGACATTCGATACAATATGTTGACGATTATACATCTCACAAAATAAAGCAATAAATAATAATATCATCCTAAATGAAATCCACAACTTACACCCTAACATAAAATTCACCATAGAGGAAGAAATAAACAATAAAATAAACTATCTTGACCTAACAATAACCAGAAACACAAGTAACATTGAATACTCAATTTATAGGAAACCCACACAAACCATTAATATAATACCAAACCACTTGAACCACCCCCACAACATAAAATGGCTGCTTACAACTCACTCTTATACAGAATGCTAAAACTACCTTTAAAAAATGAAGGAAAAGGCAAAGAAAAACAAATAATATATCAAATAGCCCCCAAAAATGGATACTATAAACAAACTATAGTTAAATTATTTAAAATATTAAATAAATTAAAACAACCTACAATCGAACTAAAAACAACAACAAAATGGGCCACATTCACATACACAGGGTACAACTTAAAAGGAATAACTAGAATACTAAACAATAATAATATTAACATAGCTTACAAAAACACAGGATGCATAATCAGTAAAATAAACCAACCAGAAAAATATCTCCCACACTTAATAACGAAATATACAAAATCGAATGCCCAGATTTTAATAAAATATGCATAGGCCAAACAAAAAAGAAATTAAAGACAGATATCAAGAACACCTCAATGCATACATCAAAACTTAGCTACACACGCCATCAAAAACAAACGCACATTCCCCACATTAGAAAACATACACATAATAACAAAAAAGTACAAAAAGTCTTCAAAGTAACAATCTGGGAACAACTACAAATTTATAAACATAAAAATAATATCATAAACGAACAAATACAAATAAAATTTTAAAAAACGATAAATTATTCAACCTAATAGACAAAATTAACCCCAAGAAAAACTTAAAAGACTCTCACAGTGCAGTGAATCCGAAAATAGAACAATAACGGTACACCACACCTTGTGGCAACGGGTATTCCACACAGCTCTCAGTCTATTACAAACCCCGGTCAGTGATGCTCGATAATGGAGATACTATCAATCATTGAAAGTTAACTCGCATAAATACCAAGTGAGATTATTGTTTAAGTACATATGGTGAAAGTGATATATATATATATATATATTTTATTATGGTGATACGTTTTCTTGTAATATAGTTAATGAATAAAAATATTTCAAATACAAGAACAGTTTTAATTATATATATATATATATATATATATATATATACACACACACACATATGGAGCAATATTCATATTACTGTATATTGTTTATACATACACAATATTTACAGATCTATAACTGGTGTATGACAAAACAATAAATCGAAAAAGTAAGCAGCCCTATTCCACTAAGGAACTATTTTGGAAAGAAAAGCATTATTTAGAATGTTCTTATATTAAGCACACGAGAGGAGAAAGGATACACACCCAAAGGATTCGCGTATGCTCTGTGTGTGGCAATTAGTATTTATTGTACATTTTAATACTGCTATTAAACATACATAAAGATAATCACTGGCTCTTAAACAGTTCAATAGGACAGTTCTGCGGAGAGATTCAACACAAATGTATATGATTCTAATAATAATCTGGATAAGAACCATGACTTTAATACTCATCAAACGGTTCTAACTTGTACAGTCATTCTAGAAAGTTAATAAACCCTTTATACTATCAAAATTACTAAGTAATTGAACAATAAAAATCATTTGTGTTGTGATATTATTATTTGCTAACTTTGTTGAACAAACTGTTATATATTAGTAATAGATTGTTGTATTTTTAACTTGTAGCCGCACTAATAGGAACTGCCTCACGCCGTCAACGTCCTGTTAAGTGATTGCAACACTGTCAGTCGGTCAGAAAAATAGAGGGATTGTTGGCCCCCGACGTTATACAGCGTCTGTCTGCCGCGACACTGGCTGCTGGTACGAATATGGGAACAGATGTATTTTTAAGGAATTAAGGATGGATTTTTGATGGTATATATATATATATATATATATATATATATATATATATATATATATATATATATATATATATATATCACTTTCACTTATGTACTTAAACAAGAATCTTACTTGTTTAAGTACATAAGTGAAAGTGATAAGTGTATACAAGAAAACAGTGTTGCATAATCTACAAATATATATATATATATATATATATATATATATATATATATATATTTATATTTATATATATATATATAAAGAACATAAGTCAAAATACAAATACAAGAATTATAATTGAATTTACAATTCAAAGCTTTTCGTTTGCTAAGAGTACCAACATCATCAGGAATATTAAACAATTCCTGATGAAGAATTGTTTAATATTCCTGATGATGTTGGTACTGTTAGCCAACGAAAAACTTTGAATTGTAAATTCAATTATAATTCTTGTATTTGTATTTTGACTTATGTTCTTTATTAATACACAAGAATACATATTGCGATATATATATATATATATATATATATATATATATATATATATATATATATATATATATATATATATAGGCAGAACTTTTAATTGGTGGCATGGTAGACGAAATCGTTTAAATTCTGGGGGATAACGTTTATTTAATTATGAAGGGAACTATCTGACTTACTTTGTGCTCTATTAAAACAAATATTCAAGTTGTAATGTAATATAAAGTGAAACAATACGTAGTATACAACTATTACTAACAGAAGTGAAGATGAATATATTCAGAATTTGAATTTTTGTTTGATAACAACAGCCGTTATTGCATCGTCGTCTCTAAAGGCAGTATAGAAAATATTGTGGCATGAAAGCAGGCCACTATTGTACATTAGTTGGGTACTTCATAAAAATCTTCTTTCCTGAAAGGCTTTTCAGTTATTTCATCATATTCCGCATTATGCTATTTTACTGTAAACAATTCAATCCGTATTTAGGCCTAAATATCGTTAATTCTATATCTCAGCATCTTTTTTTATTGCGGAGGCTTCCTAAGGAAAATTACCCGGGACGTTAGCGTAGAGTTCTTAAAGTTCATTTTACAACCACTCCGTAAACAAACCTACCATAAAAGCACGTCCACATGGTAGCAATTAATCTGTATTGGTCGTTAGTTACGTGGCGTTTGTCCAGAATGCGCCCCGTGCGGATGGATTTTAACGTTTCTACATATAAGGCAGCTATTCGCGCAAAGTATTGGGAACACCCGCAGAGAGCGTGATTCTACGGCCGATGGTTGTAAACAATTGATGATTGCCGTGGTTGTATTCTCCATTAGAAAGTTACTGCCGGGTGTTTGTTCAGGCTTAGTGGGCAATTTCACGTAATTACTGCGTATTAACCCGTTTTTGTTAATTTTCCATCCACGCTAACTTTATCAGTAAACCTACGAAGAAGGCGAGTATTGACGCATCAAATGGAAAACGAGTCTGGGATTATTTACGAAATGATGTCGGTCTGGATATTTTGAGGTGACGTAATTTTTTTCTTTTAAATAAATCTAACTTTAATTTTCTGTAGGATCCGAACGTTTTTGGAATCAATTTGCATTAAACCACTCACAAAGAAACTTTTAAATATTCCAAAAGTTCCTTCTTGCTCCTCAATATATTAATACAAACACTTTTACCATTACAAGCTACGATAGTGATATTCCTAAAATCTAGTAAAGGGATAAGTAAAGAAAAGCTATTTTAAATCCATTAAATATGTAAATGTAAGTTAACATTTTAATTAAGTTTGTTCAAGAGTATAGAAATAAGAGGTTATTTTATTTACCCACCCGCTCCCCTTAAACGATATCTTGTGCTCCTTACCTGGAGGAAGGTGATGGCAACATATGTATGTGACTAAGAAATTCTGAAAATATTTTACCCCTTTTCCCACCACCAAACATTGGTTTTAAGCTACAGTATTTGTACGACAAAATTTAGAGATACAAAATACAAGCCAGGGAAATAGACATATGCGAATTAAGGGATATGAAAATAGGCCAACGAAATATCTCGCATATTTTGCAATATCGTATACACACAAACAAAGACACACAAAGACAAACAAATTAAAAGCAATGTATGTTAAACAGATTTTCAGAAAAAAATGAATAACATCACGTTTTCCCAGACAAAAGCTCTCTTTGAACAACAAATGGTCTACGAAGCCATTCAACTACAAATTGCTTTAATAGAATAATGGCGGGTTAATTGAAGTGGGCCACTTCAGAAAGCCATTAGTGAGCCCATTGCGGCCTGGATGCCACGTCATCACGTTATTACGTGGGTTCTACAGCAAGGGGATTATGAGTGTGGAGTAGTAGAAAGGGGAGTGCATTATAAGATCGGAACAGAAATTGTCCAATACACAGATAAGACCAATTACAGCCTACAGTGGTTGCTATTAATTGACCAAATGTATCATATAAATAGATCATGAGGATTAAACTACGGATCACTGGATCAAACTACGTTGGGGGACCGTTGGATTCGCTGCAATGATACATAGATGAAAATCACGCCTTCCACTCTATGGTTGGAGGACGTTCTCGAAGAGTTTATATAATTTATCAGGTTACCAACCCATTGAACTTCACTCAACTCTACTCCTTCAGCCCAATGAACTATAATAGCCTATATTAACAATATTAGGTGAGTAATTGTAGGTATGTGCGAAGGCCCTAGTGTAGCTTACCAGCGAACAGTAGGGGCATTATTAGAGAATTGTGTTTAGTTTGCCTATATTTGTTTGTCCTGGGTTAATGTTTGTTTTGAAATGCTATCCTTATGCATTTACTTACTATTGTGAGGCACAAATTTACTCTGACGATAGAAAATACTCTGAAACGCGTCAGAAACATAAACTCGAGTTTTGAGACAGTGTAACGTCTCCTTTTTGTATAATAAATAAATATCTGTTTTGGGAATTAAGGTTAACTATTTCATATTATCAAGTACACTATGTTTTTCACGGGTAAATTTTTTTTTTAGATTTGTACTTACAGTAGCCTACATTAAAAATAAGGGCTAGGCACCGACACGTAAAACTTTCACTTTTATCCTGGAATGCCTAGGGTCCAACCCTTAGAAACCTTACTAAAGAATTTTCTGGTAAACCCAAGCAACAGATGTTTGCCCACCCCCATTGAGGGCAAACTATGTTAATGTGCTTTACCCTTTCTTCAACACACCTGTAATACTTAGCTATGTGTTTACATTCATTCTTACTTTCTAATTGTGGTGTGGGTTCCACAGGTGCAGCTATAACAAGCAATTTTATGTTCTTGCAGTTGGAAGTTCAAAGTAATAAACTATTTACTAAGCGATACAAATTGTTTTTTTGTAGTTTTATCTTGATCAGCCATTATGCCTACTGTTGTATACGAACAGGACAGAATTGTGATTAAAGTCCATTATGAAAATGGAGAAAAAGCCCTAGAAGAGGATTATAAAAAAAGGGGTAATAGCATAAGGTGTGTATGGTTGCGTACCTGAAGAAGACCTACTTTCTTCTGAAACAATTTTCAACATAGTGTATTCAAAACTACCAATTATTTAAAAACCACAAGCAGGTAATAAGTTCTATTTATTCAGCAACACAAAAAGAAATTGTGAAAAACTGCTAAGAGAATATTATTCAAAGAGATTTCAACTCCTAAGGCAAATTAAAAATTAATAGAGGTAACTTTGAAACACATTAATTTTTCTTTTCCCACTTTTCCTCGCGATGGTTTGAACTCTGTTTCACTCATAAAATTAATCATTCAAATATTTCACAATGACTATTGGAAAATATTTTGACCGCAAAACAATAACTTGCATTGCAGTAATATTGGATGAATTAGTTTCGAAAGTTGCATCGTTTCTATTTCTTGAATCTAAAGAAATCTCCCGCCAGATAGGTAGGCAGTTCCCCTTCAGTAACCATGGCAACCTCGATACATATATTACGCTGTGTACAGGCTAACCTAATCTATGCTATCGTGTTCTAGATCCATGTTTCACTTCGCATAAATCCCAATAATTAGAATGGGAGCACTTTGATGGTTGTTCCAAGCGCCGTAAACTGGACGTAGTACCTCTCGTGCGTGAAAGCTACATTCGCCACACGGTGGAATGCCGATTCCAGCCTGAATATAAACACTCTACTTTATAGTTACAGGATTACGCGCTGATCTACGAGCATTATTAACAATTACAACTATCTTGGTATTAACCGGACGATGGAATAACAACAATTTGCACGAGTTGTAATGAGCTGTTCCACTCGATGGTCAGACATCACATCCTTCATCGCGTGAGATTAGGACGTTTGTAGCCCCTCTTCATGAAGTGAATTAAAACACTTGAGTTATAGATAGACAGGCCGACTGAGTTTTGTAAGTATGAAACACTGAGGTGTGCGTAAAGAAGGTGCGTGACACCTGCAGTACTGACAATTTGTTACAAAGTAACAAATGTTTTTCATAGAGTAAAATGTAGAGTACTATGGTCAGCTTTCGGAGTTGACATCAGCATAACACACACACACACACACACACACACACACACACACACACACACACACACACACACACACACACACACACACACACACACACACACACACACACACACACACTCACACACACACACACACACACACACACACACACACACACACACACACACAAACTCACACGGACACAAACCCAACTCATATACATACACACACGCGTGCGCGCGCACGCACACACACACACACACACACACACACACACAAACTCACACAAACACAACTCATACACACACACACACACACACACACACAAACTCACACACAACCACACACACACACACACACACACACACACACACACACACACACACACACACACACACACACACACACACACACAAACTCACACACAACCACACACACACACACACACACACACACACACACACACACACACACACACACACACACACACACACACACACACACACACACACACACACACACACACACACACACACACATACTCACACAAACACACACACACACACATACACACACACACACACACACACGCCTAACACCTTTACGAGCTGCAAGATGTAGGGCCCCCAAACAAATAAATGTAGTAACCAAAGGAATAGCAGAATCATACACTACGAAGCAAGAAAGAGAAAGGAAGAAATGCAGTATTTCCCTCGTGTGGTTGAAATGCAAAGAAAACAATTCGAAAAAATACAGTAACTTACAAATTTGCGATCTTAAAGAAACAAAATCTGCTAAAACTCTATAGGAGTTCTTAAATCAAATAGAACAATAAAAGGGTAACTATTAAACATATTATGGCGCGTAGTAAGGGACCAAATTGTAATGTTTCTTAGATCTTACAGTAAAATATTTTTATAACGACGTGAGTGGGGGCATGTTTATCTTTGGCATCCTTATTAATAGCATGTTTATCTTTGGCATCCTTATTAGTAGCATGTTTATCTTTGGCATCCTTATTAGTAGCGTGTTTATCTTTGGCATCCTTATTAGTAGCATGTTTATCTTTGGCATCCTTATTAGTAGCATGTTTATCTTTGGCATCCTTATTAGTAGCATGTTTATCTTTGGCATCCTTATTAGTAGCATGTTTATCTTTGGCATCCTTATTAGTAGCATGTTTATCTTTGGCATCCTTATTAGTAGCATGTTTATCTTTGGCATCCTTATTAGTAGCATGTTTATCTTTGGCATCCTTATTAGTAGCATGTTTATCTTTGGCATCCTTATTAGTAGCATGTTTATCTTTGGCATCCTTATTAGTAGATTATATTTTGTAAAGCAAACGCTTATAATAACACCCGAAAGCCGCTGATATCTGGGATAGAGATTAACATTTGTTTTGTAAACAAAAGACGTCTCACCTTGTAGTAAAGTGTAAGAGGACATAGGGGGTGTATGCGTCATATTTTCGTCTTTCTAACGACCACTGGTGTCTCTACAGAAAAGATCTTAAAGCCTACAGGAAGATTAAAGCAAGTAGTTATAAGGTTTTATCTGGCAATCTATCAGTGCTGTTACCTAATGCTGGGAGACTACATACGAATATACTTTGTGACGATTACGCTGGACCGAACCGAACAGAATTTTTGTGTGCCTTTGCGGGGACCCAGTTCGACTTAGCATGTAATAGTAACGCACGATTAAAGCTTAAGTGCTGACAATCTTTGCTTCAGTAGATAACATGCAAAAGGCAGACGTACTCTGTCCCTCCTAAGCCATGACAATAGTATAAATGAATCTAAATATAGAACATTGGGCATCTTAGTAACTTACTTCACACTTTATAAGTTAAGAAATTACTCCATTATTCTAGCCTGAGTTAATTTGTTATTGGCCTAGTGAATCGTAATACGTTTTTTAAAGTTGCACTACTTTTAAGTCACGCAGTTTACAAGAGTATCTCTTGTAATAAAAAAACAAATAAAAAATCAGTTACACAGATTTTTAAGTTTACATATAAACAGTCTCTAAGCATTGCACCACTTTCTATAAACCTCAAAGATCTTCCTAATAGAAAACTCTCCTTTTACTAGTCAAATAACCCCAACCCTCACCCAGTATTGTTTTCACAGCATGAGTTAAAGAAGACAAGGAAGTCACCAGGTCTGACTATAAAATGAATTTGCATATTTTAATCCATGAAACTATTGACAAATGTATAATAAATGAATATTTCCCACATTTAATTTATAGAAATTATCAAAGTTTACATTAATCATTAAAACAAATTTAGTAAACCGTTCTACATAGGTCTTAAATGTTGTGTTAATAAAATGAGTAAAAACTTCTATGAAAATGTCTTTTTCAGTATCTAATATATTTAGGATTCTAAAATAATACATTTCATAAATCAAAACTGAAATCACAAGAGAGCTGCAACGAAAAAATTTATAATTTTACTTTACGATTTCTTTTTATTCTAATGATGTCTTTGTAAAGCAGCTGTAAATGTAATTGAGCTGGAGTAATGGTGAACGAAGGGAGGTCCATCGAAGAAACCTTGTTTACAAATAAATGGAGAAAGACTCCATAAGTAATAAGATAGGAAATAATAAATTAAATAGAAGATAGATAACATGCAGAGGGAAAACAAGATGGAGGTTTGTACAATAAGCAGAAAACCGTAAACTGTGTAATATAACTATGCGTTGCATTTTTACTACAATTTAAACCATTCCTGGTTTTGTAACTTTATTCTCACTGGAGACCATCTGAAGTGTTGTCCTGTACTGAAGTAGTTTATTCCGGTCTCCACACTTCCTTTTTCGGCCAACTGGTTTCCCCGGGTAGCGGATGGACACTTTATGACCCCGATACAGAGAGTTCAAACTACCCTGGCCCGGCTGTAATTTTTCTCTATTCCTACCACTAGCGGATAATCATGTCTCCCTTAGCTATATTTTATTTTTATATACGATTTCTTAACAAATTTCTCTTATAAGAAGGTACAACATATAGCTTTGATAAACGTACCTATTGTACACCTATTAGGTACAAAAGGGTCACTTTATTACCCTAACAATAAAATAAGTCAATTTCTTTTGTTTATGCTTCAAGCCACACAGTAAATCTAACTTTGTCGCATTATACACTTTAATAAAGAACGCATTCACCTACGAAAACCTCCAATATTGCCCTCGTCAGTTGAAACGAGTCTGAACAATGGATGTTCAATGTGAAAAATAAAAAAATGCAGTCGAAAGAAGAGAAATTGCAG